>BMAU01001456.1:1200000-1591065 GCA_019973935.1 Trichonephila clavipes | reverse complement strand
GTAAAAGTAATAATAAAAAAGTAATAATTGCATTTTTGTATTATGAATAAAATAATTACATAATGTATGTTAAAATTAATTAAGAATTCTAATTGCAAAGTAGTGAAAGCTTGCATTGCAAGTTCCTTCAACGAATTACATCGTACAAAGAACGTAAAAAAAAACATTTTTTAAACGTAAAATAAAACAAAAATAAACAATTTATAGCGGTAATTAAAAGCACAACACTTATTCTTCTAAGAAAAAAATATGTAATACTCACACACTTTAGAAATATCCATATTCGAAAATAGCACAGAATTACAGAAGATGCAAACACTAGGAAAATTACACTGAAAATGGTTAAATTTTTTTACAGAAATTAGAATTTTTATTAAAATTGTCTGAAATTAAAAGGGTTACAGCGGGGGAAAAACCAATAAAAGTTATTTCTAATGTACGTTATCGCCATGGCAACCACATCCACGGACGATAAAAATATTAAGGTAACCATATTGTAACATTATCACCCATCATGGCGAACATAAACAACAACTTGGCGCTATTACCTCCGATATCAAACAAGCACCAAAATTTGCTTTTTTAAAAACATTTTGAGTAAAAAAAATTGACTAGTTTTGAGGTTAAATCCAGGTTTCATGTTGAATAAAAACACAGTTATAAAACACTTTATCTTAATTCAACATTAAAAATATATTAAATATATATGTCTTCACCAGATAGAACTAAAATAATAGAAAAATTTGGAAGTATACAAATAACAAATTAGAACCAAAAAAATTATTTAATGAAATATGATTGAAGATAGTGAATATAGAAAGTAGTATGAACAACTCATTTCATTACATGTCAATTCTTAATTTGTTATAATTCCAAACCCCCTACTCTATCCAAATCTATTCAGTGGTCTAAAGACACAATAATATTGAGATACACAATGCACCAGCTTTTGTTCTTTTCAACTTTCATATTATTTCTGGTGCTAATTTGACATACAAGTGCTATGCGAAAAGTTGTTGCTAAAAAAATTTATCTTTTAATAAAATAAAAGGTTCATACCTAATAGACAATTTTAACCCCTTTTGTTATTGTCTCAAATCGGAAAATATGATTTAATGCATGAATATCTAAGAAATGGTTTTCAATGAAATCTAGATAAAAATGACAACCAGGCCACTTTTAGTTAATTAATTTTTCTTTAGACATATAAATCATTAAAATTCAAAGCAAAGAAAACTATTGACAACAAAACTGTTTCTAGAAGAATGGCTGCACTACAATAATAAAAAAAAAGTCTTAAATGCAAATATCACACAGAATAAAGTAAAATATCAAAATTTAAGTAAATTAAAACTTTCTATACTCGCAATATGTCATAATGATTTATTAATTATAGAGTAAGGCTATTCACGCATATTTTCCAATGCTTTATTTGTACACTTTATAACAGACTTGAATCAAATAGAAACGGCGGTGTGCAATATAGTAAAAAAAATACGTATCGCTGTCTATGCTGTATCGTAAGTCACAGCAGTTCTAGGTTAATAATATTGCAAAAATCATAATTACTAACTTGATAACGTGCATGGGCAAGAGACGCTTGTTGCTGATGAACAATTTCTTGTAAGTTCGACACTTTACCTTCATTCATATTGACAGCTGAAAATGCCTGCAATAAAACTACTTGGCAAAAATGAAAGAATAATCGAAATAATTTAAATAATTCACATTGAAAATTTTATATACCGAACCGCAAGTTCAGTTCAGTTCAGTTCAGTGCAAGCACTGAAAAAGTGGAGACCTGGCTAACGCCTTATGCTCCGATAAAAATTTTGATCAGTTTCTAATCCAAGATATAACACACAGTTCGTGATTGCAGTCTATCTGTAATTTGAATTATCGAGTTGTGCTTCAACTGAGATTGAAGAAAGTAGAGTATAGAGTAACTGGAATTTTAGAATCTATTGGATGATGTCAGAAATTTTTCAACTTTTTGAACATGCTCTATTGATTTACACTTCGCTATTGAGGAATAAGACCATTCGCCGTGGTTGGAGATAAAATTTTTCAAAATTTCACGCTGTGATTTGTATTTGGTACAGTTTAATATAAAATGTTCACTAGTTTCGGGTACTTTACAATCTGCACACAAAGGAGAATCTGTTAGTTTAAAAGGAAATATATATCATTTAACGGTAACTTTTTAACTCGCAACTTATTGATTAAAACTTCTGTATTTCTATTTTTTGCTGCCTGTCTGTTCCATTTTTCAAGATGAGAAATATAAAAAAAAATTTGTATGTCTCTTGCTCTTTTTCCATATTTCTTCACTTTTGATTTTGAGTTGTTTTTTAAAATAGGTATGTAGATCTTCATAAGTTATCCAAGAAATAATATTCCACGGCTCTGGAGAGGCTTTAGCTAATTTGTCAACTTCTTCATTAATCTCTATTCCCTTGTGAGCTGGTACCCAAATGAATGTAATTGATTGAGCTATTTGGAGGCACTGATGTAAAGTTGAACTTAAATTTAATATTATCGTATTGGATTTTCTATTAATATTTTGGATGCTTTTTAAGACTGATAAGCTGTCCGTCAAGATGATATAGTTTTCTGTTTCAGAAACCCAATTTTTTAATGCAGTCCATATGGCTATAGCTTCAGCTGTGAATATTGAAATCATGTCTTTCAGTATGAAATTTTGTCGAATTTTTTCTTAGGGATTAAAATTCCTATTGATGTTTGATTAGTATTTTTTGGAACCATCGGTTGCTATTATGATATTGTTATTAAATTTTGGCTGAATGTAATCATTAAACATATTTTGTACTATATCATCTGGAAGATCTTTGTTTTGAAATGGTAGTTCATGAGTATATATATTTATTTTGCGATTATCGTAGATTGGGGGAGGAGGGATCCATTGAAGAATATCTACTTTAGAGATGCATAATTCTTGGAGAAGGTTGATCGTCTTTTGAAAAATACTGATCTCTTTTTCTCTATATTTATAAAAATTACTATCTATATTCCAAAATAACCTAGCGTTCGGTGACCAGTCTTTTAATGCTATTTGCTTGGTTATAAATTTTTGGCAAAGAAAATTATGGCGAGAATTAATATTTCCATTCATAGACTCTGCTCGTAATAAATCCAACGGGGTATTTCTTGGGAGACCTAGGGCTAACCGTAAGGCAGCATTATAAATCGGTTCTAGTTTTTGTCTGTTGCTATTGCTAGAAAAGGAAAATAGTTGACTTCCATAGTCAAAGATAGAACGGATTGTGGCATTAATAATATTTAAAAGATGATCAGATCTTGTTCCTATTTTCGGAGAAGATAAGGCTTTAATTGCATTTAAATATTTGAATCCTTTTTGACGTAGGTAATTAATATGATTTTTCCAGGTGGTATTGGGGTCGAAGATGATACCCAGGATTTTCAGACTCTTCACTTCGGGAATAGGTTTGTCGCATATTTTAAGTAATGGAGGTATTGTGCTTCTTTTCTGGAAAAGTTGAGTAGACTGCTTTTTCTGGAGAGGTGGATAATTTCCATTTTTACACCAGACTGAAATTTTATTTAAAGATTCTTGCATTTCGCCTATTGTTTTATTCCAATTCGTACCACTATTATATAAAAATATGTCATCAGCATAAACCAGAAGATGGCTGTCGTGTTGAATTTCAAAATATCTGACATATAAATCATAAAAAGGAAAGGACTTAAGATAGACCCTTGGGGTACACCATAATTGTTTGTAACGATTTTTGAAAAATGTTTCTCCATTTGATTTGAATTGTTCTTTGATGTAAGAAGTTTTGAATCCATCGTAGTAATCTACCAGAGTATCCAACTTTGTTTAGTTTAGAAATAAGGCCATTTGGCCACACTGAGTCATATGCTGCTTTAATATCCAACGCTACCAAAATAAAATATTCTTTGCGTTCTCTAGCCAGTATGATGTCATGTTGTAATTGAAGTAATGTATTAATGCTGCTTCTGTGAGGGTAAAAACCATGATGATTAACATGAAAAATTTTGTTTTGAAAACTTATATACCGAACCGCAAGACACACAATGAAAACTATTCTTAAAACAGTTACAGTTAATGGATTTTTGCGGGATGTAGAGTAAGAGAAAGTTTATTATCCCTTTAAAAATCATTTTCAGTCAATAGAAGTCAAAATATTTATCTTCAGCAGGAAAATGCCAAAAACTTGTTAATTAGATACTGCACAGCTCAAAATTTTTCTGAAAGTAATATTGCTACATGATCTATCATGAGTATATTCCAGAGATACTCGTTTTACGAAGGTCTTTTGGGCTCGAAGCGTCTACCAGATACTAGAATGCCGTATTCAATCCAAGGCGGTCAGCGGCGAGCGGTGAAAATCTAGCTAATCAGAGACTTTTGCGCGAGGCAGTCGAAGAACTATGGTCACGACTATTTTCACTTAAAAACAAGTAATATAAACTTCCTAAAACAAGTAACTTCCCAAAAATATATTTAAAGTCATTTTCTACTTAGTTTCCGAAAGAAAATTTTTATTTTAGTTACTGTGTGTGTAGTGTCTGACTACTGTAGGCATAGTGTTTGGCGGTAGATTCTTTAAGGGTTGGCGATTTCCCGTATGTGCGGGGGTGGGAGTTACTATTTTAAGAGAGAAGAGCATTGGCTTTGCAACGGAAGGGATAGAGAGGGGCTTACCCCGGAGCGTACAGTAGAGAGGAAGACGGTCTCTGATTGTTTTTTGGAAGCGGAGGCGTTGAATTGTTCCTTCGGTGAGAGAGCGACCATAGGGTGTGGAATGAAGTAATAAGAAGCGATAGTCTCTTGGGACTGTGTTTAAATTGATTGATTTGAGAAACAACGAATATTGTATTTTGATCGGTATTTGATTGTTGTATTTAATCAAGAAATTATGTTAATCACGATTTAATTATGTGTGTATTGATTGATGTGAGAAGTTACTAAGATAGTATTAAAGTTATTACAGTTACTTTTTATGAAATAGTTACAATTAATATAAATATGTATATGCATATGACAGAATCACAATATTAAGTGGCACACGACCAACACCTCCTAGATATACAGTTGGTCGAAAAAATTGTTGAGCACAGTGAACTTTTCAAAAAATGATTGGAAATTGAAAACGACCTTTTTTGAAACCATCTCGTTTGAAGTTAATCACCATCTCATTTGAAATTAATCACGAAAACCACCTTATTTGAAATTAATCATGAAAACCATCTTATTTGAAACCCTCTCGTTTGAAACGAATCATGAGCACCCCCACCGTATTTTCATTCCCACCTTTTCGTTTCAAACGACTCGTTTTACATGACTCTTGTACACTTTTCACCTACTTTTTATCCCAAACTTGCATTTCAGGCAGTGCTTCTCAAATTTTCACTACTGGTGACCCAATTTTCAATCATAATTTTTATCGCGCCCTCCCCCTTATACAATAATAATGCGCTTTGTCACTAAAGCTACCATACGATCTTAATTATAAACCGTACCAATTCACAAGAAAGTATTAAATTTTGTATTTGTTACTTTAAGTAATATATATTTTCAGCAAATTACTTTTAAGTAATATATATTTTAAACAAATTACTCTTATAAGTAATAAGATAATTATTATGTTATTTTTCATATCTATAATTTTTAAATTGGAACAGATTGCAAAATGATATTTATTTAAAGATTTATTTCTTCCATCATCCATTTCTAAAAGTTAAAATGTCATTAGAAAAATAATCTAGTCTATGTTGCTCTCTATCATATCCGTCACAATTAGCATTCTCGCGAACGTTTGCGTGAGTCTGGGCAAACTATCCGACGTCTGCACAAAACGTGTAATTGCAAATGTTGGTATTTTTTACCTTTGCAGACCTAACTTATTCCCCAGGAGCTGGTATCACTTTTTAGTACGGCACCGTATAAGAGGCGGTATCAATTGCCGCAAGTAATTTTGATGCCCAGTTTCCTCCTCAGAGGGAGGCACCTGAGCTCTGATGATGCAAAATTGAAATTAAGAATTTTGGCAGCCAAGCCAAACGGGCACTTCAAGGGATTTTTACATGCCGAATAATCATACGACATGGCCTTTCATGACCGCAGTCTATTTTCTGCATCATGAAAATCCACCGACATGAGCTGGGGTCGAACCCGCAACCTTAGGTGCAGATGGCTAGCGACAAAACAACTACGCCACCCAGTCGTCACTTGCTGAATTGTTCGGAGAGTAAAACCAAGAGCACAGCAATGAAAACAAAAATGTAAAATGATTTTTTTAAAATGAATGCTCATATTATAAGTAGACTAGCTGCATGGCCCGGCGTTGCTCGGGCTTTCTCTACTTTTATAAAAAATTTCCCTTTCCTTCATAAAATTATGAAGAGATCCCCTTGGATCTCACTTTGAGAACGAGAATGATTTTGAGTCAAATAAGAACCGGTAGCCATTTTTATAAATAACTTTCTTTATTTAGTTATCTTTCCCAAATAGAATCAAAGACTTTTAATTACAACTAAATAAGAATAGCTTTATGAGGTTTAAAAGGGACTTTTAATAAAAAACTTAATATTTTAATAAACTTAAATATTTAATGATCCAATTAATTAACAATTAGAATATCGATCAGGCAGAGATTACCGCGATAAGAGATCCCAGAATTATATTCAATAATGTTCCTATTGAACATTTAACTTTAATCTCACTCCTAAAATAAAACTTAAATGATACTTTAATTATAAATCAATATTTACCACACTGCAGCTCAGCTCTTCCTGAGATTTATCCACCTAGAAATCTTCAATAATAAATCTCTAACTTCACCATTATACCTTCCTGCTTCAATCTCTCTCTCCTACTGTTTTTTACTTTACTATTCTCCGTTTGACTTAAATACTCTATCTAATCTGCATAGCAAGGAATTCTGTTCTCTTTTTGGAGCTGATTGGAAATAGGAAGGGGGAATTAAATTTCCCTAAAAAGGACGTCTCAGAAGGTTAGTGATAAAGTTCCGTATAGATTTGTCACAAAATCAGCACTTCTAATACTCTTTTTCAAAATTACTTTCACCCCACCCCCTTCCTCTGCTTAGCCCGGCGTTGCTCGGCCTTTTTCCGAGTGTATAACTTAAAATTCGCTGTTTCAAAAATTTTTTTGCTTCTTTTCTGTCAGACAGGTTTATTTCCCCCCGGCGTTTCTTGAACACTTTTAAATGCATAACACATTGTCATGGAAATTCCCCTTCCTCTCTCGCTGTGATATCTCTTGAGTAAGTGAACAGTGGGACCTTAATATTCACTCACTCACTTTGCAACTTTTTAGGATCCGAAAACGAAAATGTACCTTTTTATAAATAGTTGTATGTTCAGAAAAGTAGAAATTTTTATAATTACAAATTTTCACAACTGTATTAAATGTTGAATTAAAATTGTGAGCATATATTTTTTGAAATGTTCGATAAACGGAAAAAAAGTTTCATGCAATTATTTGAAAACTATATAGCACGATTTAAAAAACAGTGTGAAAAGCTTTCTCTAAAAAACGGCGTAAAACAATCTTGATTCAAAATGCATTCTTTTTCAGGTCGACTGGTTTGAGACGTATTCGTTTTTGCAAGGATTTTTATAGAATAATTGTCTGTGTGGTGGTGTGGTTTTGTCTTTAGAATTTCAGCGAATTTTTTCTTTAATATTGCTCAGTCCGTAAATATTAAGATTTAAAAATTGGCGAACGTAACATACTCGAACTTTTCTAAAATCATAAGCAAATAAACAATGTTATTTTTTTCGATTCAAATAGTATGAATAATTTATATCTGGAAGTGTAATACGTTAATACTACTTTTGTTGTATTTTTCTATGTTAAAATTGTAATCAGCCTCACACTCTGCCTGTTCAAACTTTCGGAGTTCCTGGCGTAGACAAAACAAAATGCAAATGTTAGCTTCACACATAAAAGATAGATATTTGCTGTCGCGGGCTTTTTTGCAGATGGCAGAATTTTTTCCTACTTACTTGACAATTATTGTTATATTTTGGACACTTCACACAATATCTATAAATTTTAGCCTATGTGTTATTCTGATGTATAAGCTATACTATTATAAAGTTCCATTAAAATCCATTTTTTTTGTTGTTTTTGCGTGAAAGACTCCCAAACATCCTCACAAACTTTCACGTTTATTATATATATTAGGATTTAAACGAACTGCAATTGTAATCCTCACAAATTAGCATTTATTATTAATGTTAAATAATGAAAAAGAATGTAAAATTCCGATAAAGAATAATTGTGTTATTTTTAATATTTAAAACGAGAAGACTTCAAAATGTTTTAACTCGGGAGCAGACGCGCACTCGATACCAATGGTAAAAGTCACGCGGAGTGACGGAGTCATCCCGAAGCTTTTTTTACAATTATTTTTATTGTACACAATAAAAATCACAATTCCAGTGAATAATTTAACTAAGAGAAAGTATACTTACCTACTTTCTACCTTTTTTCATTGATAATTTGAGAAAAATTCCAATAGAACCGAATTAAAAGGTTTCTAAGGTACACGACCTTAAAAGAGGACACAAATCACAGAATCTTTTCACGAACGTTACAGGAATGATATCTGCAAGCAAAACTATCCTATTTTGTTCAAATTTTTGTTGTTTGACTCTGTACCCTGCGCGACCACTCCCGGGTTAAATATGTAATCAATGTAAAAATATGAATGTTAGTTCTAAAAAGGAATTATATAAAACGTTTTTCTTCATGTTTTATATGTTTCAGAATACTCATAAAAATAAATATTGACCAATTAATCCTTCTAAGTGTTTTCTGTGCTTTTCGAAATGTCATATAACTCTTTCGTATAGGCGTATTATTTACAACTTCCCTAAATGAAAAATAAAGACATAAAAAAGGAAGAACTAACCATAACAGTAAGTTCGAAGGTCAAACAGATGAATTTTTTATCTTCCTAGAATGTTTCTCTGGGTTTTGTTTCTTCTCTGAAATAGTTTTTGGTTTAAAAAGAAAAATCAGTAAAAAAATCTCTCATCGTGTGATTACAGCATATCAAACAAAAGGTTATGTTTTTTATTTAGTTATAGGATCAGATAGCTAATAAATGTATCGAAATGACACCTTTCATGTTTGATGAAGTAATACTGATAAATTCTATCAGTGTAAATGTGTATTTTTTACTATGCCAGAAAGTATTTTCTAACTTCATTACAGTAAATTAATTTTTTTTAATCTTTCATTTTCGATATGCTCGCGCCCCTAGGGGGAGCGTCCCACACTTTGAGAAACACCGATTTAAGGTTTCAATCCAAAAGGGACGTTCAAACGGCTCTTTTTGTATGAATCTTGTCCATTTTCACCCTTTTTTTACTTTAAAGTTGTATTTAGGGTCTAGATCAAAGTATGAAGCAGCAGTAACTATGGATGAACGACACAAAATTTTCAGATTTCTCCAAAAATATTTTTTGACAGGGCAATAGAAAAAATTTCATTCCACGCCAGAGAGACAATTTAGACAGTTGTCAAATGAACGACACAAAATTTTTCAGATTTCTCCCAAAAATACTTTTTCACGGGGCGAGAGAAAATGTCCACCCTAGAGAGACAATTGAGACAGGAGTCAAATGAAATGTATGCATCTTGGTGAGAAAAGCAGGGAACAAACCACCTCATTCCAATCTAGGTGAGAGGGGACAAACCAACTCAACGAGACAAGCCCTCCAATCTTGGTGTGTGAAAGTAGAAGACGACAATTATTCACAGGTAATCTATATTTGATACATTCCAATCTTGGTGTATGAATGGACCCGAAAAAAAAAGGGGGACCGAGTCGTCCCCCAATTTTCGGACTTGAAGATTTGGGCTAAAAACATTTACCGTTAAGACTGCCAGAATTTGAGATGAAACATGACTTCTAATCCTGACAGTCTTAACAAAAAACATTTAGCCATGAAAATGCCTTCAAAAGCATTCTGATTTATGACTGCTGGCCTTTTATACTCTAATGAGGTCACGTGAAACGATTCCTATTGGCTGGCGCACATGTTGTGTGATGCAGTTTTAAAACCTTCCAACGTTGGCATAGTGTGTGTCTTGAAAAAAAGGGGACAGAGTCGACTCGAATCGATCCCCCTTTTTTTTTACTCACTCACTCTACTAGATGGGCAGTCTGTTTTTTGCATTCTGCCTGCAGCTTGTTAAAATGCTGCAGGTATCGTGCAAATCGGTAACTTTTCACCATGGTGCACTCGGATATATCAGAATACTCGTGTACCTCATCATGCAGGTGGTCAGGCAGGGTGCGGCCATACAAATCCCGGAAATGGGGCAACATTTCCAAGTTAATTGTAAAAGTCCCAGCTTTTCAAAAATTTTCTGCTGGTTCGATCCCTTGACGACGACGAGGCCTCTGTTTCCTTGGGCCAGGTGACGAAACTTACCCGTGACGCAAAAGGACAGGTGTTCCAGAGGAACGGATCCGGGGAGGTGGCTTTTCAGGCTGAGGAGTTTATTGATGTAGTGGTTGGCCCGGCTATCTTTGTGGGTCGTGAGGAGGTTCGAGTGGTTCACCGTGAGGAAAATCACTTTTGGATCTTTGTCATCCTCCGGAATGCTGGCAATCGATAATTCGATGGGTGGTGAAACACGTTGGCGTGGGCGAAAAAGCTAGGTGAAACATGTTGCTTCAGAGTGAGAATGTCTCTGGATGCTGAGCACTCGCCTTTCATACTCTGCTGGGTCACGTGTATCAATTCCTTTTGGCTGTGATGTTTGAACCAGACATCTTATTGATACCTTGAAAGATCATTCAGCCAACTAAACTTTTACATGTGCCACAATACAGGGGAATCCAATCTTGGTGCAGCGCTGAAATTCAGTGCAGCACAAGTTTAGCGCAAATTAGCTGAAATTCAGCGCAGACACTCCAATCTTGGTACACTATTGGACCCGAATAAAGGGGGACCGAGTCGACTCGACTGGATCCCCCTTTTTCCAGTCCAATTTTTTTTTTACAAAACTGAAACTTTATGGCTCCATTCCGCCTGCAGCTTGTTAAACTACTGTTGGTATTTGGCAAATTGGTAAGATTTTACCATGGTGCAGTATGAAGCGTCCTCATGCAAGGAGTTGGGAAAGGTTCCGTCGTAAATGTCTTTGAATTCGGGCAGCGTCTCCAGCAACATGGCAAACACTACCAGCTCTAGGAAAACTTTTTGTTGTTCTGTTCCTTTGACCACCATGAGGCCTCCTCGGCCCATCTGGCTCAACTTGCCCTTCACGCAAAAGGATAGGTATTCCACGGGGGCACTCTTGGGTAACGGGTGGTGTACCAGACGAAGAGGTTCATTTTCGTGGCTGTTGGATCGCAATTCGTTGGACGTGGAGGTGAGCCCGGCATGATTCACCGTGATACCCATCACTTGGGGATCGCTGCCATCGATGGGAATCGTGGCAATGGAGAGTTCGATGGGCACTGGCTTGCCCTGGTGATAAAACACGTTGGCATGAGCAAAGTAGGCGGGCTGGCTCGATATTTTGCTGAGAGAGAAGGATTCTGTTGGCTAGTCCTTATATATTCTCGAGGAGCGTGACGTCAGAGGGCATCCCATGGGCCAAAGCTTTCTGATGCGAGCGTTCCACATGGTTGGGGACACACTACACGCCAAGGTAGGTTCTCGTCTCGATGCATTTCCCAATCGTCCAACCACGTCACGTACACGTCCGCCAGTCGCGTGCAGTGCGTGAGATCCAAAGTGTAGGCCTCTGTATTTTGAGGCTGATACGCCTCCCAAACTTTGCGAGACTGGGAACGACCCACGTGACTGAACTTTAAGTCGACTCCTTTATCCCACGTCAAATCCAAATGACTCGTAAACATAATGACGGTTTTTCCAAACGAACGAGGAACGTGCACACCAAAGTTGGGTTAAAAAAGATGGTGTAAGGATACTCTGGCGCGTAATATGTGACTCGATCCTGCCACTGACCCAGATTTCCTAATACGATAGTGGTGCGATGTCGACACTGGTCCAACAAGTGTTGAACCGAAACCATTCTGACAACAACAACAAAAAAAAACGAGACTTGTTTTCAGGTGAATTATTTATTGACAGCTACAGAACAGATCCATGGGTTGGATGGCTTTAAATCCAGATTTTTTTACAGAAGGGTTCAGTCTGGGCATTGTCAAGTCCATGGGCTCCACAGCCAACTCCCTTTCAAATTCATTTAGGAATGAGATGAGATCACCATCAAAAATAGAGGGTACCGTGTGAAGCAGCTGGAGTTCTTGGGATGGGGGTGCTAGTTGCTCTCCAAATACGAACGACATGAGCTGGTCGAAAGAAGCAGCATCCGTGAGGGTCGGCTCCAAAGTGTAGAGCTCTGGAATAGGTTCTGGGATCTGCACAGGCTCTGGGACAGGGGTAATCTGCACAGTTGGTTTTGGAATCTGCACAGGTGGTTCTGGGACATGTGACTCTGGAATCTGCACAGGTGACTGTGGAATCTGCATAGGCTCTGGAATCTCTCTAGATGACCCTGGAATATGTCTAGGTTCTGGTAGCTCAGGTCGTCTGGAAATGCGTCTAATGACGGGAATGATGCGCACTTTGGATCGTCTCTTGGAGAAAGGCAGGGATTTTTCCTCCAAAGGTCACTTTTCGGCTGGTACATGAGCCGGGGTAGGTGGAAGCAGCTTGTTCGGTGTTTGATCAAACTTTTTCATTTTCCGGAAATCTCCCACGTGGAATCCCTTATGAATGAGCTGGGGGAGAAGGGATTCGGGGATAATGTCCAGACCAAATGCTGTTTATTGAACCGTCAGCACAATGTAGTTTGTTCAGGCCGGGATCGGATACGACGTGTGGGGCTCCAAGATCGTTCGATGGTAGAGCATTTGGTCATACGACTCAAAACTCCTCCTAAACACATTGGGTTGGGCTCGGCACTTGAGACTGGAGGCTGGCAATTAATAGTTCAACATGGGCACATGGTCGTTTGTATAAAGTGAATCTCTCCGGATTTTACCATTCGCAAGCCAAAGGTGAAGTCTTTTTTTGGCAAAAAACATGTTGCCATAAATGTAAATCACCCTCTTGTCGGTATTTTTGAGCAGTCTATCTGGATTTCTCAAAAGGCCATTCGATGTTTTTTCTCACATCACTTCGTTGGGTCTAAATTCCTTAGCATGCTTTGCTTCCATGACTGCACGCTTGAAATTGTCCAACCTCGCCTTTTTTTGATGTCAATGGTCTTTACAAAACAGGACAAACACACCTTTTGAATTGGGCTCTTGGTAGATGATGCCAGCTCGGACTTAGCTCTGCCAAGCAGCATATTCCAACAAATCGGGGTTTCTCGGGCAGCGTCACGGGCACCACAGTGGTAGAAATGCTCTCGGAGAAGGCATCATTCGGGTCCATGACGGACGAAAAGTGTCGAAGCACATCTCGTTTTTATACTTTTCAAACAGGATGTAGGTGGAGCTACCTATGGCCAACCTTGCTCACGAGTGAAAAATGGGATTGATGGGTTGGCGGAAAATGGCACACATGCCTTGCACGGCATTCCAACGATGACATTGCGTCTGATTGTAAAAGGGACATTTTCCCAACTCTCGTGTATTCAAGAGCATGACCAGGATCCGTTTGAAAGGACTCGAGGAACTCCAACTTGCTTGAATTTCTTTAAATTCGTGCTTGGAGCGTTGATCGATCACACTAATGTTACCGATATTGAGGTAATGTAAATATTTAAAGAGTTTATTCGGACACCCACGATCCAAGGCATACGAGACGACACCATTGGTGAGCGTGAAACCATGGTCTCGGAGACTCAACACGGCCAAACCTTGAGTGTGGAAAAACACTTGGGCCTGGGGGGAATCGATGTGCATAAGGGGGACGTCGAAACACCGTCTGGGATGTCGTCTGAGATCTGGTGGCCGTCTTTCCCTGGATCGTCGTTGAGAATCTACCTTCTTTACAGGGATTTTAGGTGGATTTCTCAAATATATATTTTTGGATACCGCCTCTTCGGGTATGTCATACCTTGCGCGTGAATCGCCGTTGCAGTTCTGAATGTATGAACACGTTTTAAATCTTCCTTATGCTATGGTGCATTATTGTAGTAACGATGAAGAAATGTGATATTTAAGTAATTTAATAGATACAGTATTTATCAGATATATATATAGTGCAACAGTATTTTCGGATGAAGAAATTCTGTTCGTGATTATGATGAGGAAGAATCAAATGATGAAGAGTTAACAGCAAGTATGATTCCTCCACTGAAACCGATCCAGATTTAGAAGAGGGAGGCACAGTAAGATATAAATGTTTCATATGTATAGACACATAAACATTTGGGAAGAACGTGACTTTAAAGGAGACAACTGGCACACATCCACTTTCAGATGAATTTTTGAAAAAAAAAAAAAAACAACCTATTGCTGGAACAATAAGAGAAAATAAAAAAAAGAAATTCCAAAATAAGATATAGATGGTATACAGCTCTTCAATGAAATAACTTCATTCAAAGATATTTTTCTGGTAAAAAACAGCCAACTGAGATATTAGAAATTATAGTAAAAATCATCTCATTCCCTGTTTTCCCAATGTCGCTCAAGCATTAAGAATTTTTTTAACCTAACCTGTTGCTGTAGCTTCCGATGAAAGTTTCAGTAAATTAAAAATTACTTGAGAAATAATATGACACAAGAAAGGCTTTCTGATTTGGTCATAGTCTTAATTGAATCCGAAATCTCAGAAAAAACTGATTTAACCAAAACTATTAACAAATTGCTTCTCAGAAAGCCAGAAAAGTTATTTTGAAGTTACAGTAAAATCTGGCATATAACATGCTTCTACACATATTTGCCGTATAACACGCACACCCTTTTTTTAAGAAGAAACCAGAAATGCATGTACACAATGATCTTGTGTTTTGAAGTCCTTCATTTGAATATTATTTCAAGCTTTAGTAAAAAATAGTATACTTTCAGAATTACAACCCTCCCAAGGGGGGGACATCACAAGTATTTCTTAAAAATATGTAAAACTATGAAAAATGTCGCTTATTATTAAT
This sequence comes from Trichonephila clavipes, assembly GCA_019973935.1. NCBI lineage: Eukaryota > Metazoa > Arthropoda > Arachnida > Araneae > Nephilidae > Trichonephila > Trichonephila clavipes. Next base: position 1,575,935 of record BMAU01001456.1, on the reverse strand, counting down.
AAAATATTTCATAATAAATGAATCTGATGAAATAAATTCCATTGTTCGGATCCCAGATTATTATACATTGTGTACTCTAGCTATTAGTCAGCATAAGTTCAACTTAATGTGGAAAAATCTTTCATAATCTTTTGCATATCTGAAGATTTGAAGCTCAAAGATAGCCTGTATTCTGTGATAATGCTCCGAACCTGAAAGATGAAGAAATAGTATAAAGTAAAATTTTCTTATTATAAGTAACATTTTTTTAAATGCTTATCTTATTTAAGATTCAACATAAAAAAACTACTTATTTATACAAACAAAAAATGCAATAAGAAAAAAATAAAATTCTCAAAATGCCTAATCTGTTACACTTAAAACAAATATGAAGCTTATTTTTTAATTTTAGATAATAAAATAATTTTTATGCTAATTAAACTTAACTTTTTATGCTAAATAAAACTAATTTTAAAGTAGGAAAAAGAAAAATCTACTGAATGCATTAAAACTAAACAAAGCAAATTAAATTTATATTTAATTTTTGGAAGTGTTCTTCATAGCATCTACATAGATTAAAATTGGAAATTTTTAGCAAACAATTTGATATTATGACAATAGGATAAAAGTTGACAAACTGCGATGTATTATTTGCATTGAATAAATAATAATTATAACTAATTTTTTTCCCTTGAATTCAATTGAAATAAGAGCAAATGAAGTTTCATTAGATTACTGTTAAAATTCTCAGTTTCAATCTTGGATATCATACAATAAAATTGAATATCAGTAGTGACCACTTGAGTGAGTGTTTATTAATGATGCACTTAAAGCAATACTAGGGCTACTGGTGACGGAACTTGTAATTTTGGTCCACACTTAGTGATGAGGACAACACCTAAGCCAGCACACCCCGCGTTAACAACTTCCATACTAAGCCAATGTGAGTGGAATTTTAGCCAAGACAGGTTCAACATGTATCAGCTCCTCTACATGGTGGATCTTCAGTCGCATTAGAACTCAAGCCAGCAACACTCTGACCACGAGTTCAGAATCATAAACACTAGGCTATCATAGCCTCAATCTTGACTGCAAGATTCTCTTTCAGCTGCTGTTGGGGCATTGCCATTGACCATTATAACTAGGTTACCAGGGTCAAAGGGACAGCTTTAAGACAGATGCATAAAGTTAGACAGTTGCTTAAGTTTCAACTCTCTAATACAGTAATCATATTTTTACATTCATTACATTTTTCCTTTTCAGATGAAACTAAATTAAGCTTACATAAACTTTCATTATTGAGTAATTTTATCTAATTGCGAATAAGGGATCACTTTGCAGTGACCATCAATTTTGTACAAATTAGGAAATCATTTTTAAAATATTGATCAAAATGTGAACTAAAAACTATTCATTAAAATTTTTTCTCTGTTAAAACCACAATATATTTTTGAAGAAAGTTCAGCTTCTCAAAAAGTTATTACTACAGAGTGAGAAATTTTATTAAACCTTCAGCACATATCTGTGATAAATCTTTATATTAGAAATATCGAATTCTACTCATCTTGGTATTAACAATGTTTATTTAGTTTGCACCGGATCATTACACATTAATTTAAAATCTCTAAAGGATTACACCACACACAAAATGGCGAGACTAAGATAAAAGGAATTTTATTCGAGCGTTCTCCATACGCTCTTGTTCTCACTCTACACATACACTGTTTACACACTGTTTTTTCACACACTAGCGCCCTCTCGCGACAATATATGCACCTGTTGTTGTGGGCGTCACAAAAACCATTTGTTCAACACTGAACATCCACCCCCGGGTTGAATGACACATTCAACTTTCACATAACACAATAATGCACAAAACCAATGATACACATAATACAAAGACAATAATACTCAATACAGAAAACACTAATACTCAATAAAAGTAATATCGTTCAATACACAAAAGATAAAGTACTCAAACACACAAAATTGAATTGAAAAAATACACAAATTTGAAATTTTCACATACATTATTCACTTGAAAAAGGTAAAATACAAAGTTTAGTTATTGGACGTTTAAAAATTCAATTTTTAGTTTTCACTAACACTACTCGAATTTTATTATCTTTACCATGATACACTTTAAGAATTCTACCAAGAGGCCAATTACACACGGGTAAATTATCCTCTTTCAGAATTACCATATCATGTATTTTTACATTATTCTTTTCAAAATACCATTTATTTCGATTCTGAAGTGTACTCAAATAATTATTTGACCAACGTTTCCAAATATGTTGCACAATTTTTGTTTGTTTTTGCCACACTTTTAACCTATTATCAGACACTTCAGTTAAACTTGGCTCCGCAATGGCTGTGATGGGACGACCAACTAGGAAATGACCAGGAGTCAAAGCGTCAAAATCGCCATGGTCACACGACAAGGGGTAGAGGGGACGTGAATTGAGAACTCCCTCAATTTGGTTAAGAATGGTTAGAAATTCTTCGTATGTAAATCTTAAATTACCCATTACACGCCTGAGGTGATATTTGACGGCTTTCACTCCAGCCTCCCACAGGCCTCCGTGATTTGGAGCTCTTGGGGAATAAAGCTCCACTCAACACGTTCTTCACACAAAAATTTACTCAAATTACTAACACAATTACTCATAATTTCTCTAAGTCTTTTTAACTCTAACTGTGTGCCAACAAAATTGGTAGCGTTGTCTGAAAATATACGCTCCGATTTTCCTCGTCTGCTAAAAAATCGCTTTAACGCTGCAATAAAAGCCTCACTAGATAAATCAGTAACTATTTCGAGGTGACACGCCTTTGTCACCATACACACAAAAATGCACACATAGACTTTATTTAAAACTCCCTTTCTTTGATTAGGATATTTAATCCAGAAATGTCCACAAAAATCTATTCCCACCTTGTTAAAGGGAAAACTCTGAGAAATTCTCTCGGCTGGTAATTGACCCATAATTTGTGAACAAGTAACGGGTTCTGCCTTAAAACAAATTATGCAGTTATTTACAAGTTTTCTACACATATTACGACCATTTAATGGCCAGAACCTTTGTCTAACAATAGACAGTAAGGTTTGGGGACCAGCATGCAAATGTCTCTTGTGAGTCATTTCAAGAATTAAATTTGTTAATCTGTGATTATTAGGAAGAATTATCTGGTGTTTTTTATCAAAACACAATTTACTGTGGGCCAGTCTACCTCCTACTCGGAGCACATTTTCGGAATCTAAGAATGGTGAGAGATTTCTAATCTTACTTTGAGGGTTAACCATACCCTTACAGGACAAATCTTTTATTTCCGAGTTGAATCCCAGTTGCTGGACCAGCTTCACAAGGGTAATTTCAGCTCGTTGAATTTCACACATCCTTAGTGGCCCAATTTGTTTGTTGGAGGGCCTTTTGCAATTATTGATGAACCTGTAAATATAACTGAAAATACACAAATTTTTCTGAAAATTATTAGATACAGAGAGGATATGGTTCAAAAGGTTGTTGTCTAAAATCACAGTCAAAGTTTTTCTCTCAGTAGGTTTTAATTCCTCCAAATAGGCACTTTCATCACTAAGTAGCACATTGTTGCTCACAGGAAGAGTATTTCCTTCTTGTAGGAAACTCGGTCCTTTCCACCACTTTTCACAGTTTATCAGTGAATCAGCACTGATGCCTCTCGTTAGAAGATCTGATGGATTGTCCTTTCCAGGACAATGACGCCATGAATCTTTGTCTGTTAAAGATCGTATCTCTTTCACTCGGTTGGCGACGAAAACCTTCCATCTGTTGCTGGGACCTTGAATCCAACTCAAGGCTATAGTCGAATCTGTCCAAAAGTAGTTGGTTGTAGATATTTTCTCATTGAGAACACGTGAGACTTCTTTCGCCAACCTCGCAGCAAGCAACGCTCCCATTAGCTCCAAACGTGGAAGGGTTAATACCTTTAGAGGAGCCACACGGCTTTTGGAAGCTAAAAGATGTACCGAGATTTTGTCAAAGGTTCTCAATCTAACATACGAAACAGCTCCATATGCCTTAATACTAGCATCTGAGAACGTATGTATTTCACACTCCGGACAGTTCACACTATCACATTGCAGGGCATATCGAGGAATCTGAAGTTCACATAAGAAAGACGCCTCCGAACACCATTGTTCAAACTTCTCTCTAATATCAGGCAGCAACTCTTCGTCCCAGTCCGTTTTTCTCTGCCATATTTCTTGGAACAAAGTTTTAAGTCTTATGGTGAAGGGGGACGCAAATCCCAAGGGATCAAATATCCTGCCTGCAGCCATCAACAAAAATCGTTTAGTGTTCTTTCTTTTTTGAAGGAAGTCTAAGAGACTGGTCAGACGAAGACTGAGATAGTCTTTTTGAGGATGCCATAAAAGCCCCAAAACACGATGTGGATGGTTCACGAAATCGTTCATATTTAAATGATCAAATTGTTCCAACTGCCATTGCTTCATTAACTCACAGTCATTTGAAATCCACTTCCGCAGGTTCATTCCTGCTTCACTCATGATTTTTGCCGCCTTGCTCGACAAATCGAATGCTGATTTTGCATCATCTTCACCAGTGACGAGATCGTCCACATAAAAGCAATGATCAAGTGTCCGCACAGTATCAGGATACTTTCCCATGTACTTCCCTATATGCGTCTTAATCGTTGCAGCCAAAAGAAACGGAGACGCGTTCACGCCAAAAGAACTCGATTAAATCTGTACACCTGCACACCATTTTCGCCGTCATCTATAAGGAACCGTACTACATCTCTATCCTTTGGAGCCAAAGAAATTTGAAGAAACGCTTTTTCCACATCAGCTAAAACAGCTATTTTGTTCGAACGGAAGGAGATCAATAGGTCTAAAATATTAGGGTTCAAATTGACTCCATGGAAAAGGCAGTCATTTAATGAAAATTGTTTTTCTTCATGAGCACTAGCGTCAAACACTAGTCGCAGTTTCGTTGTGAGAGATTCGTTTTTAATTATCACTTGGTGAGGAAGATAAAACACAGGGTTATTCGTTGGAATAAAGGGATTTGTTACCTTCTCAATTATTCCCACATCCAAATAATTCTTCAAGACCTTACAATACTCAGAATACAACACCTTATCCCTTTGCATTTTTCTCATAAGACTTCCAAGTCGTCTTTTCGCTAAACTAAAATTATCACTTAACTCATTACTATCTCTTTTCCACGGGAGTTCTACCTCATATCTACCATTTTTAAAATGTACTCTCTGCTTAAACATTTCAAAGCTAACGTCCTCCTCACTACTACAATTCTCGTTTTTGACACCAATCGATTCTAACTCCCAAAAAGACCTTAATGTTGTATTTAAATCACTATCTCTGATTAATCCACAATGAATATTGTTATCCCTCACCTCATCTCCTACACTTCCGCTAACTACATATCCAAAAACAGTATTTTGTAAAAGTAGTCTTGAATCTCCACAATAAATTTGGCCTGGTCTCAGTAATTCGTAAAATATTTCCGCGCCTAACAACACATCAATTTTACCAGGAATATTAAATTTATAATCGGCTAGTTTAATTTCGTTTGGCATATCTAGCGACACATTTATTATTTGTGACGGAGTCAAATCGGTGTTATCCTTCTTACAACTAATAAATTTAGCTCCTTTTCGAAACTTAAATCACCGTTAAATATGGAGGTCGTAACTCCTCCATTTATTGTCATTGTTGACTCATTTAAACAAGATACTAGCAAATTAATTTTTCTCATTTTTTAATTGTAATCTATCTGCACAGTCTTTCGTAATGAAGTGTGACTGACTCCCTACGTCCAAAAGCGCTCTTACCTCATGTAAAAGGCCATATTTGTCCCTTAAGAAGCACTGGACGCTACTCAGTAAAACGGTTCGCGTTTTATTCTTTAAAAAGCTGGTTGCTACGAACGACTTGTTTTCTTCATTTTCCCCTTGGGGTGGAACGACGCAATTCGATCCTCCCGGTCCCCCGAACACATCTGCGAGCGGGTTGAGAACTGACCTTTGAACTGTTTGGTTGTCCCGCTTTAGAAAATGAATCAAGCGATGGTGCGGTTTCCTACAAAAACAATTTTTCGCACAGCAGGTTTTCACACTACAGTTAGGGGAAAAGCACTTGAAACACAAATGATTAGCCTTTACGAAATCCACTCTTTCACTGACGCTGAGAGATTTAAATTTTGAGCATGAATACAGTGGGTGGAATTCTCGTGATTTGCAACAAAAACATTTCACATTTTTAACAGAAGACAGATTTACGCTTGAAATATTTTTTGCTCCACGATGATTATAGGTCTCATTACGTTTAAACTTAGGAAATAAATTCTGTTCTCTAATTTTTCCCTTGGATGATATAAAAATATCACACTCGCGAGCTAGATCTTGTGGCTTAAACCACATTTCGCCCTGCTTAATGCTAATATGCGTATTTAATTCTCGGTCTAATGTCTCTATTATCTTATCTGAGATTACTAACTCACAAACTGACTTGAAATCATTGACCTCCCGTAATTGGCAATAGTAATTAAAATTCGCACTTAATCTAGACGCGAATTGAACATAACTCTCGCTAGGTAATTTTTGGGCCTTTTTAAATTGATTTAAACATTCATAGGGGGTCGGTTGAAATTCTTTTAACACAATTGCCTTCAACTTATTATAGTCACTTAAATCTTCAACTCGAAGATAAATCATTAAGTTATTTGCCTTTTCTCCTAAAATATTCAAAAGAATTTCGGGTTTTAATTTTTCAGGAACATTTTTAGTTTTAAATGCCTTTTCTATGGATTGAAAAATAAATTAAATGACTCTGCTCTTAGGGGTACCGGGATTGTTAAGGTTTTGATACTTTTAATCAAACTTTCAATATTACACTCGGTTGTAATTAATTGATTTTCATTTTGTAAAGGTAAACTTTTGCCCGATTGATTATGTAATTTCGCTATTTCTAACTCCTTCTCTAACTGTGACAGTTTAATTTTTTCAATTTCTAGTCTATTTTCGTTTTCATGCTCTAACTGTGACAGTTTAATTTTTTCAATTTCTAGTCTATTTTCGTTTTCATTTCTTTTATCATTTATCTCCTCCAATACACAATCAACAATAGCCTGATACGTTTCCTTGTCATTTCTATAAATCTCACTCTCCTGTATTAATTCTCTTAAATCTAGAACTTTAGCATTGTCTGGAACAACTAATTTTAATTCATCCGCAATACTCCTAAGTTCATCCTTTTTAAATTTACCTATACTCATTTTCACAAAGTAAGGTTATCTCAATCACCAATGAAAACAAATAAACCACAATTTAATTATCTAAGCCACAATCAAAGTTAACTCAACCTCAAATTAAAGATATCTTAACCACACATGAGACATATATAAATCACAATAATTATCTCAAAACACAATTAAAGTTAACTCAACCTCAATTTAACACTTATAAATCACAATAATTATCTCAAACACAAATTAGACACCTATAAATCACAAAATAACTATCTCAATCACAAATTAGACACCTATAAATCACAAAATAACTATCTCAATCACAAATTAAAGTTATTTTAACCACTTATGAAACACATATATTTTTTCTCAAAACACAAAATATAGTTAACTCAACCACAAATGAAACACTTATAAATCACAAAAACTATCTCAAACACAAATTATAGGAAAATTGAAGACTGACCTCTCACCAAGTGACAACTTTCTCTCCACACTAAAAGGACGCTTCCTTTCTTTTCATTCGTGATCGTTGAGTATGCTACAATTCCTTATTTTCAGTCCCGGCCATTTCGGGCTCTGACGGACCATGTTTATTTAGTTTGCACCGGATCATTACACATTAATTTAAAATCTCTAAAGGATTACACCACACACAAAATGGCGAGACTAAGATAAAAGGAATTTTATTTGAGCGTTCTCCATACGCTCTTGTTCTCACTCTACACATACACTGTTTACACACTGTTTTTTCACACACTAGCGCCCTCTCGCTACAATATATGCACCTGTTGTTGTGGGCGTCACAAAAACCATTTGTTCAACACTGAACAAACAAATTGTTTTATACATAAGTAGCGGTGAATAATTTAATATTAGTTCATACGTTTATTTATTGTCCTATGTTTAGGTAATATGTATGCATTCCACATTTTATTGTACTTATTTACTAAAATATGTATAATTTTAAAATTCATGATAAATGTATGCAGTTTTTAAGAAATAAATAAATAATAATTAAAGTAATATAAATTTTTAATTTCATATTACATGGCTAATAAGAACTTCAAACATAACCCAATTTTTACTATACAAATATATCTATTTTGCGTGGTTTTACATGGTGTTTCATGTAATGTATCAACCTTGTAAAAATAAAGTCTGATGTATTTATTATGAACTCTATAATAGAGTATAAGAAAATAATGAAAAAAAAAACTTTTATTGTTGTAATCCAAATGAGTCAGACTTGTTGATTGTACAAAAAAAGATAAAATTGTTAACAATTTCTTTAAAACATTTTCTTTATTTTTCCTAATTTTGAGTTTAAAGCATTACTGGAACATGATCTATTTCACTCATATTTTCAACAGTTCACTGTGTAATGATTCACAATCTAATGAATGCAATGTACAGATTAAAATGAAATAAATTTTAAAAACTCTTATTTGCTGGCATTGACTACTTATAAAAAGCGTTGTATTTTTGGGACAAAGAATTACATACCATTGGGTAACTATTATACAAAAAAGGTGGCAGAAGATTTTTGGCACTTATGGTCCTATTTTTTGTCAGAAGGAGAAACAGTTTTCAAACACTTATTGACCATGAATGCACATTTGGGTCTTTTCAATGTTTCATAAATAACTAAATAAAATAAAACAGGGCTAAACAAAATCTATTATTCTCTTTTATTGGACCACCTAACCTCCCTGACGCCCTAGGCACTTCAAATTGTTACGCCTTCACACTATTTCCAGAGCACTCCTCCTTTTATTTTTACCTAGATTTTCCCTTAATTCTCTTACTCCTTTTCCTTTCTTTGTTTTTGCACATTGGATAGTCTTTCCATTATCCCCCAACTATGAACCCGCTGTGCCCTGGACTGGCAACCGGCAGCATAAGGAAAGGATAGTGGAATGGTTTAGCCCCTCTTGTTCATTCCTTACCTTATGGCATCACTGACCACTCCTCATTTTGTGGATTAGTGCAGTAAATTTATGAAATCGTTTGCAATTATAGTGTAGAATATAGCAGCGGTTCTTAAACTTTCAGTCGATGCAGAACCCCTTAACATATCAACCTGACATTGCCCCCGATATGTTGAACAACTCTCCCTAAATTAAAATTCTTGATCAAAATACATGTTCTAGAAGAATTTTTTCATAAGCGGAAATTTAATGATGTAGTCTAGGATGGAACAACTATCAATTTTTCTACAAGGCCTTTCAGAGTCTGTAAAAAGGGGTAATCTTAACATTAAATGAGACCGCAAACCTCCTAAAAAGGCACTGAGGATCCCTGATGGTCCGTGGACCACAGTTTAAGAATGGTTGGAGTATACGTTATTCTAGGAACTGCTATCAACCTGCTAATTATGATCAATTTACTGTCTATTATTTTTAGACATCCTGTTTCTTTGTTGAATCACTGTCATGTTTTCTTCCAGCTTTGATCATTGCAAAATCATTAATGACATCCTTATAATCAATTTACATTGTAATGTTTTGAGTGCATAGCAACATCAAACTGTTAAGCTTAGTTAAGTTAGTTACGCGTACACACACAAACATAACACCTACATGATTTACTAGGTGATGGTTCATTTGCTGTAATTTTAATTTCTTTTTTTTTTGCTCAACATTTTTTTGTTTAGGCAGAAAAGCGGCCTTGACCATGGGATGTTGTCATTTACAAGGAAATAACATTTCAAATGGGTTTTCTTTTCATTCTAATTGTTATCTGCATTTTACACCAAATGAACTTTCTGACAAACCACTTTGAATGGGAATTTTTTTAACTCCTTTCTGAGTCTGTACCATCCCTTGTATTCTTATTATTTTAAATAAAATGATGCCTGCTTTTAAAGGTTTTGAATTGTGGAAATAGAGATGTAGAGTTCACGGAAACATTTTAACCTTTTGAATCCAATGACAAATGCTTTTATAAATTTGGAAGCTCTGCTAATAATACTATTAGTAGCATTTTACGTTTTTATACTTACACATGAAGCTATATTCATAGAAAAAGTAATACATTAAAAGTAAATGGTAATAAGAATGCAATTGATTCCCAAGATGCAACAGTGAATTGTAGCTGCCTACTCTCATTCTTATCCTATAGCACGTTCAATGAGAATTCATTTCAGCCTAACACAGAAAGTTTAGAAAAAATGTCCCATGTGGTTTCTCACTTACTGATAGTGAAGCAAATATATTAGATACTTCTGGGGTGTACTAATATTTGAAACAATGGAAGATTAGATTTGAACAAGCTTTTGAGTGAAATTGAAATAATAGTTCTGATTTTTTAAAAAAAAGTTTAAATTATAATATAATTTGTCTGTAACTCAAATTCAGATGTATTATGTTCCTTGCTTAAACACAATTATAAGACGCCAAATCGTAATTTATTCAAAATATAGAATTTTTAAATGATTCGACTCAAAACATGATACAAATGTAACATTTGATTACTTAAACGTTAAGAACTAGGTAGTCCCCGAATGCATAAAATATTTTACATATCTATACATATAAAGGATAAAAGCAACTCACTCACTGACTAATCACGATATCTTCGGAACTATTAAGCCCACAGACTTGACACATTCAGTAGGCAGGTTCCTTTAATAGAGTAGATATCAGCTAAGAAAGGATTTTGCAAAGATCGAACCCCAAGGGGCGTTATTGGGGTTTAAGGGCATTATACATAATTATTTCCATTTTTAAACTATTAGACGTACAGTTTTGAAATTTTGTACACAGATACCTTTCATGGCATAGAAATCCTCTAAAAAATGGGTTTTTGTGAAAACCGAATCCCAATTTCCTGGATTAGAGTTCCGCTACAAAATGGGTTTTGTGAAAATCAAATCCCAATTTCCTGGATTAGAGTTCCGCTACAAAATGGGGTTTGTGAAAATTGACCCCCAAGTGGCGATGCAGAGAATTAAGGGGTGTTATAGGTAATTATCTCCTTTTTAAACTATTAGACATAAAATCTTGAAACTGAGTAAGCAGATTCCATTCATGAAGTAGATTTGCTATAAGATGGGTTTTGTGAAAATCGCTCCCTAAGTGGCGTTGTGGGCTTAAAGGGTGGTATAGATAATTATATCCTTGTTTAAACTAATATACATAAAGTCTTGAAATTTGGTATGCAGGTTTCTTTCATGGAGTAGAGGTCTGCTGCAAAATGGGTTTTGTGAAAACAGACCCCCAAGTTGCGTAGCGGGGGCTTAAGGGGTGATATAGATAAATATTTCCATTTTTAAACTATTACACCCCCACCACCACTTGAAAATTAGAAAGTATGTTCCTTTCATGGAATAGAGTTCCTCTAAAAGTTTTGCAAAAATTGACCAAAAAGGAGGGGGGTAGAAAGGAGAATTACAGAAAAATCTCTGGTTTTGAATTTTTGAACCCATTTACTTGAAATTTGTTACGCACATTTCTTTAGTTGAATAGAGTTCCACTAAGAACGGATTTTATGGAAATCAACTTCAGGGGTAAACGGGGGAGTTATTGGGGTGGATTGATAAACAAAATTCCCGTTTTCGAACTTCTCAGACTATCATATTAAAATTTGGTTTGCATGTTTTTTTTTGTTGAATTGAAATCTGCTAAGAATGCTCTCAACAGGGTTACAGAGTGTAATGATGATAAAAAATTTCGTTTTTGATCTATTAGATTTAGACTTGAAATTTAGCAGGCATGTTTATTTTACAGAGATCCACTGAAAGTTGCTTTTGCAGAAATCCAAATGATTATTGGGATAAGTGAGCACAAAAAATCTTTCTTCTTCCATTTTAGAGATTATTATAAATTATCAATTTTAAGTTCTGTCCTTTTTATATCAAGAGGCGAGAGTTACAGATAAAAATATATTTTTCAATATAATAGAATTCTTAATGCTAGATATCAGTGATTTATATTTATTTAATAGTATATATTCATACAATATTGTGAAATACCCAGTGAAGTGAGTGAGTAACGGCTAGTATGTATATGCATATATGTCAAATTCCCAGCAGAATAACACTAATTAAAACTTTTAGCTCTTATCTTCTGTGTAAGATTTAATTCTGCTGATTTTAAAAATTAAAATAGCATGAAAAGAAAAGAAAAAAAAAGATCCATGATAGTTATTTTTTAAAGAAGGTTCTTTTAGGAATTATAGAAGTTCCAGAATTTAAAGAATTCTCTCAACATTTCTTTGCTGAATTAGACATGATAGAATTCATATAATAAACAAAATTGTCTTACTTAAGTGAGCCAAAATAAAAAAAAAATCACTAAATTATTTAGTGAAAATGATCGACAATAAAACAAATTTTTTTTTGCCGGATTGAAAAAAAAAATTATTATAAATACTTACCAAAGGAGTGAAGAATGCAGTTTCTATAAGTTTTTCTGTGTATTTTTCATATTGATCAAGATTGTCATATAATTTTAAAGTAAGAGTATCATAATTGCTTTTCACAACATCCAATACCTGAAATATCAAAGTAAAATAATTTTTTAAATTCTTACAACATACATAAATTGGTAATATATTTATCTTCTACATAAGTTCTACATATCATCTATGCACAACCAATAGTATTGGCATCCTCTCAGCTCACAAAAGACAGTAATTTGGAGGCATGGAGTGTGGCAGATGATTTTTACTCAGTAGGATTGTGAAGTGGCTTGAAATATGAAGCAAAAGAAATAATACCCCAATAAACAAGCAAAAACAATACTCCTTGATAAAAATCACTGACATATGTCACAATTCAGGAAGTGTAGTGAAGCTGTGTTTTGTAATATCGCGCAGAGCACAATGAGTGAAAATGTTTCATAACCAAAGGGGTGTCACTCAGGATCAACATCATTTCAGATTCCATGCTGACAAACAATCAAGCACAACGCTGGTTTAATGGAAGCTGATCAACAATGGATATTATGGGAGTTAACCACTGAGATATGCAAATATAACAAAAACAACATTTTACAATCTGCAAGACATTCATAGATAACCCATACTTGTAAGTTGCAATGTTGGTACCATTGTGCACCTACACAAAGACTTTTGAACCAATACCAAAGTAAAAATGACAGTATCATTGGAAGACTATCACAATGGATGAAACGTGGACTTGCTCCTAAAAGCCATGTTTCTTCCATTCTTTGAAACAGTTCAGTGAATAGAAACATCCTGGTTTGTCAAATCCACAGAAGATGCATATAGTTAAGGTGTGACCAATCATCTTCATTTAAAGAGGACAGTCCTTTTATAGGTTCTGTCCTTCCTCAAAAAGTGTCCTACTTGTCCTCCTTTTCAATATTTTAAAATTTTGAGCGATTTTCTCCTTGAATATAAACTACGATTCGAAGAAAAATGTATTTCTTTTATAAAAAGACAATTGTCAAACTTCAAAGAATCAAAATTCGGGCATAATGGAAAAGTTTACCAAAGAAGTAAAGAAATGTTTCCAATATGTCTGAAATAAATATCACAGGAAATAACAGTTTTCAATGTTTATTTTTTTATTACTTTATCACATGTAAATTGGGCAGATGCAGAACATTGAGTTGAGTTTTTATCGAAAGAAATGCCTGATATTAAAATCAAAGACTATTGCCTTTTTGAAGAAAGTAGAAGATAGAATTTATATTTAAATTCTGATAAATTAGAACAATGGTTCAAGAGTGAAGAAAACATTGCTGGAAAACATTTAGAGGAGTGCCTACCCATTGCGACATTTCTACCAACAAATTAAGACTTATCCTTTTGAGCACATTTTAATATTTTCACTGATTCTCAATACACTTCTACACTGGAAAACAATTTTACACAGAAATCTTAAGCCAGTCAAATGTTTAGTTGTAGACACAATTAAAAAGTATAATTTTCAATATATTATAAAAAAAAATTTTTAGTAGATATAATTATTTTTTTAATAGTTCATATAGCTATTAGCGTGAAAAGGCACAACCGTCCTCACAAAGATCTACGGTTAGCCAACCCTTGGTCCATCTAATTCAGAACTAATTTTATTTCCAATTTCGATACGAAGAATAGGTGTTAGTTTTAAAATGTCAGCAATTTTTCTTCTTGCCATTTTTCAGAGTCTCTGCATGACAGATGGCATTAGAAGGGTAGGACAATCATTTTGTCCTACCCTGCATTTGGTCATAGTTTGAAGTTTTTAATTAATATCTGTTATTAATTGTAACTTCCAAATTTAAATGGTCAAAATGGATTTTACAAATTATTTCCAATCTTCTGGCACCTTTGGCTTGTTTCTGCATTTAGTTTTGCAAGAATAGCCTCACAAAAGTAGATATGTTTATTTATTCTCCAATTTTAATAGAATAGACACGTTTTTATTTTATAAAATATTACATATGTAATTAGATAAAATCTTTATGTGTGGATTATTCCAATCATTGAAAGCCAAAGTTAATGCAACAGTATGGTTAATTGAGAGAGTTAGTATTGTACATCCTCATTTATACCTCATGGACCCTCAATTTTTTTTCACGTTGATGTGGACACCTGGGGGTTGATAATTTGAGAACCACTGCTCTGATGTTTTTAACTTTGAATTTTATCTACATCCGTGGTCTTCAAACTTTTTCAACTCATGGAACCCCTAGAACTTGAAGGTGCTTTCGTGGAACCCCATTCCGTACACATACTTTGAAGAACATATCTCAAAATAATATTTAAATTAGATTAGCATGTTATAGGCACTTTATGCAAAGGCATTAAAAAAGTATTGCATTTATTATTAAAAACTTCTAATCTATTTTTTAAATATAATTACTCATTAATAATATTAATTTATGATTCAAGTGTCACCCCTACCCAAGCATTATATTTAGTAACTGGGATATATGCTAGTATTTTTTACACAAACTGTTGAAGTCTAGGTCTATTGAGATTAAATGTAATAAATGTGTTTATAAATGTTCATCGCAATGCGTTCGTAGTAAATACATCGATAATCATATACTTGCAATTATTATTTAAATAGGTAAACTAATATTTACTCTTATGTTTTATGTACATGAAACACAATTTAATGATTAATTTACTAATTTTTTTAATTTCCTGTAAGTATATTTGTTTTAATAACAAGAAGTATTTTAAAAAATGTATCAGAGAAGCTCCGTAGAGGATGGACGATCTCTCCCTACTAGTAGTGACGTCACAAACCAGTCAGTCGCCAGGCCTTCTATCATCTAGGACAGGGAGGGCGAACCAATGGCACGCGTGCCAATGATGGCACGCGACAGAATATTTTGGGCACGCCATCGATCAAAAACGATTTGTGCATTTTAACTTAAAATAATTAAGTTTACTTTAAATTATTATGAACAAACGCGAGTGATACGTCGCGACGCCGACAAAGTCGGGGAGCAGACTCGTTTGTTATGTCTTGCGTAAATACTTCATGTATTATAAATTGCTAATGATGCAAAGTTTATCTACGCATAGTGTGTGTATGTAACTATTTCTAAACATGAAGTTGTTTAGAAAACAAATTCTAACGTTAACATTAATAGTTCAGCTTGTATACATCTAATTTATTAATGTAATCTAATTCTTGTCTTGTAAGTCTAATTGGTAAAATAACTCTCACTGCTTTATTTTTAAAAATTTTAATGACCTGAGACAAAAGCGAAAGAGCAGACACCACAGAAATCTCGTACAAGCACTCAATTTCCTAAAAACAAATAAATTTGCCCATGAGCCCGCAGTCAGTAAAAGGGGGGCTTGGCGGGGGGAGGAATCAAGCGAGAGCACATAGAATAGTCAATTTCATTGACACAACTGTATATTTAAAGTTTTGTGTTAAATATACGATTTTTAACTGCTATTTAACATGGCTAGTTCACCAAAAAAACAAAAAGTGCAAGATAGTAAGTGTAGCAGAGAATTTCAAACTTGGTGGGCTGAGAAATATGGCATGATCAATAAAAGCGACAAAGTGGTGTGTGTTTTATGTTCTGGAAGAGTGGTATGCAGAACATCGTCTGTAAAACGGCATTTTGAAACAAATCACAGATCCTTTTGTGAAAAAAGCGAACCAGAGCAAAAAGAATTAATTGCAAGTGCAATAAAAGACAGAAATAAACAGTCGACGTCTATGTTTAAATATGTAAGCAAAAATTGTCACACAAGTGCTGCAAGTTACTCGGCTGCAAATGCCATTGCTCGGCATGGTAAACCTTTTCAAGAGGGAGAGTTTTTGAAGGAAGCTTGGTTGACATGTGCGCCCTCACTTTTTGATGTGCAGCGACCTTACAGCTCAACATAACGACTCCAAAACTGAACTGAATTGATCTGTTATTATTGTAGCGTGCCTGGTTCCATGTGTTGTAGTTTTTGAAAGCTTACCTCTTAATGGCTCATTTAATCTTTAAAGTTAATAAATGTTATTGTTATTTAATTCAACCGTGTTGTAGTGAAGAATGCCTAACCACCCAACGCGGCAGTGGTGACCCCTTTTGGACTTAAAAACACGTAAGCTATTCTGTTCTACTGGCGATGCAATACAAATTCTTCTACTACGGATGATCAGTACGTAGCGAAAGATTTTTTTTTTCTCCTTCTCCTCAAGGCCACTTGAAGCATCTGCTCGGAGATTCGTTTCGCTTTCTGCTTATTCAACAATATGACTAGTGAAACCGTTGAAGTCGCTCGTATTGCGTTGCGGATGCCGCCGTTTTGGAAATCCAACGTTCGTCTATGGATTGCGCAATGCGACCATGCATTCACATTCAGTGGTATCTCCAGTGATGATACTAAGTATTCTGCTTTGGTTGCGAACCTGGATGCTGAAACTCTCTCCTACGTGTCGGACATTGTGTTAAGCCCTCGAACAGTGACAAATATCACACTCTCTCACAGCGGCTCATCACCCAATTTAGCGACTCGGAGACTCAAAAAATTAAGAAACTGCTTACTGACCTTCAGCTAGGAGATGAGAAGCCCAGCCAGCTGTTGCGAAAAATGAAAGAGCTGTCTAATGGCCAACTCCAGGATGACTTTCTGCAAAGTTTGTGGCTTCAAAGAATGCCACCACATATCCAGACTGTTTTGTCTGCATCCTCGGAGCCTTTGGATAAACTGGCTATCATCGCCGATAAGGTTTGTGAGGTTGTTGGTGCGTCCTCGACTATCTGTGCTGCCACAACTGTTCCTCCACCATCTCAGTCATCTTCATGCAGTGCTCAGCCAACCATGGACTCTCTCGCCAGGCAGATCCAAGAGCTGTCTCTACAAGTTGCTGAACTGACAAGAGAGCGCAATTCCTCTCGCCACCAACGATATAGTTCTGACCGCCGGAGATCACATTCACGCTCTAGGAGTGTCAATAGAGGAAGTGGCATCTGCTACTATCATCGCCGTTATAAAGAGCGGGCCCGCAAGTGTGTTTCACCTTGTGCATTTGTGCAAAAAAACGAGTAAGCTCTGTCATAGCTGGAATGGCAGAGCCCTCGCAACATACCAGCCGGTTATTTTTATTAGACCGCAAGTCTGGCCAGAAATTCCTCATAGACTCTGGAAGTGAAATCTGTGTCATCCCACCTTCTCCAACTATGAATAAATCACCTCAGTCTAACTTCTCCTTATTTGCTGCTAATAATACCAAAATTCCAGCCTATGGTATGGTCCGTAAAGAACTGAACCTGGGTCTGAGGCGACCTTTTATCTGGACTTTCATAATTGCTGATGTATCATCTCCTATAATTGGTGCTGATTTTTCTAAAGCACTTCAACCTTTTAATCGACCTTAAGAAAAAAAAAAGGTTGGTGGATGTGGAAACTTCTCTCTTCACTTCTTGTGTTTTTCAAATATTGTACAGCCCTCAATCCTCACTGTAGATGCAAACATTAGTTTTAAAAACATCTTATCGGAATATCCAGACCTCAGCAACCCTTCTTTAATTTCCAAATCAGCATCACATGGCACAGTCCACCATATTATTACTACTGGCCCACCAGTCACTGCCAGGCCTAGAAGGCTACACCCTAAACTGTATGATGCAGTGAAGGTAGAATTTGAATTTCTTCTTGCTCAAGGCATTATTAGACCTTCCAAAAGTCCCTGGAGTTCTCCTCTTCATGTTGTGCCCAAATCTGACTCTACAGTTATACCTGTTGGGGATTACAGGCAGCTGAATTCTGTTACTGAGTTCGACAGCTACCCCATGCCTTATTTGAATGACTTTGCTCATGCACTACATGGCAAGAAGATATTTTCCAAAATAGACATTTTTAAGGCATTCCACCAAATCCCTATAGCTGAGTGTGATATTCCTAAGACAGCTGTAACAACTCCATGGGGTCTTTACGAATATACCCATTTGTGTTTTGGCCTTGTGAATGCACCACAAACCTTTATGCGATTCATGCATGAAGTACTAAGAGGACTTCCTTTTTTGTTTTGTCTACTTGGATGATATTTTGTGCTACTCAGAAAATGCTGAGGAGCATCGTTCTCACTTAAGAACTATATTCCAAAGACTGAGCTCATATGGTTTAAAACTAAATATCTCTAAATGTGTATTTGGTGTGACTGAACTCATTTTCCTTGGCCACCTTATCACTCCTGATGGCATTAAGCCATTGCCTGAAAAAGTTCAAGCAGTTCTTGATTACAAACAACCAGAGACTGTTGGCTCTCTGAGAAAATTTTTAGGACTGTTAAATTTTTATAGACGTTTCTTGCCCAAAGCAGCTGAACAACAGTATCTTTTAAGTGAATTTTTAAAAGGTTCTAAAGGTAAGAAGGACTCAAAGCCTTTAAACTGGTCTTCTGAGGCAATTACAGCATTTCAGAGGTGTAAACAAGATCTTGCTGATGCTGCACTTCTTGCTCATCCTTCACCTTCTGCCCCGCTTGCTCTTCATGTGGACGCCTCTGATTATGCCATAGGAGGTGCACTTCACCAAGCTGTGGACTCTGAGCTACAGCCATTGGCTTTCTTTTTCCAGAAAACTTACTTCATCTGAAAAGTCTTACAGTGCCTACGACCGTGAACTCCTTGCTATCTACTCGGCTATCCGACACTTTCGGTATATGCTGGAAGCTAGAGATTTCACAGTGTTTACTGACCACAAGCCCCTCACTTATGCTTTTAGGCAAAAATGTGACAAGTGTTCTCCACGGCAGATCCGTCAGCTGGATTTCATCTCTCAGTTCACCACAAATATTGTACACATTCCAGGATCTGACAATATTGCTGCTGATGTTCTCTCTCGTGTTTCTGCAATCACCTTCCCAAGTCAAATTGACTATGACTGTATTGCTGAGACACAACGGACTGATCAGGAGCTTCACACCCTAATAGCATCTGGAACTTCCTTGAACTCAAAAAAGGTAACTTTTCCCAATTTGTCTACTGAAAATTATGTGTGATCTATCAACGGGCACAGCCAGACCCCTACATCCCAAAACAGCATCGCCAAGATGTTTTCTGCTATGCATAAATTTTGTCCCATCCTGGCATACGCCGATCAGTGCATTTGATGATGAAGCAGCGTTTTGTTTGGCCATCAATCTCATCAGATAAGCAAGTGGCAAAAGACACTGCCTAGTTTGCCAAAAAATCCAAAAATTCATCGTCATACTAGATCACCTTTTCATCATTTCAAGAACCTTTCCCAACGTTTTGATCATGTTCATCTGATCTCATTGGACCTCTACCCTCCATCAAATGGCTACACCTATTGCCTGACAATGATTGGATCGTTTTTGAAAATGGCCAGAGGCCCAACCCTCTCAAAGACATAACTGCTGAGACTGTGGCCGAGGCCTTTTCCTTGGGTGTCTCGCTTTGGAACTCCTGCACTCACAACCGACAGGGGCAGGCAGTTTGAGTCCTCGCTCTTCAAAGCTCTTAGCAAAACTACTTGGTGTTCAGAAGTGTCGTACAACTGATACCACCCTCAAGCTAATAGGGATGATCGAAGAATTGCACCGCCCATTGAAAAGTGCAATCAAATGCCATGCTACTGAGCGTTGGACAGAAGTACTCCCTATCATCTTACTATAGGTCTACGAGCTTCTCTTTAAAGAAGATATTCTGTGTACCCCAGCTGAATTAGTTTTTTGGGACCACTATTCGACTGCCAGGAGATGTTTGACTCTTCCAAGCCAGACGATGATGTGAATTTGTTTGAAACTTAAGTCTCACATGCAATCACTTCACCCTAAACCACCAAAACACCATGGCAAACGTCCAGTTTTTATCCATCCAGGACCTGTTGGACATCACATGTTTTCTTCTGCCGAGACATGTTACGTCGTCCACTTCAACAACCCTATGATGGCCCTTCCAAAGTCTTACAAAGGAAGGATAAAGTGTTTTTCCTTACATCAATGGTAAACGGGTATCTGTGGTCTATTGATAGATGCAAACCTGCCTTCTTCTTAACACTGAGGACTTGCAACTACTTCAAACCAAGAATGAAACACCTGCTACTGTGGAACCTAATGCAACAGCTTCAACACCTGCTACTGTGGAATCTGATCCAACAGCTTCAACGCCTACCCAGCCATCTACACGTTCTGGTCGCAAAGTTCATCTTCCAACTAGGTATCGTTGACACTGGAAGGGGAGTATGCAGCGACCTTACAGCTCAACATAACGACTCCAAAACTGAACTGAATTGATCTGTTATTATTGTAGCGTGTCTGGTTCCATGTGTTGTAGTTCTTGAAAGCTTACCTCTTAATTGCACATTTAATTTTAAAGTTAATAAATGTTTATTGTTATTTAATTCAACCGTGTTGTAGTGAAGAATGCCTAACCACGCAACGCGGCATACCCTTCCTTTTCATCGTTAAATTAAAATTCCGTTATCTTTGACCGTTAGGTATCTGCAATTAAAAATTACCGTTAGTTACGTTAACTATGGCAACCCTAAAACCAATATATACAGAAAAATTTAACCATTTTCATCTTTAGCACGGTTGAACGGAATTCGTGTGAGTACCGGTTTTTCAGAATGAGTAGCCGAATGGAACATTTAACTATTTCTTTTTTTTGCTGTTTTGGAAGAAAGGGGACAAATGAATTTGTTTGAATGGTGTATGCGTGAAAATTTAATTTCTAACAGGTATGAATGTCCCAAATGCGGAACAGACATGGTTTTGATAGAAAAGAAAGGAACGATTGATGGATATGAATGGAGATGCCGTACGAAAGGCGGAGAGAATCCGCATGATGTTTGCAAGAGTATAAGAAAAAGTACGTGGTTCGCTAAGTCATTTAAGTGTGTGTGATATTTTAATTTTAACGCGTCATTTTTTTTTTGGAAAGTCAATGAATGAGTTTGCTGTGAAAGATGTGAGAGTGAATAAAAATACCGTGGTTGATTGGTACATGTTTTGCCGAGAGGTCTACATGGTTGCGGCTTTGAAAGAAAGTGAACCACTCGGTGGTGAAGGAAAAATTGTTGAAATTGATGAGAGCATGTTTGGTAAAATAAAGTATGGAAAGGGGAAGCCTATGAATGGTCAATGGGTGTTTGGAGGAGTTGAAAGGAACTCGAATAAATGTTTTTTTAGAGTGGCGCAAAATCGAACGAAAGAGGAACTTTTGAGTGTGATAAAGGAGTGGGTGGTACCAGGGTCCGTTATAATTTCGGACTGTTGGAAGGCCTACAATTGCCTGTCACATGAAATGTTATCAGCATTTGCGGGTCAACCACAGTCTGACTTTTAAGGACCCTGAAACCGGTGCTCACACCAATTCAATCGAAGGGACGTGGTCGGCGATAAAAAGATCGTTACGGAACCATGCGGCGCATGTGGAGGGCGAATTCGACCACTATTTAGCAGAATACATGTGGCGACGCCGGAGAGGGCATTCGTTTGATGATGATTTTCGAGAATTTCTCCGTGCGATCACCACATTGTACCCTCCCATGGAGAAAGACGTTCCTTCGTAAGCACGTAAGTTTTACCAATTTTTTCAGTTTTAGTTTGCTTCGCTGAACTGTTCAATTTCAGTTGTTTTTATTTTTTTATGGTTATCGAAATTTACCATTCTTTGAACGTCATACTTTTTCCCTGTCCCGTCGATACGAGTTTGAAAATCGCGCTTTGGCGCGGATCAAAAAATTCTTCGCCAAGGGGGTGGGCTATAGTAGGAATTTACCCTGCAGAGTCAATCGGCTTGAGTACATAAAATTGTATTGCAGAAACTCGAACTTAGGTCATCATACTGGCCAAGCAAACACAGTGCGAGGGATAAATGCTGATCAAATTAGAGTAGGCATCAGTGAATGAGCAAAACAGACAGAGGGCTCAAATACAGGTTGAAAAAGTAAGTGGTCGTAAGATTGTAATTATATTTTCAAATTATACTTTTGCGTTGATAAAGATATTTCAGCTCTTTTTATGTCAATTACTGTTAGTATTGTATATCGTTTTTCAATTTATTTTTAAACGCAGGATATTTACTTTGGATAATTTTTATATATACAATACTAAATTTAATTCTGTACACTATGTATGTGTTTAGCGAGTAGCATACCAATTAAAATCTTTCACCTACCGTAAAATCCGGCATATAACACGCACTTTGAACACAAAAAAATAAGATCGAAATTTACGGGTGTGAGTTATACGCCGGGTATAAAAATGAGGGCTTTAAAAATTAAAAAATAAATGAGCTTAAAAAAGGTAAACTTCTAAATATTTCAAAATACTATTTATTTAAAAGACATGACATTCTTATTGAACTTAAAAGGTGGTAGTTCTAAAAGTATACTATTTTTGCAATTGTTTAGATAAACACCTTGAATAAAAATCGCTTCTAAACATAACAGCATTGCATTTGTACATTTCAGGTTTCTTCGTAAAACAGGGGTGCGCGTTATGTCGGAGATTTTGTCTTTCTCCAATGAATCTAAATTAAATTAATACATAATTTTTCTTTGGTACTTATATTTTTTCTTTAGTCGGCCATTTACCTAAAATCAAAAGACATCGCCAAATACTGCAATATGCATTCAATAAGGGAAGAACATTCTATGCCTGGTTGTGCACAATAATAATACTATTTTGTACTTGGTAGTGAATTTTTCCACGTAATAGTTATTGTAGCTTTTAATAGTTGGGACAGTAACATTAGACTCACAAAATATCTATTTTGTGTAATTTCAAAATTTTATTAGGTGTCACTGTGAAATATAAATGGGAAAATTAAGATTTTCTGATGTATATTTTGTGTTTGTTTTGATATTTATGTATTATCGCAACCATATTGGCAACATTAGCACTTAATTGCCAATTCACCGTGTAGGATGCGAACAAAATCAGGGTTGATATAGTTGTGACAGTATCCAAGTACCTTTGTTTGCAACTTTTTTTGGTGATTTTATCAAAATGATAATTTATTGTAAATTGGTTTTTGATAGCTTTTTATCATTTAAGTTTGTTATAGCTAGCTGTACCCAATCACGTTTTCCTGTGGCTCAGTCTGGTTAAAAAGAAAGAAAAGAGAAAGCACACATTTCTAATATCTTTAACCACTTGCACTTGAGGTATTATTTTTTTTTTTAAAAATGTGCAAATATACATTAACATAACTTTTCTAAACAGATTTCATTTGTAATTTGTTAACAGAATACTCCCAAGTTATTATGGTTTTTTTGTCATGTTATGAATCTAAAATTATTTGCATTGCCTCCATAGAAGAGGTACCAAGTTTGAAAACAAATTTAAAATCACTTCTTGAGGTCAAAGGGTTAATTTTGCAATGCTTATGAGTAGACATTTTGTGTTGCTTCATTGTCTGTATATATACAGAAATTGTCTGCTGTGCCTACTTTAGAGTAGTTGCCATTTTTCAACACTTCATGAACCTCTTAATGTATAACTTTATAATTAGCGTTTCACTAATAGGATTGATCTCTATGTGGTGGAGCACTATAGCTATACTTACATCTTTATTTAATCTTCTATGCCCTGAAAATAAGCTTCATGAAAAGCAACAATTAACAGACTAAAGTGTTTTGCGTAAATTTTCCAAAAATTGGTTGAGGTTACCAAAAATCGCTAACCTCAGGAATTTTGTTTAGTTATTTCGGTAACTAAAATCTTTTAGTAAAGAATAATTCATGTTCCATAATATGTTATTTTGTTGTTCATCTTTTTTAAACTGAATCTTCATAAAAGTATAAATAATTTCCCAATTTTTCTGCATACCATCCAAAATTTTTCACGCATCACCAATTGGTGACTGCTGCTCTGTAACACACATCAGTAATTATGTATTAGCATCACTGTAACAAAATTAGTGCCATGTGTATCGTACCTTAATATCTAAACAACAAAGATTCTAACATTTTTTTATGAAAAAATAAATGGAGGGAAAATGTTGCGATTTGCATGGCGGTGATTTAGCTGTGGAGATGCTAATATTTAAGTACACAGATAACAAATAATTGTCCATGTGAAAAGCTGTCTGTGTCTAGATATAAGCCACTCTGTTTTAAAGATAGGCCCTTAACTTTGTTGATAACAATTGCTAATGCTATGTGAATTGCAAAGATACTCCATCATTACCAACACTTTGTCGTAATTTTCTGCTGCAAAATCCATGTTTATATTGGAATTTTCCTGGTGTATTCAATTAAAAATACCTTCAGCCTCTCATTGCGTTGGATTTCAGCTGTGTCAATTGATGCACGTTTAAAGTTAAATATTTCATTAACATTTTTTATTTTTTTTTTTTTTTGTTCCTGATTTTTCTTTTTTAATGTTTTGAAATTTTATATGTTTTTGTTTTTTAATTTTCTTTTCTTTTTAAAGTGTAGTTTTAAGTTTTTAAGAAATTTTATATGGTTTGTTTGAATTTTTTTTTTTTAAGTGCACTCAATTGGCTTCACTAGATAAAAATAATGCCTTGCAGGAAATCAAACTTAGGTTGTCATACTTGCAAGGCAAAAGTACTACAATGAGTGTAATTGCACATCAAACTGAGAAAGAATGGATATCAGTAAACAAGAAAAGCAGACAAAGAATGTCACAAATACAGGCTGAGGGCTGAGCCAGACTTGAGGATGCACATATGCGAGTACATCATTCGTGTTTTACAACATCAGAAAGATGTAAACCAGAAACAGCACATCTGCGTCAAATATGACTTTGTGGTGAGTAATCACACAATAACAGTCACCTTGCATTCCGATACAACCCAGTGGAAGATTCTGGGTTCAGGCAGCATGTTCTCATTTACACAATGATGGAAGTGTATCCTTATTGCAATGTTCTAGAATTTAAGGGAGAAACCAAAGGAATGTTTTGTACCCCTGAAAAAATTAAACTGCCTCAACTCGGAGAACAACAGAGCCATTACAAATTTTGCTTGATAGATATACTGTGGAATCAAAACATTTCCTGCATAACATCAGGAAATACAATTCGTTTCCAAGTGACATTGTTTGGATAAAATGTGCATTTGTAAACACACCTCTGATTTAATAATACAAATTGTAAAACTAACCCAATTCCCCCAAGGAATCCAGAGTAGAGCCATTTAAAATTTATCTTCAAACTTGAGGTCTCCACTTTAAAGACAATGTAAATAAATTTAGAGAGAGAGAGAGAGAGGTTCATAACATGACATAAGGACAAAAATAAGCTGTAATAACTTCAAGCATTTGTTTAACAAATTATAAATATCAGTCTAGGAAAGTTTTTCGTATATATATTTATACATTTTTTTTATAAAAGATCATACCTGCAACACAAATTATTTAACATATTGAAAATATGTCCTTTCTGCTTAACAAGACTGAGCCACAGCAACGCGAGGCAGGGTGCAGCTAGTTGTATATAATATTCATATAGTGCGACTTAATAACAGTTATCAGAAATAATAATCATATAATAAAATTTAATAGGAATTTTAAAAAAGAATAATCGGCAAATTGTAAAAAAATAAAAATAACCCATAAGAGTACTCGTATTACATAATTATAAATAAATAACATAATAGCTTTAATTAAACAACAAAACTTGTTACGAATAAATAACATAATAATTATAAATGAATAACAGTAATAGTTATAAATAAATAAGAAAATATGTAATAATATTTATAAATAAATGTTTAAAAAACAGTTATAAATAATGAAAATTAGATGATTATTAAAAAAGTAATAACTGCATTTTTGTATTAAATTATGAATAAAATAATTACATGATGTATGTTAAAAATAATTAAGAATTCTAATTACAAAGTAGTGAAAGCTAGCAATATGAAACTTGCACTGCAAGTGCCTTCAACGAATTGCATCAAACAAAGAACGGGAAAAAAATTTTAAAACGTAAAATGAAATGAAAGTAAACGATTTATAGCGATAATTAAAAGCACAACACTTATTCTTCTAAGAAAAAAATATTCTTGTACTCACTCATTTTAGAAATATCCATATTCGAAAATAGCACAGAATTATACAGAAGACGCAAACACTAGAAAAATTACACTGAAAATGGTTCACTTTTTACAGAAATTAGAAATTTTTATTTAAAATCGTCTGAAATTAAAAGGATTACAGAGGGAAAAAACCAATAAAAGTTATTTCTAATATACGTTATCCCCGTGGCAACCACATCGACAGAAATATTAAGGTAACCATATTGTAATGTTATCGCCCATCTTCGCGAACATAAACAACAACTCGGCGCACGATATCAAACTAGCATGATAAAGTGTATCATCATTCTTTAAATACTGATAATTTTGTAAAAAAAAATTCTTTTTTTAAATCATACAACTATTTTCTAACTTTTGAATTGGTATATAATAGTATTAAATATTAAAAGGTTTTCCAAAAAGTTGTACTTTGACCTTATTTTTTGGTATAATTTTCATCAATACACAAAATTAAAGTTCATTTTTTTTTAATTTCATTATGTGAAAGAAATTTTTTGTACTTGTTACCAAGGTAATAATTCTCTTCCTTTCTAAGCAGTTAATTTTTTTGTAATGTTATGAGTTAAACATTTCTTCTGAAGTTGCAGCTATGGACAAGTTCTACCGTGAAGCTTACTATGGGGGCGCTGCGGTCATTAATAGCTTTTTCTTTTTCCGGTTACAGCAAAATCCTCAAGGTATTTTAGAAAAGATACTGAAATAAATAATATAAAATCCTGAACTTAATCCATTTTATCCATAAAGTTTCAAAAATTCTGTTATGAATTTCGGTGTTTTTCCATAGATTACATTTTTGGATTACGGTTTCACCTCAATGATTGTTCGCCTTTGATGTTTACAAACTTGCATGTCCTATATTTCGAAAAAGGGGAAATTTTTTTACACAAATTTAGAAATCACTCACATTGTGCACGTACAAACACACACACAGAAATGCTGGTATCTCTGGCTAAGCGGTGGAGTTATTTTGAAAATGAGTATTAAAAGTTCTGATTTTGTGAAAGAATGGGAAAATTTATAAAAGTAGAGATATCCCGTGCAACGCCGGGCCATGCAGCTAGTTCAAAAAAAAAAAAGTTCCATAAAGTTCAAAAAAAGTTTCAAAAATTTTTACCTGTAACCAATGTAATAACTTTCTCCGTTTCTGTGCAGTAAATTTTATTTGTTATAAAAGTTAAATTTTTCATCTGATTTTGCAGCTATGGACAAATTCTACGGTAAAGATTAATATGGGAGGCGCTGCCGTCATTAATACCTTCTTTTTCCGGTTACAGCCAAATCCTCAAGGTATTTTAGAAAAGATAGTGAAATAAATAATATAAAATCCTGAACTTTTTTCATTTTATCCATAGAGTTCAAAAAAAGTTTCAAAAACTCAGTTATGAATTTCGGTATTTTTCCCATAGATTACAATTTTGGAGCTATTCGGTTTCGCCTCTGATGTTTACAAAGTAGAAACTTGTGGGTCCTATAGGTACAGTTGCAGCTAAATTGATACATTTTACTGTTTCGAACACTTAATAGCACAAAGTTAGAAATTCTTTTCTTTGTAAACCTTGTAGTTGATTTGCGTAAGTAGTTTAAAGTTGTTGCATTTATATAACATTGAAAGAAAACATTACTTTGCACAAGCAGTGGCTTATCAAGACTGGTAGAGACTCCTAGCGGTAGAAAGTTAGAGGGGGGCACTCAAGCTGACTAGAAATAAAACTTGTAAAAAAAAAAAAACAGTACAAAAACCGTTACACATTGAATAAGTTTTATTACAAGATATTTCTGCATAAATTTCCCTTTTGCTTTATTTTTAGGAAAATCATTAATTATTTTCTCAGTGTCAAAGCAGTTTAAAATTTCTTTCTCGGTATGAAATGATCATTAAAGAATAAAATGCGAGGAAAAAAAATTCCACTTTTAAGCAGAACGCGATCTTTTTCTGAACACATTAGATAAGGGATTATTAAAGGAATCTTCTATTATATTTTACTTTCAGGAAACATGTAAGACAGTTACATGGCAGCTCAATAGACATGTCTAGCGACATCACTATCACACGTGAAACCCAAGATGTCAGAGTTATTCCATGTGATTTTTATGGCATCTTTTTAGAAATATATTAAAAGATCGTTTAATTCAGCTTCCAAAGTGTAAACATTGGTGTCAATTTCATAGATACTCTTCAGCTGTTTTAACACTTTCTGCCTTCTGTAGACAATATCCAATTAAAATTTACGAAAAGAGTCTAAAACAGAAATGGTAATTGCAAAGCAGGCGAGCTAAGTTTGTCTCTCCCAAAACTTCTGTCACACCAAAAAAAAAAAAAAAAACATTGAAATAAAAGTACATATTAAAGAAACAAAAAAATTTTTTTAAGGAACTTGGAAATTTTTGTTTGTTTCACCATAAAATTGTCTACCATTTTAGTTGCATTCTGGTGTTCGCACACACAAATTATTTGTCAGCCATTGAGTTAATATTGCAATACAGGGATGTACCATCTTCTGAGAATGATTAAAATAAATTGTATTAACTTGTTGTGTAACTGTTTCATAAGAAAGTACAAAAATAAAAAGAAAATGAAACAGTTATAGGACAAACACCATAGGCTGCTTGCTACAACTTCAGTTTGCAAAGCCGCTTTCTTTTAGGACATTTTTTTGTTTGTATAAGTGAGGGGAACAGGAAATTTTTTTTAAAAAATTCACTTGAACATAAACTTACTGAAAAAAGTTCATAAAGTGTCAGTAAGAATTCCAAAAGATTCGAAGTAAAA
This sequence comes from Trichonephila clavipes, assembly GCA_019973935.1. Lineage (NCBI taxonomy): Eukaryota > Metazoa > Arthropoda > Arachnida > Araneae > Nephilidae > Trichonephila > Trichonephila clavipes. The sequence continues at coordinate 1,546,461 of BMAU01001456.1, read as the reverse complement.
GTAGCTAAGCTCTTCTTTTTCATTAAGAATTTTAGATGTAAATTTTAAAATGCTTGTCAAAGCAGAAATAACAGCAACAGAAAAAATCCAACAGGAGCTAGAATAATAGTAAAATACAAAGTTCTCAGAGTATGTAGCATTCTAGTGGAGCAGAGGTACAATATTCGGTTTCCGAAAGCACAGTCAATTAGAAATAAAAAAAACATCACATCGGGTATTAATTCGCATGTATCATGCTTAGGCATGACTGGACAATTCTGCTAAAGTTCTTTTATTTGGACTTAAATCCTGTTTCCAAAAATTTTTCTATTCAATTATTCTATAGAGCTTTTTATTCAGCTTTTTACAAATACTATTTTTAGTGATACACCTATTTCCTACATAAATTGCAAATATGTCAAAAAATTTTAGTATACACAATTACAATTGTCCGATTTACATGTGTTATGAATAAAATTTGAGAAGAGCTTTGCAAATCATTAGGTAAGTAATTACAGTGAAATATTTTTAACGCGAAAACGCTTAAGAAATATCGGTTAACAAGAAACAGTATAACAATCCCGACAAACTACTCTGTATTTACTAGCATTTTTTCTCTTAACACGAAACAAAAATCGCTTAACATGAAAATATTTCCCTTCTGGGATAAACAAAACATGAAAAACACCAGACACTTAATGAAATGTTTCTCGACTGTCTAATGGAAACTTCTAATTTAATGTCTATTGGACTGCCTTACTGTATCATCGGAAGAATTCATTGCAGTAGATGATAACAATGTATGCACAGCACCAAACATGGCTGACAAAGACATTTTGCAATTTGTCCAAAACTCAAAAAATATCATCGATGCAGATAACAATGACGGAAATGAAATGAATAATGAAGCTCTTGTTCCAAAATGAGGAAAATCATGATAAGCATGTGCAGTTATTTAGACCGCACATTACAATGGTGAAATGAATTTAAAAATGGACGACACTGAACGATTTGTTGAGAATTTGATGCTAAAAAGGACAATGCAAAGAAAAATATCAGATTATTTTACTAAGTTTTAAAAAAATAATAAAACATTTACTATGCTTTATTTTCTGAAAAACTTGAAAATTTTGTATTAAATTTTATTATCTTGGGAATGTTTTTGTTTCATTGATTTTTATTAAATACATTCATATATACAAATTTATGTTAGTAAAATGTATTATAATGAACTTAATTTTGTTGAACATATATTTTTTTGCAATATCCTTTAACATGAAAAAATATTTCATTCCCCTTAGTTTTGTGTTAAATGATTTTCACTGTATTTGTAAAAGGTCATTTCAAATATATTTATTGACAGTTAAATTGAGAAAGGGATATTCTCATGACTGACTAATTCAAAAGTAAGTCTATCAGTATATGTTGTACATATAAACAATTTTACATCTTGCTCTACATTACCCTTTTAAGATATATATTTCTATTTATCTATTAGCAGTGTATAATACACTTTTGATTATAACACAGTTTGGTTAAATCATATACGTATACAATTACACTGATTGTTTTCAAATGAATATAGCCACAGGTATTTTATCTGAAATCATCTTTAATTCAATACCTTATTTCACATACAAATGTAAAATATGACACTTCAACATCTATTAACACATCTTTATTTACATATGACACTGACATAGCATTTTTTTGCACTTCATATCTGTGAACAAACAGCACAGAGAAGTAATCATTGCATTGCATACATTTTGAGTAAGAAAATAAGTTTCCGTAAAGAGAGATAAACAATAAATAAATTTATCGATTTTATATAAAGTATTTAGTGCTATGGTAAATATTTTGAGCATTAAATAGGAATGCAATCACTGTTTTCATTTGTCTATTGGAATATTTTCGAAAAATACAAGTGTTATATAATGAAATATGAAAAATTATAAAGTTAGAGAATAACAACAACAAAAAATTAATGAAAATTAAATAAGTATTTCTATTTTAACTGGTTTTGTTTGATATTATACAAATTGCACTGTAGAATAGCAAAGTAATCCAAATGTACATTGCTATTCAATACAGCAGCTTATAAAAGATTTGGCTCGTAAATAATACAGCACAACAAAAATCTTGAGTATTAATATTTGACAACATATGTATATATATATATAGCACAATAAATTATTTTGTTGAATATTTCTCTATTATTATTTATATAAATATACATTTTATTTATAGGTAATTATACAATTAGAACCAGAGACGATTTTAGATATCTAAAAATATAATGATTATAGTTTGATTAAATTCTTAAAAATAACATCATTTATGATTTTAAAAATTAAACTGTTAAATTTTTACTAAGAAAATACCATACACTAATAGAAAAAAATTAAGAAATTTATTATATTTATTAAAATAATTAAAAAATTATTCCCACTCCTTTTCAGATTTATTCTTCAGTAATTTTTTAAGATCAGATGTTTTTAGAATCTTAACAAATTTTTTTAGTGAAAGAAAGGTGAATTTCATACATTTTGTTATTCAATTATATAACCTGTAGTCTATTATCATATTCTAACTGCTCTAGATTAAATTTATCACAATTATTTCAGGTTCGTAATGAATATATCTGAAATTCCAGAGGCTGCATAGTACTAATTATTTTGAAAATCAACAAGATTTCAAGACATATAATTACACATGTGACACAATTCTAAGTCAGACCTTATAAAAATATATCAACATGAACAAGTAATACTGCTATCTGAAATTATCTACACAACAATATTAAAGTATTTTGATAAAGTTAATTACTATAATAAAAAACATGTCATATAATTTTTTTAAAAAAATTTAGATTAGGAAAAGTAAAATAAAAAATTACTTTGCTTCCTAGTTTGGCAAAATATTGCTATTTACATGTCAGTGCATGTAATTTAATACAGCCAAACCCTGTTAACATGCAGTTTTACCATGGCTCTTCATAAGAAATCCCTTATGATTGTTGCCACTTCTAATAAGTTCGACATTTTCTGTTTGACATATTTTGCTTTGCGTTGTTTATTCACTTTAAATCTGGAAGCAGAATTTTAGTTAAGTTAGTTTTTTGGAATATTCTTAATGTAGTTGCTCTTTAAGTTAAGAAAAGAAATGCATAATGTTTTATCTTTACAGAACCAGTGCGCATGTTTCCTCATTTATCTTGCATGTTGAAGTAAAAATAAAAAGAGCATTGAAACCAAATCTTGAGTCATAACAATGGTATCACTCTTAGGCACTGGAATGATATAATTTTCATTTTCAGAATTATCTTTTGTTCAAATTATGTCAGAACATTTTCTAATAAGAACAGACATCAACACTTTTTTGTTTTTATACACATGAATCAGATTTTCTAGCTAGGCAAAATATTCCAGGTTAGATCCACATAAAAGATTATTTTCCAGGATATCATGATCTAAATGATAAGCTGTAAGTTAAATCATTTTGTATTGATTAAATTTTAAGACTTTTATAAAGATTTTTTCCCCCTCTTATATAGATGGTTTTAGCAATAATAAAAAAAAATTCAGTAGTAGAAACAGGAGAGAGGAAGATATTCCTTCGAAGCAACAAAGCTATTACTAAGTTATTTTGAGCAATAGGGCATAGTAAATAAGATACATTGTGAAAAAGATCAAGTAGTAACAAATGCCAATGAAAACAATTCTCAATTGAAGATTGGTTAATAAAACATTAAATGAAATCTTTAGATATTTTATGCATCAAAGTATAATTTAAGTGTTTAATTTGTTTTTCTTTCACTACAAACTGAAATCATACAGAAAATTTATATCAATGTTGCAACTTGTACTATTTCACAATTTATAACAATATTGTAACTCACTGTTTAGTAACCATAGAACATAACTACTACATGTTAATTGGGTCAGACAGTAATATTAATTTGATCAATTCTTATACATGTTGTATTGCATTTAGATACACTGATTCAAAATGCAGTAATAAGAACTTACACTAATTACAGTTTTATAAAACCTTATTAAAAAACGTCTAGTATTTTAAAGTAGACACTATACAAATTTTTTTTTTGCAGATCAGAATCTATATAATTTTTAATCCTATGAATAACACAATACTGATATGTAAGCATGAAGTTATAAATATATAACACATCAGATAATTATTTAATAACATGTGCTTAAAGGTAGAGATCAAAGTCTAAAAACGTTTTTAAACAAATATTGATATACTTAAATGTTATCTGCATACTTTTGTTTTTCTCTACCAGCAAAACAAGAATTCAATTAAAAATTTTTTCTTTATAATTAAATGATTTTATGAAAACACTGAGTCTTTATAGAGTATACACAATATGTTTAATAATTATCCAGTAAGTATATGGATCATAATGTTTTACGCATAATTTAAAGGAAAAATGCTTAAAAATTTATTTCTCTAACAATTAAACAAAAAAAATGTTTTTGAAATTAAAGCAAGAAAAAAGCTGTAGAGCTTGTGCGTAAACTTTTCTGATGACTCAATAAGAATGGGAAATACCATATACATTTATTAACCTTAAAATTTACCATCTGTTCAACAAATCTAATTTAAAACTACAGTAGAACTGCATCTGAATAAAAATGCAACTTTCACAGAATCAATTAAGATAGTTAACGATAAAATATATATTTGTAACTTTTACATAGTTTACCACAATTTTAAAGTTTAATGTCAATGGAAGTCATTTAAACAAAAAAGAAAGCTTATTCTAGCAAAGAAATATTAGTTTTTTTTTATCTCAGTACATATAAATAAATTTAATTAGTAATGTTTCAAATTAACTTTAAAAAATTGAAGAAACTTTTTTTAATTTTCTCACCTTTATTTTTGTTTACATTTGTGTAGAATTGCTTAATTTAAAGGAGAAAAATAAATCTCTTAAATTTTAATAAAACTTAAAAATAACTCAAGCAATGAATTTTCTTAAAATATTCTCAATATATATATATATTTATTTATTTATATTAAAAGTATATGTTTCTGTAAGAAGCATAAGGATAAAAGCATTAAATAAGCTTTAAATATTAAAGCAAAGCTTTTATTGCATCATATCATACAAAGATGATCACTAAAATCTCTAGCCAAGACTAGCTATGTTTTTTAAAAATAATTAAGCACAAATCTCTAAAGGCTGTATTTCTCAACCTAACAAGGTAGTTGCATTCATTCAAACATATATAACAACCAAAACACAGCACTCAGAATTTGACAAGGGTAAAAATTAAAAAAAAGTACCTAAAAAAATTATTATAGCAAATATTACCATAAATCAAAACATATCACAAGTTAGTAAAAAAATTTCTTTTTAATATACAAAAGGACAAAGTTAACACACAGCACCAAATCACGAGGAGTTTTTAGAGAAAAACTTCCAAAAAATTTAGCAGCATTCATTCATTATTTTGCTTTAAATGGCCTCATAGACAATATACAAAACATTTACTAAAAAACATAAGCTGACATAGAAAAGGAAATATCAGTATAAAAGCTTTCATCTGTACAGACCATATTTTACAACACACAATCAAATGTGTTATCAACACTACAACATTCGAAGAATGCTGAAAATATTTGTTAACAAATAGATCAAGCATTGTTGAGAATCACCAGTTTATTGGTTCCATTTCGGCATAGGTCCCACCAGCTATATAGTGACTTCGATATATGTTATCATTGGCACAAAACAGACTAAGGCAATATTTTTTATAGAAATGTTCTGCTATTTTGTTTCTGCAGAATACGACTGAAGAGAAATTCTTGATCGAGTCAGAAAAATTCTTTTTTAGGAGGAATTAATTTTTTACCCGCCCACAAACTGTTGGGTATCGTAAAGGCATCAATGGTAACAGTTAAATGCTTTGTCTGTATTTCACTAAAACATTTTCCACCTGAATTGTACCTAAAAAAAAAGAAATGTAATTTTTAAAAAAAACAGAAATTTACAACCAATTACAGTATAGGAAGAATAGTTAGAAGTACTGAATATATCTCAATATGTTACCATTAAAGTTAAAAAACCATTCAAAACACATAACCTTTATTTATTCTGTTTAACCCATTTTATCTCAATGTCCTATTTAGAAGACAGCTGAAAAATATCATGTGGAAACCATTACTTGTATGTTTTGACTATTGGAACATGTAAAGATATGTATTAGCTTCTTCCAACACGAGTTGTGTGTCTCACCCCCTTCTCCTTCCTCTGGAAATTTTGCTTATTTTTCGCATTTGTGGGCGCAGTTTGTATAACTTCTTTGGGGTTGAAGAATTCTTTTCCAGTTTACTTTCGACACTTGGCTAGGCATTTTTTGTGATAGTACTCCTTCGTTATGATCCTGGTGGCTAATTAGAGCGATATTGTTCTTAGATAAGTCTTAGCAAATTATTTTTAACTGTCCTTTAAATAGGACAGTGTGACAATCTGCATGCAATTGACGCGGTCTTTCTCTTTATAATGAAGAGTTTAAAAAAAAAGATAATTTCCTTTCTAATGATTCACCCCTGTTTAGTTATGTCAGTGCAAAGGTTTCTGAAGTTAGAGCAGCCTTTCTCAAACTGTAGGGTGACCCACCCCCAAAGGGGGCATGTTAACCCTGGGGAAAGCGAGCTTGTTGAAAATAAAAGATTATTTTAAAAAGTATTAATTTACTAAAAAGAAACAAAGTGAAATACATTCTGTCATATTTACACTTATGTAATATACTTGTAAATGCATCATTACTGCACAATGTATTTGATCATTAATTTATCAATACTGAGTTACTTTTACTTCAAGTTACACGTTATATTTTGATAACTTTTTTACTATCATTGATCTTTTGAAAAATCTTGAAGAACAAGGTTTTTGAGCTAAAGGAACCATACAAGAAAATCGGATAAACCACGAGTGTCCTTTAGAAGAATCTAAGTCTATGCGGAAGAAAGATAGAGGCACATCTGATTTTGTATATTTGACGGTAACTCTAAAGACTAAAGATTTTCCTTGTGCAATGGAATGACAATAGTACTGTTACTGATGCTACAAATTTCAGCACTTTAGAACCATTCTTTGATGTGAAGACGTGAGCAAGAGGGTACAAAGATAAAATTAACATGAAAATTACAAATTTGATAAATTCTTACGACAAACATATGGATGGTGCAAATCACCAAGACTGGTTGGCTGGACTTTATTCCAATAAAATTCTTGGAAAAAGTGGTACTGACCACCTTTTATACATTCACTAGATATGGCTATGGTAAACGCCTGGATAATTCACAAGACTCTCATCAAAGATGAAGCCCTAAATATGAAGGAGTTCTGAAGAGCTGTAACAACAGTCTATCTAAAACAAAACTGTATTAAGAATAAGACCTAGGATCTCAACTGTACCTTCTTATGCAAAAGATAGTGTTAGCCCTTTTTTACTAAAGCAAGAAAAACAACGTCGCTGTCAAAGAAACGGTTGCAAAGGAAAACCAAAAACACACTGTGGCAAATGTGACAAAATGCTTTGTTAGTCTTGCTTTGGACCTTTCCACCAAAATTAGCATGAAGTTTAACTGGAAAGTGAAATATTCTCTACACAAGAAAGTATTATTCAAATAAAGTAAAATTTTGTACTCAGAAATAGCTTTTTGTCATTGAAGAGAACACTAAAAAAATGTAAGTGAAAATTTTTCGCCCTTTATCCCAGTGCCCTATTTAGAGTACAGATCAGATTTCTTACATAAAATATATAATTTTTTCAAATCTTATTATATTTAGTTTGCTTAGATTTAACTTACTTTAGAAAATATAATTCTACCCAAATTTGAACAAAATATATAACTTGGGATAAAACGGGTTAAATGCATAATCACCTACATAATAAGAGTTGTCTGCACTTTTCTTACATAATGTATATGTTACCATTAAAGCCTATAATTCAGTAATTTCTTCAAATAATTAGGTATTTCATGAAATAACTAAACAAATGAAAAATTTCATACTTTACCAAGTTATTTTATGAAATACCTAATTAAAAACAGTTAAAATGATAAATAAACAATTTCAAAGTTATTTTATAAATTAATTGATCATAAATAGCTAAAACCTCTGGAAAAATACATTTTATCCCTATTGCAGATGTTTAAATCATAAATAATAAGGAAAAGCAGATGATATAATTTATTATTGCTCATATTGCTAACATTAGCTAAACAGAAAGGAAAGAAAAAGAATATGTTTTGCATCTGTTACTGGCAGAAAACTTTCTTACTCCTTGAACTTCAATGATATCATAATGCTGGAGTAACCAATAGTCACATAGTATTTTTTAGCACTTTTTTATTCTGTTATCAAAGTTAATAATTTTTCATGATTAAGTGCAGCACTGTTTTCCATTGTCCCAAGTTTATTTAATAAAGATTCAAATCTCTCACATTGAATCTTTCTTATTTAGGGGTTACCATCTCATTCCTGCAGAAGTCATTGTAAAAAACAGGCTGCAAAAGTATTTGTTAATAGTACAAAATGTAAAACTCTAACCAATGGCGTAGCTAGTCCTGAGTGGGGCTCTATATCAAAATCTGCTTGCAATGCCTGTAATTTATTTCCATCAGTTGATTTTGGGGATGAATCACTGTTTGTTATTGAGCATACTTTGGATGTGCCGTAAACTGCAATAATTTTATCAGCCATTCCTGGAATTTTATTTAAAGAATTCTTACTTATTGACAAAATGACTTGCATCTGATATGGAAGCCTTTGTAGCTCCAAAGATTTAATAACTTCATTAGGAGTAAAATTCCCTTCTAAGTTTTTCATTTAACATAAGAGGTTGGACGGGCGTTGATTGCCAAGTTCCCTGTCAATCAACATTTTTTTAATCCTTACTCATCAGTGTCAGTTAATCTCTTTAACAAAGCCCTTTTCAATGTATTGCATTTATCACCTTGAGATAGATTTCATAATGTATGCACAATAAAATCTAAAACATTCTCATCTAGGGCAGCAACAACATTATATCTGGTTGCATAATTTGCAATACCGCTATTAGAAAACTATGCTTCTTGCTGAAAAAACCATATTTTGAACTTAATTTGCCAAAAAATTGGTGATGTAACTACTATTGATTTTAGCATTGATTAGCATCGAAATTAAATGCAGAAGAAGCATTCCCCTTTGTAATCATTTTATGTGAAAATTTTAACTCAAATTATTGCACTAATAGTGCTCCCCAACCTTTTTATCGCAGCGGAACAGTCAACATTTGATAATTTTACTGCGGCCCGCTGCAGGGAAGGACGTTGATTGTTTATATTTTAGATTGTTTTGATTTAACAATTTTATTTTAATTGTATTTAAACGTGCTTTCAGAATAAAATATAGCTACACCAAAAATGAATATAAAGTGATTTAACAAGGAATATAAAGTGATTATCATAAAAGGTAGCCCAAATCCAAGAAAAAACTATTGCGGTAAATAAAATGGAAATAGTTTAATGTTTCTTGTGCGGACCAGTAGTATTTGATCCATGGACCAGTACCGGTCCGTGGATTGGGAATTGGAGACCACTACACTAATGTACCTAATTTTTAAATTACATCAGTAATTGTTAATGGCAAGCTTTGCAGATGATCACTTCCTATGGTCATCAATGTGGAAAATACTTTTATTTTTACAACATAATATTAAAAGATAGGCTAATCTTTTGCAAAGAGCTATACTTCCATACACAAATAGCGGACATAAATGGCTGACTAACCAGCCAAAATATGTAAATGGAACACAACAAATGTTGAATCAAAAGTTGAGTAGTTTCGGTCCTTTTTCTGTAGAAAGAATATTGTATGTAACATGTCGCCATACCTTGTTTGTAAAAACACTTAGAAACTCTGTGATTGATTATCACTTTTATTCTTGATAATAAAATATATAAAAATCTGACATTATATGAAAATACTAATAACTTTATAATACAAAAAAAGATGATGAAATTTCATAATACATATTAATAATTACTACTGGATATTAATCATAAAAATATTTTTGTTGCTTGGGCAGTATTGAGAGAGAGAGATAGATATTGTACCTTCACTGTAACAAGTGTCTATCAATTTAGGTAAATTATAGCAAATGTAGACCTGGAATCTCAGAGGATAAGTACAAAAAAATTTAATAATTTTACACAAATATACTGTAATCTATAATTAGTGATTAAATAAAATAACACATGAAACTCTCATAACTTATTATTCTTATAACTTATAAACTGATTTATTTTATACTAAAGTTCATAAAAATGCAAAACATAAAAAAAATTAAATATATTTCTCCAAGAAGATACACCCATAAACTTAACTTACTTATAAAACCTATCCATCATTTTATCCACTACGTTTTTAGGTCCAATTCCATACAGTTTAGTAACTTCCTCTCGATCAGGATTATAGGTATAGAGAGCTCTGAACTGACAACCAGCATCACGGAACAGTATTAAGAAATGTTTGCTTTCAGATCGATTGATTTCCTGTAAATGAATGATGAAATTATGTATGAGTTACAATCATAAACAAATAACTTTTAAAGCAAAACCAAGAAAAATAAAGATTTTTAGGAAAAATTTTTTTTAAAGCATTTAATTTAAGGCCAATGTCCATATTTTCAAAAACTACCTTTATCCAACAGATGGCGTTGTTTGCAACTCGAATGACGTCAAAGCAATAATGTTTATGAAAAGGTAAACCTTCGTTACTATAGCAACGGGGTGTGGTTAAGAAAAGATTGACAGATATAGTCGGTTTCAGAACACATGTGCAGTTGCAGTAAAACAAACAAGGGGGAAAAAAGAAAGTTTTGTATAAGTGTGCTGTCTTTTAGAATTGCCGCGGAAATAGGCTCAGTCTTTTTTTTTTAAATCCGTGCAAATATTTTGGGATATCCCCGAGTGAATGAACAAGTACGTTTACATTTTCTTGGGTATCATAAACATTGCCCATAGAGTTAAGAATAAAGATGGAATTTAAAAAAAGTTTTAATTTTTGGAGGAAGGATTTGATAGACCTCCAGTTTCATTTTTGTAGAGATATCTTTTTTATTTGTCTTAGCGTATTTAATTCAATTTTTTTTTGTTTGATAGGTATGTAATAAATTTCTTTCTGCTCATATCTTAGAAACAAATTGTATTTGAAATTGCTATGTAAGAATACTCATCGGGAAATAATCATTTTCAATTTTAGTCTTTCACAAGAAAATGTTACTTTTCTAAGAAAATAACCTAGAGCAATTTTTTCACAAATAGTTTGTATAATTCTGTTTTCAAACACATCTATTTCTTGTTTTGCAAATTAATGTTATTATTTACGATACGCATGAAAATATGACAAAAATTTCACTAAATTACAGTTTTCGTTAAACGTGAAAAAAAGTGAGTTATTTGGAAAATTTAGTGAAATGGTGATTTATCTTTCAATATAGTTTAAAAACCACTTAAAACAAATTTTAAATTAAAATAACTATACATTATTATAAAATTAATTGTTCACACACCTTCTTTTTTGTAAGTTAATATCTATTTATTTTACATATCTTACCTATCAAAAAGAATTTAGCTAGGAAAGCAGGGAAAAAAAACAACTTTGTCAAGAAATACTCAGTATTTCCAACTTTAAAAAAATACTTTTGTATTATGATTAACGAATTTTAATAACATTTTCCAATTTTAAGCCTACAAGTAATTTTAAACATGCATATTTTATGACCAGTAATTTTAAGAATGCGTGTCCTTCAATTTAACTACTGGTTAAATCTATTAATTTTGTTTGAGTTTTTTCGTTTAAAAAAAATGTTTTCTCTCATTTCTCGCATCTTTGCAATGCACGAAATACCTCATCAGGCGTATTTTTTCACACAATTCAAGTCTAATAATTTCAAATGATTTTATTTACTCATAACATCACACGAAGGTCCAAAAATATTTCAAAAACAGAGAAAAAAAAATCGAATCCCAAGAGAAAAAGTTCAATAAATGGAAAATGCACTTATCTATTCAGAGGTTATTTGACGAAGAAAATCATAAAATGTTCTTGGTTCCAGGAAAAAGTTCGTGAAATAGAGAAATTCACAAGATAAGAGGTTCGCAAAATGGAGGGCCGACTATATTACATTCATCGAATTAATTTCCAAATTAAGCTTCCTTTTTATTACGCTTCCTTAAGTTGGGATGAAATTGAAAACCTGTTTCCTTGTTGAATTTTAACAATTGTTCTTATAGATAATCCAAGAAAAAGCCTGAATATTGTTAAATTTGGAAACCCGGAAGAAATATGAACATTTTTAAAATATTAATTTAAATGTTTTAAAAAACTAGCTAGAGTTCTCAGATCTCAATTTATATAAAACTTTTATAGAACAGATATATATATATATATAAGTATCTTCAAAAAATTTCAAAATTATCTTGAACAGAATTTTTTTTTAATTGAATAGAATACTCCTTTCATATCTTTCAAAATGAAAATCTGAGAAAAACACATTTAAAATTTGTAAAAGGCATAAAACAGAAACTAATAATGTCTGTAAATCTCTAATTTTTTAATACGTTTTTTTCCAACTGAAGAAGGTTGTAAAATAGCGTGTAATTTTCTATGAGACACAAAAATCATTTTAACATAAAATTATATCATATAGGAGCTAATATCTGACTGCAATGTAATGGTATAATTAATAAATTATTATTACTGTTACTAAAATCAATAACTGTATAAATCAAAACTTGAATTTAAATTGACATATGCAGCATAGAATAAGTCTGTCATACATCACACTTTGACACTATTGGTACTGTAATTCATGGTTAGCTGTTCTGTGATTAAGGTTTAATTTTTTATAAGTATGTAATTATCTTTTTATGTATCATGTCTAAGAAAAAGGTTTTAAATTAACTATTTATAAAGATTCATTTTTAAAATTGGTCTTTTAAATAAAATAACGTAGTATATATATGCATATACATTACATACTTTCAATAAATGTATATTAATCACTTGAATTAATGGAAATTATATACTGATGTATAAAACAACACTTTGTTACAAGCACACACAGATTTCAGCCTTTATTAGTACATGTATTTTTATGTTACTAATAATTTTTGAATTGTGTGTTCATTGAAGATATTTAATTAACATAGTAACTCTTTATAAATCAATAGAAATTATTGGATTTTAAAAATATGAAGAAGCCAATGAGCCGATTCTTTGGGATGACAAAAAAGAAGGGAAAAAAATTCTTTGGGAGGAGTAGAAATTACTTTCATACAGCTAAAGGAAACACATTAACAGCTAGAATGCACACGTTTTTTTCTTGCATAATGTATGATGAACAATATTTGTCTTTGAACAGTGAAGAAGGGCAAACAGGGGGCAAGCAGTCCTAAAAAACAAAGATTGGGCTTCTTTCCCTCCCCCCTCCATTGTAAAGGATCAAGAGGGAGACAGTTGCTTTCCTAACCAGTTTATGTCGTCTAAAATGGAATTCTTAGTACACAGTTTTGTTGTATTTTCATAAATACCAGAAATAACATTAATTTATAAAATAATGGAAATGTGGTTAAAAAAGATTATAACAATTTATGAAAAAGTGCTCTAATGACCATTTTGGCGTTTTCTTTTAAAAAGACTTGTATCGAAATTTATTATGTTCTTGATGAGAGTTTCTTACAAGGCAATTCAGAAATTCAAATTTAAGTACAATTTGTTTCTACCCTCCACATTTTCTTAAACAGGATACCACATAATGTAGCCTATTTTCTGGGTTACCACATTAAATTAAGCTGTTATTTGGTAACCAAACACACACATACATGCATAAAATTAAACAATATGTTTAAAATGAATTAGGAAAGGATCTTATTAATTTTCTTTGAGACAAAAATGGTTTTAAGCTACAACTATATATTATATAGAAGATAATCTCTTATTGTTATCTAATGACATTAACATCAAATAATTATTGTTACTAAAATCAATGACAGTATGTGACTTAAAACTTGAATTTTCATTTACATGTACAACATGGAATATGTCAGGTGGGTGTATTGTTATGCGACACTTTTATCAACGATGTAATTCAGAATTCGAGGAATGCATAATTATTCGAATCTTGTCGTACACAGGAACGATGAATAGTGAATATTAATGTCGCACTGTACAGCTACACGAGGGCTTTTGACAACGGACCATGTAATTTTGAACCCTGGTCAAGTGACGTGGACGACACCTAAGAGAAGGCACCCCCTATCCTAACTACCTCACCACATCAAAGGGAGGACATTTGAAATTTAACGTGACAAATTTAATTGTGAGAAATTTAACGTGCATCGCTCCCATACACGGCAGGTTTTTAGTGCTACTGGGCTCAAACTCTTGACAAGGCCAGCCACGATCCGATACCTTAACCACTCGGCTATCACTGCCACATGTCTATGTGTGTTCAAACCTCCTCCAGTTGGCGTAGTGTGGAAGTTAAAAGAGGAGGGGGATAGCTCAGGTGTCGTCCTTGTCACTTGATTACGAGTTCATTGATAGTGCCAATTTTGAACAACATTACTAACCATACTATTAAACAAAATGATTGGCATTTCTTGTATTGAATCCAATAAATTTTTAGTTTCAGATACAGCTGTATAATTATTTACATTAATGAATTCTTCTAGGTTGTTACGAGTTTGTTCAAACTGTGCATACACTGCTTTAATTGAATCTATTTTAGCTTCCCAACGGGTATTGCAAGATTGTCTTAAAGTAATGCTTAAATGCTTTTGTAGAATTTCCCATCTTTGTAGATGCAGAAAATAAGCATAGAAATATCTACTCCCAATTTTTATAGTACATATTAGTGGAAGTGACATCACAAACTAAAAAATTAAATGATAGGCAAGGTGATAGGTTTATAGCAATTATTCTAGATCTTACACCTTTATATTTCCGTTTCATATTGCAACCCTTTTGTCACATGCCGACAATTCATATCTAATTCTATAACTCCCTTAACCTTTTCACTAGAGTTTTTGCTATGCCTAGTGGGTGGGTGAAACCTGGATCACAGATTAATATTATTAATTAGTAAATTACATTTAAAGTAGATTAAAATTTTTAATAATTGACGCAATACTTTTTTTAATTGCCTTTACAAAAAAGTGTGTGTGGAATAGGGTTCGACAAAAATACTTTCTAGTTTTAGGGGTTCCACAACAAGACCTTCTAGTTCTAGGGCAGTGGTGCGAACCCGTGGCACAGTGGAGTTGTAACAGGGGCACACGAAGACATACTGAAAAATTAAAAGAAATTTGAATACATAATATATAATTTTCAACAATTTTATTGAAGTGGGGTTGTCTCAGACAAAAGTCTCAAAATTTGGATCAAAATATGTTTGTGTGTGTGTGTGAATAAATGTTTTCTGCTATGAACATAATAAAATAAATATTACTCATATAACTAGCTGATGTGCACCTATAATAACCTAATTTTGTTAGCATCTGCAAAAGTTAATCCTAATATAGATGACTTGGTAAAAAAAAAAAGAGTAATTCAAAAGCCACATTAAATAAATACTAACTGTTTAATAATTATTTAAAATTAAATGCTTCAAGTTACTCATTTTTATTTTGTTCCTTACTTAATTGAATTGAACCTGTAAAAAGTTTATTAACAATAAAACCTAAATTTGCACCTCATCTTATTTTTAAATTTCTTGCATTAAAAAGAAATGTGCTATTTGCGTGAAAATTCCACAATAAACCTATAAGTAACATTTTTTCTATATTTCCATATTTGTTTGATGGAAATGTTGAAAGCGGCACTCAAAATTATTTTTTATCAAATTGTGGCACTCTTTCCAAAAAGGTTGGCCACCCGTGTTCTTGGGGTTCTGTGATTAGAAAAAGTTTGAAGACCAGAAAAGTTCCAGAATAACCCCACTATCAGTGCTAAAAATAGTCACCCCTCATTTCACAGCTGTGTCATGTGCAACCAACTCTCCTTTTTTTTTTTTGGCCAATCTAAAATTTAAGCAAAAAATAATTCAAAAATTTTCAGCTGGTCACTTCTTGACCGTTGCCTTTTCGAAAGGATGTCATGGGGAGTGGTTTCTTGACGTAAGTTTAGGGTTACTTTATTTTTAACCCTTCCCCTTTTCATGTAAAAAAAGCAGAATTAGTGTTTCTGAAGTGATTAAAGTCATTATTCGTGTAGCAAAATATTCTTTTTCATCTAGTATTATTAATGTATATTTAAGCAGTTTATGCAGTAATTTTATTCTAAAGTAACGTTTTAAAACTTTTGTACGTATATTACATACACGTGGCGCCATCTGCAGACTTTGTAATAAAGCTTGCCAAATATGGCGTCAGAAAATTCTGGAAGCAAGGATATATGTATTTCTCATAATTTTAAAATTTTCTAGACTATTTCTGATATTGCTACATTTCAAGGCGGATTTATATGAGTAATTTACGTTCTCAGCAAAAGTTTTACGCCTGAATAATGTGATTTCATTGTGCAAAAATACCCTAACCATTTCAGTACATTTGGCAGTCCCCCTTGATTTAATAGTTACTCTCCAAACATTCAAAGTTTTTATTGATTTCTTTGAAAAGAATCAGTATACAAGAGTTTGAATTAACATTTAAAATAGTTATCCAAAATATTTGAGTTAAAAAAAATTTAAATGTTATGCTCTCAAATGTATAAACTATAAATATACTGTTTATTAATTCTAGAATAGACCAATGGTCTTCAAACTGTGTTCCTGAAACGAGGTTATACAAGGCATATTTAGGGGTTTCACGAGTCATTAAACATTAGTCCAAAAAAAAAAAAAAAAAAAAAGCAAACTCATCCCAGGCATTAAAATAGAAAATTTTATTTATGCATAGTAATTTTGTTTTGATATAAGATAAAAAAATATTAAAATGTTTCTTCTTGATATTGTGGAACATTCCTTAAGATCCTGGGTTCCACAGAGCAACTTTATAAATGTTAATGCAATGTCTTGCAAAATAGTTCTCACAATGAAATATTTTTCACACAGCTACACACAATTTATTGCAATTCAAAACAATGTATTTAAATGAAAAATGGTAGAATGGTCATTGGGGCACATGGATCTCAGATGAGATCTTAATCCCCTGTCATAAAAGTTGTTGTTGAGCATTAGAGGATGATTTACCATGATTTAAAGGGTGGTTACAAAAATTTGATAGTATAAAATTAAAAATAAGAATTATAAATAATACAATTAAAATTAATAATTTAAAAATAAGAAACAATTAAGCAATAAGATTGCGACCTTTAATCAAGATTAAATTGCAGGAGCTAAAATTGTCTGTGTTGTTAAATAAAAAACATCTTTCATTGTATGTAGCAAATGTATATGTATAACCAAATTAAACATGGTACATAAAAGGTGGCTGCAGATAATTTCAATTTACCTTTACTTTGAAAGTTTGTGTAAAAAAATGCAAGCATATCCCAGCTATAAAATATAATGCATACGTAAGTGGAATTCAAATTAATGTTACTAATGAGTAAATTGCATTAACATTATTTTAAGAGTTTTTCATGGCAAATACAATACTTTTCTTTAATTGTTTTTACATGAAGTACCTATAACATGTTGATCTGCTTTAAATTTTATTTTAATATATATTGTTTTAAAATAAGCATGGCCAACTCAAATGACCTTGCAGGCAACTTTGGAAAAACATAATCCTGCAGGCCACATATAAATGTATTTACAAACTTTTATTGAAGTGAAAATTTAAGACAAAATGAACTATTATTATTGTTTTCCTTATTTTTCAAGTATACAAACATAAATAATTTATTAAAAATAATGCAATGATTAAATATGAAAAGCTCTAGGCAGCATGATAAAGTTACAGGAATCAAGCATGATGCTGAGGGGGGAAGGGGTAGCTCACTCAATGCAGCTCACTTCTAAGTATGTATAGAAACAGAAGCAATGGAATAAAAAGAAAACAGTTATGGGATATACTTGTTACAAAACACTACACTAAAAAGAAAAATATTGCACAAAATAATCATATTTTGTAAAATAGTTGTAATGAATCTTGTGTACCGTGGGTTGGCCACCCCTGTTTTGAGGGATACAGATAGCGTGTGTGGAATGGGATGTCCCAATAACATCTTGTGGTTTTAAGAGTTCCAATAAGTTGAAAAGATTTGAAGGCCACTAGTATAGACCACCCACTAGAGATTTGGCTCTAGTTATGTAAGATGGTATCTAACTTTTCCACTATCTAATTTTTAGAAAACATAGAATAACACATTAACTTAATAGGTCATCTTATTGCACTATTAAATGTGCATTTCCTCCTCTCTTGTTACTCCTTATGTTGAAATTATGAAAAAACATGACAAGAGGTTACTTTCAATGTTTGTATTTAAAATCCTATGTATATGAGATTAAAGATATTTTTATACATTAGAAAATAAATATATGGTAATTATCATAAAGACTGAAATTTAAATATTGTTTTTTTTATTTCACTATTTAAATAAACATTTTTACAAATGATAACTACAACAAAATTAATGCAATCAAACTGTATCATTCCTCTCTCACACACAGTTCTGTTTCTCAATCAATTTATCACAGTTTCACTTCCACACTCTACTAGTAGTACAGCTATTCTACTTTTTAAACAAAATTTATTGCAAAATAGAAATAAATGGAAAAGTTATCTTATATATTATTCTTTGAATTACCAACAAAAATAAAAAGCTTTGATAATTTAACAACTGACAAAGAGTCATTGCAATAACAATAAAAATATATAGATCAGTATAAGTAATATATTAAATAATTCTGATTTTAATATGTTGTAAGGAAATCAATGAAAAATATGGAGCGGATAATAATGATTATTTGTAAAGTTCTTTAAAAAAAACCCATTAAACAAAGAAGCAAAAAAATTTATAAAAAAAAGTTAAAAGTATTCACTATACAGTTTAAATAATTTCTGATTCAAATAAATATCCCATAACACAATCAATCAAAAATCTAACTTTGAATGAAAACAGGAAGGATGGGGTGCATTACCTCTAAAACTTTCTTTTTAGTATCTTCATTGACTGCTCCAGCTAGAACAGTATTTATAGCATTAATAATTATCCCCCTATTTGACTTAGCTGCTGGTTTTACAAAAAGCTTGGGCCCAGTGTAATCACCAGCTGCAGCGGAAGAACCATTGGAAGCAGTGTCAGAAGCTCCATCACTGGATGGCCCACTACCCTCAGGAATTTGCAGATTTGCATTTCTATGAGAAAGAAAACAGTTGCTTGGACTTCTGTTTCTATCGTGGGATGATGCAGAAGTACTTGTACTGTTTAAGGAATCAAGGTCAAATTCATGAACATCTCGACCTACAGGATGAAAGAAAATACTGTAACATATATCAGACTTCATGGATTTTATGCTATCAATCCAAAAGAAGAAAACGATCATTTAAGCATGATGAAATTTATTGCCAAAAAAGAATCCTTAAAAGTACAGGATACAGCCGTAAAATTTTACACAATAAATTCCAGAAGGTTTCACACCTTCTACAGCACTCAGACACAATTGTCAGTTTCTAAAAATACAAGTACATAATGTTAAAGATTATCTGCAAGCAACCTCTCATCCCCTTCAACAGCCAAAGTAATACTGATTCAATTTAAGCAAGTGACTGCTATTTTTTGTCTGCATACTACTTTCGAGATCTTTCTCAAAAGGTCAGCTTACATCAAAGATCAAGATGTTACAGATTTCTCCAATAATTTCCAAAAACATCCATATGGTCACCAACTCCCCAAATTTAGACGCCAAAAATGACGCTAACTTGGCTGTATCACCAATATTTTGCCAAGTTTTGATTGAGACGCCAATATAATGTACATCACACATAAATATTACAATTTTTATCATAAAATAAATTACAAATACTAGCAAAATATTTATTCTCCACCTACTCCATGTATTCTGTAGTATGCAATAATGACCATTTGATTTAGAATTCAGCAAAACATGTTGAAATGTAATTCTGTACCTGAAGTTTGTTGCATTCTTACCAATTGTTATTATATTTATAACAAATAACACATAATGATTTTAGAAACACAAATTTTAACCTATATAACCATTTTTTTTTAACCAACTGACATTAACATCTCAACAGTTCTCCCCTTCTCTTCAAAACAAATCTATTTCCTCAATAGAAGCACCTAGAAGTGGAAACACCAGTTACCATATACTCTTTTCATTAGAATAAACTATCCACTGTTTTGCAAAATTATTGTAAAAATTTGAGTATAACTGATCTTTTTCAAAAGGAAAAATTTGTATTTTTTTAAAAATAATGTTTACATATCTCTAGCAGTATATGTGTTTGAGTAACCATAGTTTGAGAAATATTATAAATCAATAAGTTTTATGTTTTAAGAACCAAAAATTTTTAATTTCATAATTGTCAGAAGTCAAAATTATTTTTTTAAGAAACTAAGAGTTTCAGGCTTAAAAATAAATTATCAAAGAATCAAAATGAATAACAAAGCCATATTAAAACAATTATACAATTACCTGTTAAAATTTGTGAATTTCTTTTATTAGCAGCATGGTTATCCATAGCTAATAAAGAAGATAAATCGCTATTCATATGCACATATGCAGACTTAGGCCTTGGTTTCGTTTCTTTCCTAAATTATTTAAAAATATGAAAATCAAAACAATTTTATTCTCATTACAAATGTTATTTATAGATACATACACTAAATATGTAAGTTATTCTGAGATATGGTCATATGCATGGAAATATGAACTAAAAAAATGGAATTATAAAAAAAACTTGTTATAATTTACAATTTACAACTATCAAAATCTTTCACCAGGTTAATTTTCATGTTAATATTATTAAATGCTTCAATTTTATATTTTAAAATACACACACATTTAAAGTAGCCTAAATAAGTGTGAAATAGAGCAATCATATTTTAGGAATTGTGAAAACATTTCAGACAAGAAATTATACATTAAAATGTTGATATTACTACCTCATCTTTTAATTTTCTATAGATATTAAATAAATCCTATCAAAACAAAGGGGAAAATGATGCAGCAAAATAAAAATGCTCAAGGAATAATAATATTACATGTTGGCATCAATTGAGACACATTTAATATCAATATGAATGACATTTAAATACACCTATGTTTATGTACCGTAAAATCTGGAGTGTAATGCGCGCTTTTAACACAAAAAATAAGCACAAAATTTATGGGTATGCATTATATGCTGGGTATAACCATGATAGCTTCAAAAATAAAAATAAAAAGATTAACATTAAAAAAAAATTAGACTTCTACATAGACCGAAATAATGTTTATCTAAAAGAAATGACGTACTTACTGAATTTAAAGTCTAGTAGTTTTAGAAGCATACAATGTTTTCAAAAGAGTCAATGATAATAACTCTAATAAATGACTTCAAAATATAAGAACATTTCACACGCACATTCCAGATTCCTTCGTAAAAAAGGGGGCGAACATTATACGCCAGATTTTTATGGTAATTATAATATTTTCCAAAAAGATATTTCATATATTGTATTTAAACATAACAAATTTTTAAAAATAAACAAATATGCAAAATGGAACATAACTTTTTTAAACAAGATTTTAAGAGATAATTTTTATTTTTAGATGAATAACAGTCATGCATAACTGTACTACCTGGATTGCTTCAAAGATGTACACTGATTCCTAAGCTCCACGGTTGGTTTTGTAAATATTGTACTAAGTCTGTTATCTCTCCTCTTTACTGGATTGACACTGCAGGTAAATAGGTACAATAATGACTGACCAAAATTTGTTTGAAAATTATGAGAATTTTTTTCAACTTTAAGAAAAGTTCTTGAAAATGTAATACATTCATTCATAGATCATACAGATCATTAATTCTCAACTATATAAAATACATATATATACTTCCATGGTAATTAATTTTTCACTGATTAATTTCTTTAATGTTGCATTTTAAAGCAATATGAAGACTATTAGCTACTGATATAGTAATTATGAATCACTAACAAATGACAAACTCTTCAAATTTCCTCGCCGTGCCAACGTGAGGACTCTGGACCTTAACCCTCTACATCAGTGGCCTTCAAGCTGTGTTCCATGGAAATCTGGGGTTCCACAAGTCAAAATAAAAATTTGGAAAGAAAACTATAAATGTATATGTAAAACAGATTTACAATCTCTATGAAGTTTGTATGAACACAAGTACGTAAAGCTGTGTTTCCCAGTGGGGAACATAGTGGGGATCGAACCTATGGGGAAAATAAATTCAGTGCTGCACAGTCTTTGTTCTCAGTAATTTCATGCAACTTTTATTATAATAAAAGAATATTCAAATATTTCTTCCTCATATATACTACCTAGATTGTGAATACTATTGTGTTTATGAACCTGGGTCCCACCAAATAGTTTTATACACGCTAGAGCAATCTTTCGAAAACTAAGAGAAATGGAATGGAATGAATTAAGATTTAAACAACAGTGTTAAAAGGAAAATCATAAAGCACCTTTTTCCTTTTGTTAAAAAAAGGCTTGCAAGGAAACATTTTGTTTACAAAACCCCCTAACACTAGTAAAATAATGTTTCTGCCAAGCATGAATGAATAAATCAGAAGGCTGACCTGTGAAGGAGAAAGAAAAACTTATCAACATATTCAACATTAAAATCTGAATTTAACCAGGAACAGCTGCTAAATTTTTAGGAGCAAATTTGCAGAATACACAGATAAACTCCCCTCACACAGTCATAAACATTTTAATGCCATTCTGAATAATAAAATTAAGTTAAAAACATTTCTCAATGTATATGGCAACAAAAACAAAATATAGAAGCAAATAAATGCAAAATATGCAATGCAACTGCAGATAGCTTCAATAGTTTGTGTAAAAAAATGTAAACACATATCCCAGTCATTAAATATAGTGCTATGATAGATGACACTTGGAGCAAGAATTAATGCTATTAATGTTTAAATTCAATAAATATTACATTAAAAATATTTAATAAAAAATACAGTATTTTTTAAATGTCTTTACTTAAAGTATCTATAACATGTTGATCTACTTTAAATATTATTTTTAGACACATTCTTCTAAGAGGCTTTTTAATGGGGTTCCCAGGAAACACCTTACAATTTTTAAGGGTTCCACTAATCAACAAAGCTTGAAGACCATTGCTCTACCTGATGGGTTTTAAGTGGCACCAGGACCAAACCCTTGACTCATCAAGATTAAAGACAGCCCTGTGTCTGTCACCATAACCACTTGGCTATTGCAGCCACCATGGGATTACCATAATGGTGCTCATATACTACATACATCCAATTCTGTTTAAACACAATATCTATGCTTCTAAAGAATTTGTAAAAAGAGTTAGTTTTTAAAAAAGGTCATAGCTATAGAAAATAGATGGAAGATTTTGGACACTTGAAATGAAAATTATAGAAAAACCAATGCAAAACAAGCCTAAGAAAATTCAAGATTGAATTTTTAATTAAAAAGGCCTACATTCAAGAGTAGCCTAAACCAAACAGAAATAAATTTCTAAATCCTACTTGAAAATATCAAATGGTTCATCTATAAACTTACTGATTGTCCAAAACAAATTAAGATGACATAGTACTCAAAAAATCATCAATATATTTTTTATTGGCTCACATGATACTCCGAATTATTTAAAATATGTCTGTAAAATTCCAGAGTTATATCTTTATTTCTTACTGAGTTTTTTAACGATTTTTAATAGACAGCAGAAGAGTAAACAACTACCTTTATCCTTTATATATCTTTTATGCCTGCCTTTAAATATCTTTATTTCTAACTAAGCCTTTTTTTAACAATTTTTGATAGACTGCAGATGAGTAAACAATACTGCCACCTACTTTTCAAGTCATCTGCTAGAAAAGAGCTTAATAAATAATTATTTTTTTCCTACCCACATAAATGAATAAAGGTTTTATATCATGATATTCCAGAAATGAAACTTTAAACTGACATTCCTTCCAAGTAGAATTTTTGGTCATATATTAATTTTCAAAACCCTCATGCTTTTTTAACAATTGAAGGAGAGACGTGAAGTTTTTGTATAAATGTTTTGTAGAGCTGTGTATAGATTTTCTTTTAAAAATTTCAAAGACAAAATTTATAATTTTGAGATTTTTCTATGCGTTAAAAAAAAAGTAGTAGCAGAAGAAAGAAACCATATCACAGTTTTATATAGACAATTAGGTATCTGAACAAAAAATTATAAAAATATATGCATATTTAGAAAAAAATTTAATTTTAGGAACCTTTTATAGCTAATTCCAAATTTTCTGTGAGGATTAAACAGTTTCAAAGATGTTGAACACTTGAAGAAGACCAATGAATGTTTTGCATTCTATCAGGAGGTCAGTTACTGTCAAAAAGGCTTTAAGCCCACAAGCCTTTTTGACAGTAACTGATAAATCAAGTGATATTCTCAGTTAGCGTTCATAAATTTTGAAAAAATGGGTTGAGCATTTTGAGGACTTATTAAAGGATAGTGAATATTTTAATTCTTTTCACAATACAGAAGAAACACACAATTGCTTGTTCCTTATGTTGGTGACAAATAATGTGGATTCTGTAAATCCACTCAACACCATATCTTTGGTATTAGATAAACTATGGAGAAATACCAGGAATTTAATATTGATTTACGTCACTAGTTTATTGGCTACAAAGCAGTGTATGATTCTAATGACAGCAACAACTTTTTTAAAGCTATGTATTATTTTGATACTCCCACAAATTTGGTAAAAATGATGCTTGGTATGACTTTTTGTACAGTCTTAATACAACAAAGCCTTTCTTGTTCATAAGAGAATTTGACAAGGAGATGGCCTCTCAAGCCTTTTATTCAAAATTGTATCGGGGAGGGTCATAAGGAAGGCTGGAGTAAACTCCAGAAACTTAGAAAATGTGTTCAAGTGCAGGCATTAGCTGATGACATAGCACTGATAGCCAGATGTAAAAGTCATCTAATAAAAGTGTCTGAAGCTATTAAAAGGAAGGCTAAACCAATAGGCCTTATTACTAACCAAGATAAAACTTAAATGACTATTGGAAATACACCCCAAGTCATCTTTTGATTGCAGAGTAAAAATTTTAAATGGTTACAGAATTCACTTATCTGGAGTCAATTTTTAATAAAATGGTATCTTACCTGAAATAAAGACATTGTTGAGGCTAATTAAGCTTTTTATGGATTTAAGCATTTCCTTAGATCTGGATATTTATTTAGAAAGATACAGTTATTATTCTACAAGATCCAAATCCATCCTGCCCTGATTTAAAATTCAGAGACCTGGACAATGACCATGATGGAAAAAGAGATTTTGGGTGCTTTTGAATACAAGGTTCTAAATAGTGTTTTTAGAGGAAATCAGGAAAATGGTACATGGCACAAAAGACTTAATACTGAATTATACAAAATGTACACAGAACCATATGCTGTTCATAACATTAACATAAGCTAACTCAATTGGAATGGGTATGTTATCCATATGAATAAATGCAACACACAGAAAATTCTTTTCTGCTACAGCCAGTAACATGAGAAGAGATAGACCTAAACTTTGAGGGACAGATGCAATAGAGATGATTGAAAATGTCTAGCTCATGCCTTGGCCCATAACAGAATTCCATTTAAAAACATTTTTATATGTATCAAAATCATAATTTGGAGGATTCCTAACACTAAAAAAAGGATAAAAATCTAAACACTAATCCAAACATGACTAACTGATTAATTATACATTTAGGAAGAATTTTAAAAAAATTTGTTTGTGTGAAATAAAAAAATAAGTGAGAAAAAGATTCATGTAAATACAGAATTGGGTGTATTTGACAATATGGCAAAATCTATTCGATTACCATTAGCTGAAATTCTAAAAATTAAAATGTTTATGATTGACTTAATAACTTTTATTTAAAAGCTAAATTTCAGAGAAAACTTTTTCACACATTAACTGGAAACAAACAAAACACATCTCTCACATCATATGCATAAAAATTAAATTTTTGAAAAAAGGCTAGGAATTTGAATAGATTTATATACTAGTAACGATCAAAAGGAATAAAGATTTTTTTAATTTAAGAAAAACACAAATGTTGTATATATATAGTATACATTTAAAAATACAATTTAATATATAAGCTGTTATATATGAAAAAGTCATATACAGTAAAACCTGTTTTTGTGTGGACTGCATAAAAAGAAAATGTACAAAGAAATTTAGAAATTTCATACATACTTATATAAAACATACATTTTAGTACAACATAATACAGAATTTTTTAAAAAAGTGGTGGTGGGGAACTGCATTAAAAAAGTCGCACTTAGAAAATACGTCAATTATTTACAACAAGCACAAGAGAATGCTTCCAAACAAAATAAATAACTAAATTACATGTGGAAACATTTTTAAAACATTGAATTTCTCATTGTATACAAGGAGAAGTTTTCAAAGTGCACATAATTCAATACACGCATCATCTAGTGATGAATTGGTTCAAGATTGCTTTCATCATTTGAATATTTAATTTCAAATTGATTGGCTTATTATTTGCAATGTCAGGAGATATATTTAAAACACATGAACAAAGCATCTTAAAAGGTACACTGATAGAAAATATTAAAGTGGCGTCAAAGTCATTGAAATTCATGTACCACAAAAAAAATCACATGAAAAAAGGACCACACAAAAACAGGTTTTACTGTATCTACAGTAATATAACTTAAGTATACATTTTTCTGAAAAAACAATTACAAATTGAAATTATCATTAAGTTGTTTTTTTTAAAGCACTGTATTTGAATTTCACAGACAAAAATTGTCTATGTATAATAAAATTGATTTAATTCTTTCATGACAACACAATAGGTATTATAAGCCAAGAGGGAAAAAAGACAACTGACACGAGGTCATGCATTCTAGGTTTAGAATTTGGCAGTCACATGCAGATTAGGTTATTGCAGAAAACTTTTATAAACAAGTTACATGCAAATGTCAAGCTAATTTTATTTAGCAATCACAAAGAGAGTTAGGCATGACTGTTATTTCAAATAAGATCACAATTACGTCAGAAATATGGAACACAATGGAAAATACCAAAACACTGACATACAACAAACACAAGACATGAACATAAGAAAGAAGGTTGCGTAAATAACAACAGAGGACATCATTTAAGAATTATAATCATTAAAAAGGATTTTTCTTGCTGTGTAAGAAAATTAATTTTGATACATAAAATCAAATGCACACTTGAGAATTTAAGTAAATAAATTTTTCAAAGATGAATTTTTTTAAATAATAAAATAGTGTAAGGCTAGTTACCCAAATAAAAAAAAACAATGTATACACAATTAAATAAATGAATAAAATGTAACAAAATGGTGTTCCAGTGCTTTCTCATAATCTCTTATTTATTAAAAATGTAAATTCTTCTGGATGAGAAAAAAAATAATGATTTTGTGCATTGAAATAAGAACAAAATCAGATTTGAAATTGATTACATCCAGAAATGATATATACTCTCTCTCTCTCTCTTTCTCTCTCTCTCTCTATATATATATGCATATCAACTTAATATACATATCAATCAGAAACATTTTGTTTCAGCACTTTCCATAATTTTAAAATTTATAATAAATCTCCAAATTTAGAAGAAAATACATGAAATGTTACTTTTAATCATTCAGAAATATTTCAAACAGATGCTTTACAGTTTAATTTAAATTTAAACTATATAATTATATCTATATTATGTTTATACATGTAAGTAAAGAACTAAGAAAATAACGTAGCAGCAGTAAACTTCACTAACATGCAATTATTGATATTTTTATGAGCTTTAAAGATTTTGAAATTGAATTTAATAGTCAAAAAATTTAACAAATTGCATCCATTTCCTTCAACTCTACTCAGAAAATATACTATCAATTCAAGTTTCAATAACCCAATGTTTTGCAAAATTGTTATTTTTCCTATATATAATATTAAAAATGAGAAGGGTGGAGCAATTTCAAAGTTAATTTTGAAAAAACAAAAAAAAAATGTTCAGAATGTTATCTTTGTCTCTGAACAACTTTAAATTTGTTTAGAGATTTATGGATTCCCCCCCCAAAAAATCATTTCTTATTACTGGTCACTACAATGATAGGGTGAAAGAATATACACATATAATTTTTAAAATAAAATTACGAAGATGAGAAGACAGACATTTTAACTATGTATATATATATATATATATATAAAACTATTAGTTTCAATAGGTACTTAATCCAATTAGTAAACATTGCAATTCTGAGAGTTTAAATCTTAACACAATTTCCATTAAACCAAATTTCAAAGATTCTACTTCACTTTCAGTAAAAAAAAATTAATCCCTTCATTACCACTTCCTAAAGTTTTAAAAAATTAAAGTGTGTGGAACATTACAGGCACACAACATAAAAGTAAAAATCTAAACAGATTGTCTCATTTTGCACACTCCAAGGTCAAGCAGGCCATGGCACAGAAGTGGTCACATACCTTGATCTAGACTTAGAGGTAAACCTCCCAATAGTCTCTTTAGGAAGCAAAGCTCCTTCTTTCTCAAGCTCCTCTTGCAATTTCCGCTGTCTGTACTGTTCTAGAATCATCTCTCTCCTCCTCTTTTCTTCTTCCCGTTTCCTTTCAAGTTCCTCCTGTTTCCTCCTTTAAATTTAACCATTTGGGTGAGCTTCTCTAATTACAGATGAGTGTAAAGTGTGCACAGTGCAAGCGCAAAGACCCATACATTTCATATGAGTCAAGATTTTTAAAGCCAGTTTCAAAATTAAATTAAATGTAACCAATTTTTAATCGCTAGAAAAGCAGCTTAAAATGAATAGGATAACAGGGATTTCACATTTGGTTTTAAATACAGTAAACTGTATTTTCAGTGAGATTTGATTGGGTAAAATTTTGATAAAAGACTTAATTTAAAAACTCAGAAACTTTTGACTATCATAAACGAGAACAACAAAATGAATACACTTAATTTTACACCTATGTACATTAACTTAACTCAGTGGTACAACAGTCCATGGGAGCCAAGGTCTACTGTGCCCAACTCAGTATACGTGACCTTGGGCCCTGAGATGCATGAGCAGATGTTCTGGTCAGGTGGTCAGTCTGACATAAAACCCCAAGTGTTTTAGTTCTCAAGCAAGCTTGGTACTCATTTATCAACCCACTGAAGGGATGAAAGGCCGAGTCAACCTTGCACAGCCCGGGGTTCGACCCTCGGACCTGTGATGTGGAAGCATGATGCACTAACCAGTCAGCCACTGGGCTTCCCTGTGTACATTAACCATTAATATAAATGATAATTTCTAAAAGAATTCATTTTTCTAAAAAATTTTATCTTTTTTAATCTGAGATACTATACAGGGAGATGAAAATTCAAAATATTTATATGTATCTGTATATCTCTATTCCAAAGTAAATATTAATTCTTCAAATATGTAACAGCAGCATTGATCAGAAAGCGGCTTATTGAGAATATAAAAAGTCGTACATTTCTAAAAACTTATATTTTTAAAAAAAATTAACACTAGAGTATTGTCAACAGAATATTCAAACTTCAAATGAGAGGAAACCTAATGAAAATAACTAGATCATAAATGTAACAAACAAAAATCAAGCTGATTATACAATTCCAGAGAAGTCTAATGCACTTCCAAACAATTTTTTTGTTTGTAGAACAATACAGTTTCACAATCTGTGCTTTTCTGGGAGATAAAATTAACATAATTATAAAAGCAATTTTCTTCTGTGGGAATAAGAATTCTTACTTAGATTTAAATTTTACATATGATAAATCTAAATTGTATAATTTTTTAAGTTATCACATTTTATATCATTATCTTTCATATGGAATATGATTTAGTTTATTCTGTATATCAAACATAACCATTTCTTAAGATAATTTTTTAAGCAAAGTTTTAAAAACAAAAGAGCCCAAAATTAAGTAAGCAGATATTAAGTAAGAATTATTAATGCAAGTTAATAATTACATGTTTTTAAGCCAGGCATGCTTTGCAAGAAAGAGAAAATAAAAGCAAAAGAATGAAAAAGAACATACTGTTCTTCTTCTTTAATTTTTGCATATTCCTTTTCCTTCTGAACTCTTTTACGTTCATATTCAGCTTTCCTTTGTATCGACAAATTCATTATCATTTCCTTCTTGCGAGCCATCTCTGTTTCTGCATTCTGAGGAAAAACAATATAAATGAGAAATATATTGCTCATTAAATGTTTTATTTAATGACAGCAGTGACTAAATTCAATGCAATATTTTTTTAAAGAAAGAAATATGAAAAGCAATAATGAAGACAATAGTATTATCATGATAATTTTCTGCCGATCATTTTTTCTTGATTTTTTTTCAAACAGAATTTAAGAACTCAATATAAAATTGGCAATGGCAATTACTTGATAAACAAATATCAAGCATAAAGAAATTATTCTTAATAAATGTATAATTTAAATGGTACTTGCAAATTAAAATTAAGTTATGTTTTTTGGGGGATACTCTTGTAAAAATTCTAAATTTGTCAATAAATATTTAATGCATTACATGTGGAAGAACATTTCAGAAAATTTTGCAAAATCTTAAAAATAAGTTTCGCTTCTTTTGACAATGGGAAATGCTTTTAAATTAGGAGAGAATATTTGCAATCAAAAACATTTAATTTTAAAAGATAGTAGATTTTGAAAATATGTTTTTTTTTTCAGGAAAAACACATTTCTTTAAGAATAGAAATTTTTTTAAAAAAAATTAACATATGACTAAATTTGATATATTTATGCAAAATTTATCTTTTTAAAACTTAATCATACAAAATAAGGGAGATAAAAAGTAATATATGAAAGTTACCCAAATGAATACACATATCAAATATGAACTCCTTATGATAAATAATCATGAATGAAATATGAAAACTAAAACAGTATGAATGATTTACGTTCTCAAGAGAGAACAAATGATAAATTTCAATTAAGTTTGAAATGAGAAACATATATTTCATGCCTAACACACAACTATTATTTTTTCACATTTAAATTTATAATAGCCATTTTTTTTAAATTTACCATTAATGACATAAGTTATACACCACATTTCCATTGCAATAGTATAAGCAATAAAGATAAATAATGGAAAATTTATGTATATATGCACAATATTATATAATTTATGAGTTCAATAATTTAAAACAGAAGTTTAAAAAAATGCTTAAGCACTTCTAAT
The DNA here is from genome assembly GCA_019973935.1 of Trichonephila clavipes. Taxonomy (NCBI): domain Eukaryota; kingdom Metazoa; phylum Arthropoda; class Arachnida; order Araneae; family Nephilidae; genus Trichonephila; species Trichonephila clavipes. The sequence continues at coordinate 1,514,999 of BMAU01001456.1, read as the reverse complement.
TGTGGCTATCAAAGCTATATATTTTGCTAGAAAAAATACAAATAAATTAAAGAACAGTATACTTCCAAACATACCATAAGTAGTACATTAAAAATTTACTATTTACTAATTATAAAATATGTCTATGAAAACATACTACTTTATAAATTATTTTCTTATAAAAATTAAAATTCTTTATAAACAGTAAATAAGAAAGAATTTAAAGTATACCCCCATTTGAATTGGTTTATTCTATTTTTTCTTTCAGCTATATAACATGAGTTTTGGTTGTTTAAAAGTAAAACACATCTGAATAATGAAACCTAACAAATAGCACAACAAACAAGACATAAACCATGTTCAAATGAATAAATAATACTCTAAAATGGGACACTTTGATTGAGAAGGGAATAGTTAAAAAGTTTTAATATTGAAAAAATTTAATCTCTCTCAAAAGATCTTGAGTATAGTATAATACAGCTTAACTTAAATTTTTTTTATAAGGATACAGTTTTCTTTGCTAATATTTTAATAACATTGTGATTACTTTAAATATAAAGATGAATACATTTAGAAATACTAAATGTATTGAAAAATGGGAGGAAAACTGCTTTACTTTACATTGCTTATCTATATAAAATATCTGAATGTTTAATTTTTTCACATTCTTTTCTAGAATACTTAAGGTTTATTAATTTATACAATCTTTAATATGTATATATTCATATCTATACTTTTGTTTAATAATTTATTCTAGACTTAAATGTTATGTGTTACTTGTAATAAAAATTACAAATGCCCCATGAATACATACACCATTAGAGATCCCCTTCTCAGAAATACAACTTAAAAATCACAATAATATTCCTCTTTCAATGTAAATTTATTTAATTGGCCTTCAATACAAAATATATTCTCCCCTCTATCAGCAATATATATATATATATATATATATATATATATATATATTCAATCATTTTCATTAATTTTGATAATTTGTACAGATAATTATTAACATGTGTTTCCCCTAAAATATAGTTTTGATTAGTGGGTTTTATTTCTTAATTTATATTATTAATAAACAAAATTTTCTAATATAAAATTAAAAAGAAAAAATTGAAAACAAGTACCTATTTTCAGCTTCTGCTCACACTTAAAAATTCTCTTTAAAATAAATATCTTTACTTTCAAGATTTTACAGAAAATATGCAAAATAAGCACAAAGAAATCGTTTCATGTAAATTAATAGCAATTTATAAATGGAAAATCATGAGGAATACTTACAGGATCAGGATGCACCAAATCAGCACCTATAACAAATCCAAGAGAATTGGAATCTTCCTTAACCTTTGTTGGCACATTTTTAATAGATACTGAATTTGGCACAGGAACATTCTCGCCCATTTTATGATTCTTCTGCTGTCTAATTTTAGGCTTCCGACTTTCTTTTTCAAGAGGAACATAAAACCCTTGCTTATCATCATTCATCTTCTTTTCTGAACTAAAGTCATTCACTTTATTATCTGGCACTTGGGGTAATACAACATGAATCTCGGTCGCTGCTTTGGATTTCACAGGTCGTTTGCGTGGATCAGCAATTGATATGGCAGCAAGAGTTTCTGTAGATGGATTCTGTCTGCTGAAGGAAGCAGCAGTGGTTTTAGTTGCAACCTGTCTCTGAAATTTGTCAGGCTTCATAACCTTGGAATAAAGTTCCTCCTTTGGTACTGCTTTCACAGGACTGAAAGTCTGAGGCAAAGAAGTAAATGGAGGGTCATAACCTGACTGCTGCTTGGGCAACAAATTATGTCCATCAACATGAGGAGAAGAAAGACTTTGTTTCACAGTCATAGCAGATTCATCAAAATGCCAGTTCATAGAAGGTCTTGATAAAGATTCAAGACCTTTATCACCAACAGATGGATCGTGGAGGAAAAAATGAGAGCAATCATCAATACTGTCCTTCATAAGATTCTCAACCTGCTCTTGTTGAAGCGATATCCGGGATATATCCAGTTGTAAATCAGTGAGACTAGTATTGAGATGTTCAATGGAGGTTTGAAGATCAATATTCATAGTTTCATTGTCAACATCAACACTGGGCTCCACTGCATCATCTTGAAGCAAAATGTGGTCTGATATGTCCTGATTTAGCCATTTTTTCTGAACATTGTCTAAGTCTGCAGCAATCTCTTGCATTGACATGCGTTTTACCATAGATGGAGAATTACAAGCTGGAAGTGCAGTTTCACGAACTACAATCTCTGCTTCTGCAACTTCTTTACCTGTCCCACTATCTGGAGTTCCAGCTTCATTACTGGAACCTTTGCTAACAGCTTGAAGGAAGGCAGCTTTGCCTAATTTTTGCCTCTGCTTTTTCCAAAGCATTTCCATTCTCTTTTTCTTCAATTCTATTTTACGCTTTTTGTCTTCAAGTTTCATTTTGATATTACACAGCTGAGCATTGAGTACATTATCCACTGGCTCTGTAGGTGTTTCATGTCCAGAATCTGTTTGAGGAAAATTGGAATGAACTGCATGTTGTTGTTGCCATGTTGTTGTATTTGGTAAAGCTGCAAAAGTTGTTTTCTTTCCTTCACTTTCAACTTTTTTAACACCAGTATTAGATACTTTGGAAGCCATTTTTTCTTTTTCCGTTAATTCTCTTTCATGAGGCATGTACACAATATTAATGGAATTACTACTAGAGTCCCTTACTTTTGATAACTGTGCAAAGCTTGTAGTTGAAAAAGTATTTTTTATATCAATATCACTTAAGCAAATCCCTGAGCTTTGTGAACTAGATGATTCAGGAACACTATCAGCACCATGACTATTTGAAGAGCATTTTCTTCTATTACCTTCAATAATGTTAGAGGCTGAGATAGATCTCATAGGTCCATCCATACCAGCAAGTTGATTATAATATTCCTCCAAATTTTTGCGGCCTCTTCGCTGTTCATGGACACCATTTAGAATATGTCCATCAGCAGCAGAGCGGAACCCATGTAAATTACTCTCGCTGAATTTCCGAAGTCCAAAATTTGGTGATTCTCTTTGAGGAGTTCCTTGAGAACATAATGATGTTCTTGAGGGGTGTATAAGATTTTTGGGCAAACCAGTATCATCAGCACTACAAATTGAAGGCTGTGACTGATGGCTACTGGCACTTTCACCCTCAGCTGGAAGCCTTGGCATCTCAGTACTTATATTCCTAAAATAAAATAGTAACTTTTTAAATAAAAACTTTATCAATTAATGTTAAAAATTTATATCAAGGGTGTCAAATTCAAAGGCTAACTTAGGCCAAACAAACAAGATTTAACTTTAGATGGGCTACAAAAAAAAAACAATATTCATAAATACGTCGGTTTACTTCGAATAATGCATTATAGTAAACATATATAAAAAAAACAAAAAAAATTTGATGTTTATTTCCTGATACTCGACATGCCTTCTCTGCAACTTTCTTTCCTATTTCGGGAGAAATTTTTTATTTTATTAAATATTATTGCACAGGTCTCAAAAATTTTTGTTGTGGGCTGCATGTGGCCCAAGTGCCATGAGTTTGACATTCCTGTTTTACATGAAAGAAAAAAGTTATAAAATTCACAAGCAAATAATTCAATTTTATCTACATGTATTTTCCTAGATTAATTCCTATATTAATGCTCATATTTTTTGTGTAGCTTTCCTTATATTCCTATATTTTAATATACATCATCGTTTTATAATTTTATCAAATTCTAAAAAGGAAAATACATAAACTAAAAAATAGCTTATCAAATTTTTTAGAATTGTTTAATACAAAAAAAAACTTTTTAAAAACTCACCAAAGTCGTCATCAGGTTACATCAAAATTGTAATGATTTGCTTATCATACTTGTAAACAAATTTCAAATGATCTTTAAATGTTTAACTTAGAAAAAGTTTAATACTTTTGAGCTGTTTTAGAGGAAGACAAATTAAAACAAAGCATAGAGAAAAGGGAATTTTTATTACTCAATGAATAATGCTTGTAAAAGATAAGGGGACTGAAAGACACTCCATTCATATTGAGGCTTGTAGTTCAAGTTATATCATTAATATTAATAGTGCAATACTTTCAAACTTATACAGCCTTGAAATTACACATAGTGACAAAACACAAAAAGATATGAAAAATAATCACCTTGTGCAACTACCCACTGAATCTGTTGAACTGACATGAGGTAAGGTAGTTGTTTTCCAACCATTAACCATACATACTGAACTTGTCCTCTGTAGTTCATTAGCGGCCATATCTTCTAGAAAAAAAAATTACAAAACTGATTTCAAAAAGCTGCATAAGAAAACAACTAAAAGGAATATTAAACTATCATACAAAATACCAAATACCAAAGATTCAAATTTATAATACAACTTTCAAAAAAGAAATAAATAATTGGATTTTCAAAAAATTTAACAGTACTAACCACTAGAAAAATTTGATTTTTTCATAAGTACTTTCTCACATAATTTTTCTTTACTTCCAGACATTTTCGCACGACTCCTATAATGATTCAAATAAAATTATTACTAACAATAGAAAGAGTATATATAGCAATGAATTTTAAATTTTAATGTAAAAATGGAAAATTTTCATCTAGCAATAGAAGATTATATATTACTTTAAATTGCAAGAATGCCTAACTTAAACTTAAAAATAAAATTTTAAGTACATAATGTTTTCATACCCAGGCCTAATATCTGGCAAGCTTGTAGTAGATCCTCCATATGACTCAGATCTCAAATTTGGTATTGGACTACAAAGAGTAGGAGTTTTATGACTTTGAAAGCTGCCTAAAGATTTTGAACCTATAATTAAAGAACTTATGTTTACAATTCCTTTTTTTAAAATATTCAAAAATATATAAAAATATGCCAGAAAATTATAAAATTTTATTTAGTAAAGGAAATTTTTTAAAAAAATTAACTGTAAAGAGAAATATATATTTATTCAATAATGTGTGAGATGGGATCCAAAAGTTTACAAATCATGGCCACACATAAAGGAAAAAGCATTAAAATTAAAGTTACACTTTTTGCAATGTATTGTGTCATCCTTCTCCACCTTTGTCCATGTTTTCGCCCACATCACTAGATTGAATTACTCACATACACATTTCATCCTGAGGTTAGTTATCTTTATTTTGTGATAATTTTCAAGAACAAGACCATAAAACTAAATTTTTGTCAGAATTACAATAAAACATATGCAGAGACTTTAGAAATACTTGAAAACGTTTACAGTGATTCTAAAATGTTTATTTTATTTTATTTTAGTTCAGCTTACACTTTGAAGCAAAACAAGAGCTATTAGTGATGGATCACAAAATCCTGAATCACAGTCAAGTGAATGAAGACAGTTCCCCAGCTGGCATCTCTCTCTAAACTTCCACACTATGAAACAATAGGAGGTCTGGAACCTCAACAAATTTAACGTGCATCAACCCAATAGGTCTTAAGTGGCATTGGGACTACTGTTTAGTTTGCACCGATTCATTTCTCATTATTTTAAAATTTCTAAAAGATTACACCACACATTAAATGGCGAGACTGAGATAAAAGGAATTTTATTAGAACGTTCTCCATACGCTCTTGTTCTTACACTGTTTACACATACACTATTCTAAACACACTAACACCCTCTTGTGACAAATATTTACTTGTTGTTGTGGGCGCTACAAGGATTATTTGTTCAACACTGAACATCCACCCCCAGGTTGAATGACACATTCAACAATTTTCAAATAACACAATAATACACAAACCCAATGATACACACAATACAAAGCCAATATTACACAATACAGAAAACACTAATACTCAGTAAAAGTAATATTGTTCAATACACAAAAGGTAAAGTACTCAAACACACAAAATTGAATTGAAAAAAAATACACAAATTTGAATTTTTCACATACATTATTCACTTGAAAAAGGTAAATTACAAAGTTTAGTTATTGGACGTTTAAAAATTCCATTTTTAGTTTTCACTAACACTACTCGAATTTTATTATCTTTACCATGATACACTTCAAGAATTCTACCAAGAGGCCAATTACACACGGGTAAATTATCTTCTTTTAGAATTACCATATCATGTATTTTTACATTATTCTTTTCAAAATACCATTTATTTCGATTCTGAAGTGTACTCAAATAATTATTCGACCAACGTTTCCAAATCTGTTGTCCAATTTTTGTTTGTTTTTGCCACACTTTTAACCCGTTATCAGACACTTCAGTTAAACTTGGCTCTGCAATGGCTGTGATGGGACGACCAACTAGGAAATGACCAGGAGTCAAATATCCCACTCAACACGTTCTTCACACAAAAATTACACAAATCACTCTCGTAATTACTAATAATTTCTCTACCTCTTTTAACTCTAATTATGTGCCAACAGCATTGATTGCGTTGTCAGAAAATACAAGCTTTGATTTTCCTTGTCTACTAAAAAATTGCTTTACAGCTGCAATAAAAGCATTACTAGATAAATCTAACTATTACTAGGTGACACGCTTTTGTCACCATGCACACATAGACTTTGTTTAAGACTCCTTTTCTTTAATTAAGATATTTAATCCAGAAATTTCACAAAAATCTATTTCCACTTTGCTAAAAGAAAAAACTCTGAGAAATTCTCTCGGCTGGCAATTGACCCATAATTTTCGAACAAGCCTTAAAACACTATGCTAAAAAAACACATAAAAATACAAATCAGCGCATTCACATAAAAGGTATCACTAAGAGTTACCTCAAAAATGTTGAATAATAAGGAAAATATTGTTTACATACAAAGAAATGCACACAGGAAAATTCTCCAAATCTAATTAAGTAGCAGTTTAGAAAGATACTTAACTTTTCCTCACTATTTATGTTAATGTAGTACACAAGTGAAGAAACCAAAATTATTTTACTATAAAATATCAAACTTCACAAATAGCATTACTGAATTAATTCTAATACACATGTAAACACTAAATACATATATAAATTCCATAATAGACAGTTTCTTAGCAATTTATGAAGACTCCACTTTTAAATGAATATTTTAAGGTTAACATATAGCATATACAACATAAATAAAAATATATATATAATAATAAGGATACATTCTATGTATTGTCCAAGTCCAATCAACAAGTCTTAATCACTTTATCTCCTGGGTTCCTCCACAAAAGTGTTCTCTTGGGAGGGGGAAGTTAAATGTCCGTTTTCGTTCCTGTTTTAACTGGCAGTGTAGAAGAGGGGACATTCAGCGTTGTTTCTCTACTTTAGTTCTCATGTACTCTTAGGAGCCCCGGTCATTTTTGAGAACAGATCCGATTTCACCTCACAGCCGTCCTGTGAAGGGGGGATGAGAGGGGGTTTCTCTTTCGCACTTTTCTCTTGAACACAAATCTCCATGAACGGTTGCTCGCCGTTTAAAACACTCTTTCGATATTTTTGCGAATCGACGACGCTCCTTCTAGATTTAAGTCTAACCTTTTTTCGCATTGTTGATCGCTTTCTCATAACAACATTTCGTTGGATAAAAGGCAGTTTCCGAGTAGGTTTTCCTACTCCTCGCTGAACTTGCGAATATTTACGCCAATGATGGTGCAAAAATATAACGTTGCTTGAGGCCTTTAAATTCAGCTTATAAACCACACTTCTGTTTTATTTCTTCAATTTCATCATTATTTAAATTGAATGGCTCACTATTTACTACCACTGGTTTAATATCTTCTTTAGCTGTCTCCTTTATCACATCGACTGATCTTTCCTCTTTTTCTTCGCACATGTCATCGGTAGAAATTAGCAGTGCTCTAGGTAAACACTTTTCTTCCGGAACAGTGACAGGTTGTGCCATAGCATCTGGACCCACACTAAGCATTTGGGCTCATTCACTTTCAAGAGGAATAACTCTCTTGGTTGCTTGAGGTAACTCCATGTCTTCATCTGACTTTTCCGATCCCATTTCTTCTTTCAATACCCTTCTTTCACATGCACTAGCCTCACACCCTATTTGCTGTTTCGTAGTGAGAGATTCGTTTTTTATTATCACTTGGTGAAGAAAATAAAGCACTGGGTCATTAGTTGAAATAAAAGGATTTATTACCTTCTCAATTATTCCCTCATCTAAATAATTCCTGAAAACCTTGCAATATTCAGAATACAACACCTTATCACTTTGCATTTTTCTCATACGACTTCCGAGTTATCTTTTCTCTAAATTAAGATTATCACTCAACTCAACACTATCTCTTTTCCACGGGAGTTCTACCTCATATCTATCATTTTTAAAATGTACTCTCTGCTTAAACACTCCTAAGCTAACCTCCTCCTTACTATTACAATTCTCGTTTTTGACACCAATCGATTTTAACTCCCTAAAAGACTTTAATGTTGTATTTAAATCACTATCTCTAATTAATCCACAGTGAATCTTATTATCCCTCACCTCATCTCCTACACTTCCGCTAACGACATACCCAAAAACAGTATTTTGTAAAAGTAGTCGAGAATCTCCACAATAAATTTGGCTTGGTCTCAGTAATTCATAAAATATTTCCGCGCCTAACAATACATCAGTTTTACCAGGAATATTAAATTTATAATCGGCTAGTTTAATTTCACTTGGTTTATTTAATGAAACATTTATTATCTGAGACGGAGTCAAATCAGTAATTTTCTTTACAACTAATAAATTTAACTCTCTTTTGAAACTTAAATCATCATTACATATGGAGGTCGTAATACCCTCATTTATTCTCATTATTGACTCATTTAAACAAGATACTAACAAATTAATTTTCTCATTTTTAATTGTAATCTATCTGCACAGTCCTTCGTAATAAAATTTGATTGACTCCCTACGTCCAAAAGCGCTCTTACCTCATGTAAAAGGCCATATTTGTCCCTTAAGTAGCACTGAACGCTACTCAGTAAAAGGGTTTGCGTTTTATTCTTTAAAAAGCTCGTTGCTACAAATGACTTGTTTTCTTCACTCCCAGTTTGGGGAAGAACAACGCAATTCGATCCTTCCGGTCTCCCAAACACATCTGCATGCGGGTTGAGAACGGACCCAACAGTTTGGTTGAGGGCAACAGATTCCTTGTCCGGTTTCATAAAGTGAATCAAGCGATTGTGCAGTTTCCCACAGAAACAATTTTTTGCGCAGCAGCTTTTGACATTACAGTTAGGGGAAAAGCACTTGAAACACAAATGATTAGCTTTTACAAAATCCACTCTTTCACTGATGCTGAGAGATTTAAATTTTGAGCATGAATACAGCGGGTGGAATTCTCTGGATTTGCAACAAAAACATTTCACATTTTTAATGGAAGACAGATTTACGCTTGAAATATTTTTTGCTCCACGATGATTATGGACCTCATTACGTTTAAACTTAGGAAATAAATTCTGTTTTCTAATTTTTCCCTTGGATGATATAAAAATATCACACTCACGAGCTAGCTCTTGCGGCTTAAACCACATTTCGCCCTGCTTAATGCCAATATGCACATTTAATTCTAGGTCTAATGTCTCTATTATCTTATCTGATATTATTAACTCACAAACTGACTTGAAATCATTGACCTCCCATAATTGGCAATAGTAATTAAAATTCGCACTTAATCTAGACGCGAATTGAACATAACTCTCGCTAGGTAATTTTTGAGCCCTTTTAAATTGATTTAAACATTCATAGGGGGTCGGTTGAAATTCTTTTAACACAATTGCCTTCAATTTATTATAGTCACTTAAATCTTCTTCTCGAAGATAAATCATTAAGTTATTTGCTTTTTCTCCTAAAATATTCAAAAGAATTTCGGGTTTTAATTTCTCAGGAATATTTTTAGTTTTAAATGCCTTTTCTATAGATTGAAAAAATAAATTAAATGACTCTGCTCTTAGGGGTACCGGGATTGTTAAGGTTTTGATACTTTTGATCAAGCTTTCAATATTACACTCGGTTGTAATTAATTGATTTTCATTTTGTAAAGGTCTTTATTTAATCTTTTGCCCAATTGATTATGTAATTTCGCTATTTCTAACTCCTTCTCTAACAGTGACAGTTTAATTTTTTCAATTTCTAGTCCATTTCCATTTCTTCTATCATTTATCTCCTCCAATACACAATCAACAATAGCCTGATACGTTTCCTTATCATTTTTATAAATCTCACTCTCCTGTATTAATTCTCTTAAATCTAGAACTTAGCATTGTCTGGGATAACTAATTTTAATTCATCCACAATACACCTCAGCTCATCTTTTTTAAACTTACCTATACTCATTTTCACTAAGTAAAGTTATCTCAATCACCAATGAAAACAAATAAATCACAATTTAATTATCTAAGTCACAAATCAAAGTTAACTTAACCTAAAATTAAAGTTATCTTAACCACACATGAGACACATATAAATCACAATAATTATCTCAAAACACAATTAAAGTTATCTCCACGACTTATAAACCACAAAATAGGAAAATTGAAGACTGACCTCTCACCAAGTGACAATTTTCTCTCTCCACTACCTTTCTTTTCATTGTGATCACACTACAATTCCTTATCTACAGTTCCCGCCAACTCCGGATCGACGGACCATGTTTAGTTTGCACCGATTCATTTCTCATTATTTTAAAATTTCTAAAAGATTACACCACACATTAAATGGCGAGACTAAGATAAAAGGAATTTTATTAGAGCCTTTTCCATACGCTCTTGTTCTAACACTGTTTACACATACACTATTCTAAACACACTAGTGCCCTCTCGCGACAAATATTTACTTGTTGTTGTGGGCGCTACAAGGATTATTTGTTCAACACTGAACAACTACTAAAATCCATGACACTTCACAATTGCCATTAAAAGTTTGTGACCATTACCACTCATCAACAGCAGCCTTTTATAACATTGAAATCAAAATAATAGTGTTAGCATTTGAATAAAACCAAGAATTTGCAGCAAAAAAAAAAAAAAATTGAAAATTTTATTATTATTTTTTAAGTTCTCGAGAATTATTCATTTAGAACAGGGGTGGTCAACCTGGGGCCTGCTTTGCGTAATGCTAGTAACGAATTTAATTTTGTTAGAAATAAATTCTAACATTTTTTCTTCAAAGATCTCCATTTAAATTTAATCATCTCCATTTGTTAGATAAATTTAATCTTTTATTTTCATACATGCTATCTAGGAAAAATATGAGCCAGCTCATTTGCATAAACCATCAATGAAACATGTTGTTTGTATAAACTCATTTACATGAATGTTGTTTATTTCTGCCACTAGGTGGACATACGTATAAATAGGACATAATTGTGTTTTTCATCAGTCTAGTCTAGTCTGGTGTCTGATGCAGCTTAAGAATATTTGTTTTTAGTTTTTACTAGATAGTTTCCTTTTTTTAAAATTCATTTTAATGAAGAATAAAAATTATTCAACTTCAAAAAGTCACTCTTTAACTGGATTAAAAATACATCCAATAGCAACCAGACAAATAAATTGCACAAATAATTTTTCGGCCTGCGAGATTCATTACAACTTTGCAAAATACAATCATTTTGTGCAATATTTTTGTTTTTAGAGTAGTGTTTTGTAACAAATAAATATCCCCAAACTGTTTAAATTTTATGACTTTGCTTCCGTTTTTATACATAATTAGAAGTAGGCCCTATTGAATTGCAGTGAGCTCCCGCAGCACCATGCTTAATCACACTGCTTATTGCAAGAGCTAGGCATACTTAGATATGCAGTAGAGTAGTCAATACATGGAAAAGATAATTTAATAATTGATGCATTTAATCACATCAAAGCATTTTTAAAAAATTTAATTTCAATTGAAAAATAATGTGTTCAACACTTTCCATTCAAGAAAGAATTAAAAAATTCAGAATGTGCCAGTTACATCCAATTTGAAAAAGAAATTAGCAAACTTGCAGGTACTTTTGAGAGTCCTTTCACTAATTTGAACAAATACAAAACATTATTTGAAATATATTCCATCTCCCTTTCATGTTGCAGTCGAGTTAGCCCCAGAATATCACCAAAAGGAACTTATTGACTTACAATGAATTAAATAATGAATTAAAACACATTTTTGAAATAACAGAATCAAAAATAGATTTTTATAATACTTATGTCACAAAAGAAAAATTTTCCAATTTGAGAGTTCTGGCACAAAACGTGAATGCTTTTGGATCAGCTTACACCAGCGAATCATTTTTTTTTTTTTTTGAAAATGAAATTTATCAAACATAAATCTCTCTCAAACTTGACAGATGAAATCATGCAACATCAATTACAATGTACAAATCAGGGGTGTATCAATGATATGGGGCCCCAAAGCTACAGATGCCCCAACATGCGTAATTACAGTACAACTGACAAGCCTTTCATTTATAAAAAAGGGCCCTGAAGCAGTTTTGATATGTGGCCCACTCAGAACTAGCTATGCTTGTTGTACAAATATTTCACTTATTAAATGAATTAAACATTATTTGATCACTGTATTACTATGATTATATAATATGTGTTTGTGTATACATGAAAAAAATAATGAAAATAATAATAATACATTCTTTTTTAAATTTTAATCTAATAAATATTTGTAATGGGTCCAAATCTAACGAAAAGATGTACATTTTTATACACAGCTCATGGAATTACGTTTTTCCTAAGTGGTCACTTGGGTTGGCCACCTCTGATTTTGATATTACTGAAGGCAGAACAATGAACACTGAGCATTATCTATACATTTTTCCTTTTTTGAAAAATTCTGTCATAAACAACCTTGAAAATGGCCAATTAAACAATGGTATCATCTGCATGGCAACACACCAGCAAAATGGTCTTAAATTATCTTAACATTTTGTCAAAAAAAAAAAAAATAGAAATGCTTCCATACATCTAGCCTATTCACCTAACAAAGTCCTATATAGCAAAAAAAAAAATTCCATGGAAGAAACAAAACCATCAGAAATATTTTGTGACATCAGATAAGGTAAAATAAGCATTGCAAAATGCCTTATAGATGGTTGCAATAAAAGAGCTTCTAGAGGTTACATGAGTACTGGCGAGAGTACATAGTCACCTAAGGAGATTTTTGAAGATGGTTTGGTATTACTATTTTGAAATATTCTGGGTGAGAAACTTTAAACCAAGTCTCCACATTTTTTTTTATCCTATTTTATCCTTAAATTAGTACAAAATTTTATTTTCATTAACTGTACTCATCTAATAACTCAAAAGTGCTTCAAATGCACTTTCAATACAAAATCAAAACTAACTGAACATAAAGATTCAAATTCATTTCAAGAACATTTTACAGTAAAAAAAAATTGAATGTGAAATAATGTTCATATAAATATAACAACAATTCTGCATTAATAAAGGTGAAATTAATTAATTTTCAAAGCATGTAACTCACTTTCTAAAGGTATATGACTAGATTCATGACCCACAGATTTCTTCCTTTGGGTAACACAAGCTGCTCGATAAATCACAAACATGTATAACAGATCTGCTACAAAGGCTAAAACATTCTCTTTAATAGAAGGGTGTAAATATAATAAATCTTCTAAAGTGAAAAAGTTTATTTCCCTGGGTAAGCACTCTGAACAGAATTTCTTTATGAGCTGCAAGTTGTAAATGCTGTCACCAAGACTGATGGGATTATTCCAGCAAATATCTAAAAAAGAGCAAAGGAAAATATGTATTCTAAGAGGAATTAACTACATAAAAATATTAACATTACATTTTCTTTTGTTGTTGTTATTAATTAAATTAATTTAAGTTGGGTTAAAACTTTAAAGAAAAGAGAAAGAGAAGTTTTAAGTAAAACAATGGTGTAATGATGATGATGACAAAACCTTGCATAACATTTTTTTTAAAGGAAAACTTCATACTTCAACACAGTTATAAGTGAACAAATGTATACATTTTCAGGATAAAAAAATCGGTACATAATTTTGAAATGTTTTCATTCGTTTCAAAATGAAAATGTTTTAAAACTTATAAATAAGAAAAAACATAGTATTTATTTGAATCAAAGCTGCCATCAATTATAAGCTGAACCCCAAATTCTTATCACACTTTTGTAAAAAAATATAAAAAATGGTATGAATAAGCCATTTTACACTAACATTTATAAAATTCAAAATGATAACTAATAAGAAGTAAATAATTTATCATTTTTACCTGTTTTAAATTTTTTTAAATTTATACATGAACCTGTAATTGTTCAAACTATCAGTATAATGCTCAATTTTCTCCCATCTAATAATTTTTTTTGCCTTCGATCCTAACCCACACTTGATTTTCAGTATCGTGAACAATGGGAAAAAATGTGTGGCTTAGATTTGAATAAATACGGTAATACTTTAAAAATCCTCAAAAGATATTTGTTTTACGTATAATGTTCAAATATCTTACATGCAATGCTTTTGTGAACAAGTGACGCATTGGAATGAAATCCAATATATATTTCCTCTAAAAATAATATAATATAAAAATATTCAGTTCCATCAAAAACTAACATATTTAACACTTGGAGTACTGAAATAAACATTCGTATAACACAAGGACAAAAAGACATAAAAGACCATGAAATTTTTTTATATCAAAAACATTATTTATTTAAAAGTTTTATACAATAAAAAAATGATTATAAGTCTAAAATCAGAAGAATAATAGATTCTGTGAAAAGGCATTAAAATATGTCACTTTTACAGTAATTTAATGATGGCATTTTAATTTAAAATTTTATTTTAAGAAAAAATCCTTTTTAGCAGATCTTTTATTAATTCTTTAAAAATATTATTTCATTCATTATAGTATAATATAAACAAATTTAAAAATAAATACGTTTAACATGTCTTAAAAATACAGCAAAAAAATGATAAATATTAACATTAAAACTTAAATCAAACCTAAGTTCATATATTCACAGATCAAATTTTTTCTTCCAGATCTTATCAATGGAGAGGGGATATAATTTCCATAATATGATTATAGTTAAATCAAATAAGAGTATTATTGAATCTAATATACATAAAATAAACTTAATTTCTAATTTTTGAAAATTTTTTTTAATATTTTTGAACACATGTTTTGCAGACAAAATAATGAAAAAACTCATAAAGTATACTCTTATTTTTCTTTCAAAATTTAACATTTTTTTACAAAACAAATTTGAGCATATCTGACAGTAAGAACTAACTCATCTCAAAATAATTCAGTGCAGTGATAACATAAAATTTCAATAAACTAATGAAAGAGATTAGTGTTGTACATAAGAAATGTGAATGATATATAAATTAAAATTTTTACTTAATGAATCAGGCTTTACACAATATTATTGTCAACTAATACTTTTGGCACATAAAACACATTAGAAACAAATTTCTGATTCTTTTTTGAAGAAGATTAAACAAAAAGATACAAAATTTAAGTCAAAAACCTATTTATTAACTATTTAATTAAGGTCATCCCCAGTAAAAAAAATAAGGTCCTATCAAGTAATGCTATTTATATTCAGACAAAAATCAAAAACAAGCACTTGGGTAAGTGAGTGAGTGAACATTAACGTCATACTATTCAGCTACTCAAAAACTTTTGGCGATGGACCTCGAAATTTTGAACTATGGTCAAGTGACGATGATGACACCTCAGATGGCACCCCCTCTGCATGGCAGGTCTTCAGCAGCACTAGGCCCAAACTCACAACATGCTGGCTGCAAGTTTGTTACCTTGACCACTAGGCTTCAGCGGCCAACACGCACTTGGATTACAAAGAATAAGGTAAACATGTACTCTAATGAATCTTCCAAAAAGCTACCTATAGGCAGATAACACTAAACAATTGCATTCATGAAATTTATTTCTAATTATAATCCCTTAAGAGTACTATTGAAAGGAAAAAAATAACATATAATAGAAAATTATTTCATTAAAAATTTATTTCTCTTTCTTCTTAAAGAGATTCTCGTACTACCAAACATTTTTTCCTCAATGAAAAAAAAAATCTATAGATCAAATCACATAAAACTTTTCAATTTAGTAATATTTTAAACATTCAGGATAGTAGAAAAAACGAGGGATTGTAACATAACAGAATATTTAATAAAAATGAGAGAAGAAAAAAACATATACCTTGCCATTTAAAATATGAAGGACAATAATAACTAATAACTGCAGCAATGCAGCAACCATCACTTATATCCGAGATTTCTTGTAGAACAGGAATTTTTGGTAATTTGGAGACCTAATATAAATTTTAAGAAAATAATCATAATTCATAAAGATGATTGAATATTTTTGAAACAAAATACAATAGCATTATAAATACATTTTCATTTCCTTTCAAAATATTTTAAAATATTTTTTTCAAGTTACAATTAATACAACATGTTTATATATAAGTTATTCTTTAATATAAATTCAAGACTTAAAAGAAACTATCACAATTTTTAAAAAATCAAACAGATTACTCAACATGCACAAATAATCTAATTCATGGAATAATAACAAAAACATTGCTTGCAGATTATACAAGAAAAAGGAAAAATATTTTACATTTATTTCATTTTGAAAATAACTGCATTCAAAAATTTATAATTATTGCATTAATTAATATTTTTTTTAAAAAAAATAAACACCATCTACATGAAGAACCAATGAGCATTTTATAAAATTTTAGAACTAAAAAATATGAGTTAACAAAATGATTTTATATTGATATAATAAAAGGAAACCACAATAAAAAAATATATATGAACTCAGTTAGCCATAAATTATACACCTAAGTTGAAAAGTAAATATTTTCTAACAAAATATTTTATGAATGATTATTATAAAAAGTTATCAATTTGAAAGATATTTTTTAAAATTGTAATGCTTCTCACCCTCACTCTATTTATACATATGTATTTCTAAAAACAATCTCATTAAATTACTAAGAAACTTTTTATGTCATACACCTTAACAAGAAAGGTTATAAACAAATTGATGTACAGAAAATTTTTTAAAAAAACCTGTTACTTCAGTCTATATATGAATTCTTACAGTTTTGCTGACTACACAAAACCGAAGTAGATACCAAGTAAAAGAAATGATTGAAAAAATTTAAGAATTTATTACGTAACTAGCTGGTATACTCGTTCTTCGCACGGGTGAACTGAAAAATTAAACAACAAAGATTGAAGGATAAAGAAGTTTTTAGTAAGTTAATTTTACGTGAATTGCAAATTAAACAAAAAAGCTTTTTGCATATCTCAGCTAAACAAAAAGAAACACCTTTGTTAAATTTTAAGTATGTAGATTTAATAGCTGATAAAAAAGATTTTTTTCGTTATAACTCCCCGTAACACTCATGAGGGTCGATTTTTAAAAATACCTGCCTAAGCTGATCTCAGCTCAGCAAAAGTAACACATTCTTAAAAGTTTTATGTAAAGAACACTTAAAATAGTGTAAATAATTTATATCTGAAAGTATAATACATTAATATTACTTTCTGTTGTATTTATTTTATGTTAACATTGTAATATTTACAAGCAACGCCGTTTCTTAAATTATAATGGCGATTCAATGAAAAACATAGTGAAATGTTAACAATAGTCTAGCTATAAATGTATAACAAATGTCTAGCTGCTTTCATAGCTCGAGCTTTATTAGAGCTTTGTAAGACCCACCATGTAGGGGAGCAATGCACGTTAATTCTTTATCCTCTGCATCATGATTTACTGCAGTTTTTTCATACATTAATTCTTTTTTGGATCATTACTTTGAAAATTAAGGGATATACATAAACAAAATACTAAACTTTAGGAAATTTAATCTGTTAGAGCTAATAAATTAATTAAAAATATTCCACTGTAAAATTAATTATATACATCGTTCACTTAAAATAAATAGTCAAATCGTTTTCTAAGGTCTTCATTAACATACAAAAACATAAGGCACTTAAATTTTGTCATAAACTATTTTTTCGGACAAAAATAATAATCTTTGCAATCCGCTAAATATGCAATATCTGCTACAAAACTATTCGCCTTCCCCGCTAAAATACTCATCACAGAACCCATGCTGCCATATATCTTGGAAGAGTGGATTTCAAAAAATATTCCTGCTAAGTATTAGTAGAATATTCCTTCTAAGTTGGTGTGGAGTGGTAGTTAGGAGAAGGGGGTATCGCTCAGGTGTCGTCCACATCTCTTGACCATGGTTCAAAATTACGTGGTCCATTGCCAAAAGCCCTCATGTAGCTGAACAGTGCGATGTTAATATTCACTCACTCACTCCAAAAAATACAGCACAGTAGTTATAATTATTTTTATACTTAAAAATGCAATATCTAGCCTATTCAATTAAAATTATAGCATTATAATTAACAACTAACCACAAACAAATTTGTCCAAATGATGCAGTGTGAAAGAGAAAGTTTATTTACTTTAAGTACCAGAAGCGATAAAAGTAGTTATTTTGAAAAAAGATCAATTTCTTACTACCAAATGTGCATAATCAAATCATAAAAAAAAAACATTCAAATAAAGAGAGATTTATAACAACCTCTCCCTTCAAAACTTAGTGTTATTCTGAAATAAAAAAATAGATTACACTGATCACTGGAACAAATTATAAGCCAGCGCCTTGCATAGACAAAACAAAAAGTGTTTTTTCAAATATGTTTTCACAGGCTTTTTTGCAGCGCATACCAAAATTGCTTGCAGATGGTAGAATTTTTTCCTACTTACTTGACAAATATCTTTATATTTTGGACACTTCACACAATATCTTCATAAATTATAGCCTATGTGTTATTCTGATGTATAAGCTATATTACTGTAAAGTTTCATTAAAATCAGTTGTTTTTGCGTGAAAAGCGGCCAAACATCCTCACAAACTTTCGCATTTATAATATATATCTAGATATGTCTTTCAAAGTGGTTGCACACTGAGAAGAAAGACTCAAGACATTTGTCAAACTTAAATGAAACAATGAATTGCAAATCATAGAAAAATAAGACATAAAAAATCAGCTAAATCCTCTCAACAATATAACTACGTAATTTTGTTGGATATTTTGGAAAACTAATTCCTTTTCATTATTGCAGATAAATACAGAAAATTATTTATAGCACAATCAAATAAAATCTTTTCAATATATAAATATAGCTCACTTCCTCAGCAGTACAGTCTGTTCTAATCTTCTTGTTCAAGAGCTTTACAGCACTTATTAATCCACAAAACTGCTGCTTCTTCTGCATTTGATGGCATCTCACTATTGATATCCACATAAGAAAATTTCCTAAAAATGGGAGGAAATACACATAATAAACATATTTCTATATTAAATTAACACATACATAGATGGATGTTTTTTTAGTATCATAGAAGGGAGAATTAAGATTTACACATTCAACAACAAAAACATAACTATATTTTTGTAAAAATACTTTTTTTCAGCAACATTTAGCAAATTAAATAGAATTGATTGCTGTAATACTGTAAATCCAAATGTCAACAGAAAAACAGTAAAAAAAAATGAAAAATAAATAAGATACATAATTTTAAAAATATAAAGAAAAAGCATTTATATTATATTTCAGATACCACTTCAACCATTCACATAAACAACAAAGAACAACTGGTAAAGATATATTTCACATACACACAAAAATTAATTATAAATACAATATCTTCAAACTGATGAGATAAACAAAAACATAGCAAATAATCCTTTTCTATTTCAATAAAATGAACCTTATGAAAATGCACATAATATATTATTCTTAAGTTCTTTAAACGTTTAAACTTCCATTCATGCTGTAAAGGAAAAAAATTGCACTTTAACCTTTTCCCCTTCTCTCTTTCACTTTACTTCATTTTTTTTAAAAAATAATAAAATAAAATGGATATAACGTATAATTTCATATATTTTCTACAATGAGATTTTTAATTCAACTTACTTTACAACTTCAACAATTTTTTCAGGAATAAGAACTTCTTTTATATACAAAGACATAATTCCATCAATAACAGCCATATGAGCACCCTAGAAAACAAAGAACAAAAAATAATGTCAAATGAAAAAGGTTTTCAAGTGTTTTTTGATGTATTACAATACTTAAAATAGTTTTAGCAATGTCAGAGTTACATAAGGGCTGTTAAAGAAGAGTATCATAACTCTGACCACACACACACAAAATAAATAAATAATTCATCCTTTCTTAACTTTCATATCAAGGTTCATGAGAACTTTAATATACAACCCTTTTTCTTCACTTATACATAAATCTACTTAAAAAAATTGTTTAAATTTAAATAAAATTGTATTATCTACTTTAGAGAAAACTTTAAAGAATCTTAAATAAATAGATTCATTTTTTGAAAAAAGAAAAGAAAAAAAATATTAATAGAAACGTTTAGAGCTTTTAATCATGCATGGTATTTTTTTAGGACATGGATATCATAATCAAAACTCAAACTCAGTGGCACAACAGCCCATGAGGGCCAGGGTCTATTGTGCTAATCTCAATATATGTGACCATTGGGTGCTGAGGTGCATGAGCAGATGTCCCAATCAAGTGGTCAGTCTGAAGCAAAACCCCCAGTGTGTGGGGGGGAGTCATTTTGAAAAAGAGTATTAGAAGTGCTGATTTTGTGAAGGAAAGGGAAAATTTATAAAAGTAGAGATTGCCCATGCAACTCCGGGCCACGCTGCTAGTTATTGAATAAAATAGGTAGCTAATATGAGTTAAAATAAATTGAAAATAAAGTATGGAGTATATACTTTTAACATTGACATGGAAATTCAAATTAACTAAAAGGGTGGAGGAAGAATTATTCTCCTGATAGTTTAATAACAAAAAAACTAATGGTTTAATTATAAAAAAATAATTTCTTAAAAAAAAGGGCTTTTTTAAAAATAATGTCACCACATATTATTCATTTACTAATATGATTTATGACAATGAAACCCTTTTTGAATGTTTAAACAAAACATGATAATAAATTTTTAAAAACGGACAACCTAAAAAAAAGGCATACAAAAAAAATACAAATAAAACATATTCAATAGAGAATCAGTCATATAATTCATACATATATTTCAATTAGAAATTTTTTTGTCTCATCTTACATTTAAATAAATATTCCATACTTTTTCCTGGTAAATGTCAAGCTTTTGTTAAAAAAAAAAAAAAAAAAAAAAAAGATTTATGCTTTCAAAAATTAAATTCCATCTATTATGAATTTCTATTCAATGAAATAAGAAATTTTACTGCGAGTAAAGTTATGATAATACAAGACAATCTGTTAAGGCACATGCTTTCATTTACATTTATTTTTGAAACCTTGTATCAACCAGTTTCAAATAGAAAGTTTAATGAATTCTTTTACAAGATACATAAATATTTAAAGTCTGAATAATAATCAATTAATGATGAATAACTACAACTATTAATTCACAAAATCTAGAACATTACCTTTAGGTTAATTTTGTTTAAATACTTCTGAAAAAAATAAAATAGATTTAATATATCACCCAGGTTAATTCTTTCACCTTAAGGGATTTACTTAATTCTACTAAAGTTCATTTGAAAGCATATTATGAATTACACAAATGTTATTGTTAAAATAAACATTAATGAGCACCATGATGAAGAAGACAATACCCAAGCTTGTACCTACCTCTTCTAGCCTGTACACCATACAATGAAGAGAATTTGAAACCCACTCTTTTATCATGGAACAAAATCCCTTTATTATTTTGCACAACGGTTTTTATGAAAGCAAGACTCAAATATACGACTCAGTTTGAAAATCATGGCTTCTGAATGAACTATTGCATTGCTAAGAGAAACAGATTTCAAGTTTTTTTTTTTTATAATTTTAGCGATATATATATATATATATATATACACTCTGTCGCAAAAAATATAAACACCCAGAAAAGGAAATTGAGCTACATTCAAAAAAGAAATTTGGTATGCATGTAGTGTATATGAAAATAAACAAATGATTAAAAATTTTTTTTTATATTTATAACTCCGAACAAAATATCATTTTTATTAGTAAAAGTAACGGTTGTTAAAGCTTTTTGTGACAAAAATATTATAAATAGGCTTAAAAACATCAGTAAGTAGTAAAAAATTGCCACCTCCTAAATAACAATGGCATTCTATACAAGCCGAAATTCGATAGTGTGGCATCGATTCAATTAGATCACTTATGACCCCCTGTGGAAGATCCTTTATGCCATAGTCTTTGCATCTGCGCAATATTTTTTTAGTTAATTCTCCTGTATCTCGGACGGCTGCAGTTGCCTTCCCCAGCGCGTCCCAGAAATGCTCTATTGGCGAAAGATCTGGTGACCTGGCAGGCCATGGTAGGACGTCATATTCCTAAAATACTCAAGACATTGTTGGGAGAGTCGCGCATAGTATGTGGACGAGCATTATCCTGTTGATAAATGGCACCTGGGCGACTTGATAGCATGGGTAGCACAACAGTCGGCGTTAAATTCATATCGTCCACGTATCTGCGAGCTGTCAAAAAATGCCTTGAAGGAAATGATGACCACTAAAGATGATCGTGTGTCCCAAGAAATTGCTCCCTCACACTGTCACACCTTGTGAAATTGCTGTATGCCGCTCGAAAATTAAATCAATAAATGCCGGAATATTTTGAATAAATCGGACCGCTGGGCCGGTGCGCCTCAAACAAACACGTGTGCGGTGGTCATCATCACTTTTGAGACTGAATCGTGTTAAAAAATTCATCACTGAAAAAAATGACACGTCTCCAGTCTGTCACATTCCAAAGTTACTGGAGGGAAAGATAAAACAGGCTAAAAATACTCCCCATAATATTAATTTCATATTAATCGGTAAAAATCCAGTCGATATATGACACTGCCTATGATGTGTACAGGGTCAGTGGTAAACGTCTTAGCGGACGATTGGCTCAAACGCATCAAAGTTGGGATTGCCAAAGTGGCGAAGTTGTCTTGAACTGTGGCGATTGTGCAATAATACGGTCAGTCGTCTCCTTATGGTTTCTCTTGATGGCACTGGATGTCTGGAAGGAGGTAATATGGCGTTGAATCGATGCTAGCGACGTTGTTGGTGCCGAAGTGGCCACTCTTCTGATTGCACGATCCTCGCGATCATTTGTGTTCCTGGGACCATTGTCTGATCCTCCGCGACGGTACATGTAATGACTCTACCAGCTTTTGCTGTGATCCACTGTTGCCAACACCGAGCAATAGTACCATATCGCTGCGACCGAGGTGGCATTCCGATACGTCTATTCGACCAAACTGCTTCTCTGAGGCCTATTTTATACGGCCCCCTAAAAGGTTAAAAATAAAGTCCGTCAGCTGCTCGTACTGCCGCCGGTGAATAAAAGTAGGTCACGTCTTGGAGGCATCCTATCTCACCATGACATTTAATATCGTCTATCAAAGTCAAATCAGATTCGTTTGGATAGCCGTACGGCGCTCGTATAATCTCATGCTTTTAAGCTCTCCCATCCGCAACTAATATTGCAAAACACACAAAATTTTAGCCTTGTCTCATTGGCTTATTCGAAATTTTAATCATTTGCATATCTTCTTACCAGACTACATTCTTGCCGTGTTTCGTGATTGTGCTTGATTTCTTCTGGGTGCATATATTTTTTTTAGCGACAGTTTAGTGTATTTTGTATATGTGTGTGTCTGGATCATTTATGCAAACACATATCCTTTCTTTTTAAAAAAAAAAAAGCAATAATATAGGAAATAATTTTTAGTACTGACTTCACACACAAGTCAAAAGTAAAATGTTTTCTTCAATGCAGAAAATCGACAGTGTCCATTGAATATGATATTATGCGACATGTTAAAGATTGCTATATTGCCTGTTTGGCTAGGGTGCTCTAGGCAAAATTAAATTACTTATACAGAACTCAGGTGCCTCCTCTTGGGGAGGAAACTGGGCATCAAAACTACATTGCATTGATTGATATCTACCTATGTAGTAACGTACTTAAAAGTGATACCAGCCCCCCAAGGAATGAACTACATCTGCAATGGTAATATACAAATCTGCAGCCCCACTGGAAATTTTTAAAAAATGTTTTCGTTAACTTTGAAAATCAAATCAGAAACGAAATTTTATTTTCGTCTTTCATTTGTTGGGTATCTATACCAGAGGTGGCAAACCTTTATTGAACAACGTGCCATTTTTTCTTAAAAAAATTTTTGTTGAGGTATAGACGTGCCGTCAAATAATTTTGACTTGGGATTATTGGGAAAATAATAAGCTAAATACTAACAACTCAAAACTCTTTATTTACTACGAAAAAATACCTTTTGCAATGTATAGTTGAAAATGTTTTAGTTATACGTGTAGTTTAAATTAAAGTAACATTAGTGTGACTTCTGTTGCTGCAGATTGGATAACAAATAACTTATATTAGAATTGTAAGTTGCAACTTTTAGTAGAATGCATGCTGAATTGGAGTCATCTGCCTAATGGTTTCTAAGCAATTAATTATTTTTGCTGTGTTTAACTTTTTTTGACAAGAGGACTTATGATTTGCCTCAAAATGCCATTTTACAGATGATGTTCTACATACCACAGCATAAAACAAGCACCGTTTTATCGCCTTTACTAATAATACCCTATTTCTAGATTCACCAAGTTTGAAATTCTCTGTTACACTTACTATCCTGCACTTTTTGTTCTGAACTAGCCATGTTCACACACACAATAAGTTAAAAATCATAAATAAAACACAAATAAACTTTAAAATGCAATTGTGTCAACGAAATTGACATTGCTATGTGTAAACAAATTTTGCATCATAAATAACTGTAGTCCACAACATAACTAAAGCAAGACAATAACAAACGAGTGTGCTCCCTGCCACCCTGCGTCCGGTCACTCGCGTTTGTTCATAATACTTGATAGTGAACTTTGTTAGTTTGAAATAAAATGCATATCATTTTGATCGCTGATGTGCCCAAAACATTCTGTCGTGTGCCAATGGTTCGCCATCCCTGATCTATGCTGTCATATCATTCATAACAAAAGTAGCTTTCAAATATTAATAAATTAAAAAATAATGGTACCATTCTAATTGGTGCAGTCTGTACCAGTGTTGTTTCTGTAAGAGGTGCCTCTCTGGATTCTATCAACTGAACTCCTTTCCTCATAAGCACTTGTACTATTCCTTGATGATCAAGATTGTGATAGTTGGGGTCAGCATAGATGTTGACTAAGGCAAGGCAATACAGCTCAGCATTGGCCAGAGAATGCACAATCTTAGGTTTTAAACGTCTAATATTCTACAGTGGAAGGAAAAGACGAACATTAAAAAAATAAGACAAGCAAATTATACCCTTTTCTTTTTGTAATTGATATAAAGCAGAAAATAAAAAAAGAAATAGATTTCAATTACATGTATCGTAAAATCCATCGTATGGCGTGCACTTTTAACAAAAAATAAGATCGAAATTTAAGGGAGCGCAATTGTACACCAGGTATAAAAATGATACCTTTAAAAGTAAGAAAAAAAGATCAACATAGAAAAAAAATGAGATTTCTACACATATCAAAATACTGTTTATTTAAAAGAAATGACATTCCTGATAACTATAAAGGGCTGTAGTTCTAGAAACACTACTTTTTTTATAAACCTCGAATAATAGCTCAAATAAATGCCTTCAAAACATAAGAGCATTACAAACATACATTTCAGATTTCTACATAAAAAAGGGGTGCGTGTTATAGGGCGAATATACCTAAAAAATCAAAATTGCAGTTGAAAGTATAGGTGTGCATTATATGCAAAAGTTTATGGTATTTAGAAAAAAATTATATTATACCCATATATTTTTTAAGTGAAACTTGAAATATCTGCATATAGCATTCAAAGATTCAAAATAAATAAAAATAATACTATAAACATAATATATTTTTTATTATTTCATGATCTACTCATTCACAAACTTCAAAATATGTTTTGAAAAAAATGTTACATAGAAAAGAGTACAATTTCGAAACTTTAAAACTGTATAGGACATTTCACAGGTCTATCTCATTATTCGCAAAATTCTGAAATATATTTAACAAAAATTATAGAGAAATAATTGGATAAATAACAAACTAATTAGACACAGAGGAAAGCAATAAAAGAACTGGGAAAAGTTCAATGAACTAGTATGTTTACTAAATTATTATTGGGCTTTATATAAAATAGTAGCGAAATAAAAAACTAGTTCAGCAGAGCCACTATCTTTTGAGTACGGTTAGCAAAAATTTCAATCAATAATTTAACAATTTAATCATTATTGATTTTTTAAATTAAATATAATTTTAAGGCAACAGAACTTTTACATAAATGTTACACCACTATCCAATAAGACCCAATCTGATGACCCCTCCATATAGCCCAGACATTGTGCCTTCTGATTTAAACATACTCTCTCTTCTGCAGCTCCCCCTTCCTTGAGAAATTTTTCCTTCCTCAGAGATTTAAAAAAAAAAAGATAAATTTTTGAATTTCAAATCAGTATACAATTTAGTGAGGAGGGCATAAGAAGACTGATTAAATTTTGATTGAAGATCCATATTTATTATTAAAGCATTTATTACACATAATTACGATGTTCATGAAATCTTACACATTACAACAGATTTAAGTACAAATTTTGATTGAAAGAACTTATTAATATGTGCATTATCAATAATCGTAATACAAGGAAAAATAACCAGATGTAATACCAAATAACTCACCTCATGATCTCTATAAAAGGGTTCTAATAGATCATTTGGTATATCACCTTCAAAAGCTTTGGATAACAGCCACAACACAGATGATTTTTCTTTGGCCTGAAAATAAATGTTTTTTAATAAGTCAACAGTTTGCAATAGAAGCAAATGATTATTTTTTACATTTGATTCAATTCTGTACAACAAATAAACAAAGAATATCTCTAAATTAAAAATTGAGTTATATTTTGCTTCATTCCATAATAAACATGCAAAATGTTGTTCTTTTTAATAGAGTGTGGAAGAAATAAGACACTAATCGTGTGCACAGCAGTATATATCTAATTTCTGTTAGATTGCTTTTAACTTAATGTGTGAATGTGTCTCAAATTTTCAAAATTTCATCAAAAAATTTTTTTTGATGTGATACAGAATTAATATTTTTCTCCCAAATTATTTAAGAAATATTTATTATTCAAAGAACTGAAGCCTACAACTTTAAAAAATCGATTTCATTTAACTAGAATTTACAAATGAAGTGATTGCAATAGGTGTAACAATTTGTTTATAGCCACCTTATATAATCCAAAATGAATTAGGCAAATAAAAGCCAGATTTTTCGAGAAGGAGAAATAATTAAAAAAAATTTTTAATTCTCAATTTCTTTAGATATGATGGGAAAAGAAATTTGAGAATGTTATTAAAAATGTAATGAAGAATATATATACAACAACATAAAATGGATTAGGAAAATTTATTTAAAATAAAAACCTTAATTCATGGTATCAAAATAACCATTAAAAAACTTGGTTTAAAATATTTTGTTAAAAAAAAACCCCTTTATGTACAATAAATTCAAACAGGAAATAGTAAACCTCACGACATTTATAACCCTTAAAAACAATCTAACGATACTGTCTCAGTCGTAACGATGAATATACAAACAACCGAAAGATAATTACATTAAAGTTATTACTTAAAAAAAACTATTCAACAAACTCAACACACCATCTATTAGAGGGTTAAATACTTTGGTAATAAGAAATAAGCAACGGAATCAAGAGTGGAAACAACACATAATTCAGAATGGGAACCTTATTTCACACTAATTGGCTGTTTAAACATCCTTTACCATAACAAAACCAGTTGTGACGATATGCACCGAGGCTACTTTTGATGAACAATCCCTACTAACAGTTTGTCTTCACACTCGCTCGCGAAGTAATCTAATTTAAATGGAAAATGACAGCTCCAAAATGAATTGAGTGTGGATAAGTTAACTAATCCTGCTCGTGTGTTAAATTTTTTCCCTGTCTATTCTTTCCTGTGTTGCATGAGTAAAGGTGATATGATGCTCAATAAATTAAGAGGAACAGTATAAGTCGGCACTTTAATATTTCAATCAAATTGTGAATATGAATTTCACTTTTGTTTCCTCATCCATCTTGAAACTAATTGTTCGCAATAGTTCATGATTGTCTTCGTGTAATGTTAAAAAATAGGTTATGTAGGAACACTTTCCCATTTTTTTTACAAACTTCTATGTGTCAATATTATATTTTTATTTTGCTAACCTTTATATAATAGAATTCTCCAAACGTTTGTGATCGCGTACCTTTGAAACGAAAATAATTATAAGTTGTACTGCATATCATATTGTATCATTCATGCGTGTGTAGTCCAAAATCAAATGTATAAGTTATACAGTGGTACAAACAATTGAGGATACACCTTACTTTTACCTGATAAATCCAACTTTCAATCGAAATAACACATTAACTAGAAGTGCAAACGTGTTTTTATTTTCACATGTAACAAAAGGGTTAATTTACAGTAAAAATAACGGAAATCAACAAAAAAAATATCTAAAATTAAAAATTTCACAAGTATTTGAAATAAACATAGGCAGATCTTTACCTCAAAAAATTGAGGATACACCAATGAAATATTTGTTTAACTACCACTAGATTTTTTTCTGCTTGCTACTATAATAGCCTAAGTTTGGCCAATTTTATCTTAAAATTTTTGGATTGCTACTTTTGTCTTTTGAAGTTGGTTATGTGAATTTAAAGTCGCAATTTTAAATGGAAAATGAGTCCTCGGAGAGAGACCAGTATTGATGTAAGAAAATTTATATTAGGGTTATTTAAGAAAGGAAAATCTTATCGTGAAATAGCTAAAATTGTCGGTAGAAGCCACTCGTGTGTCCAGAAAATCATTGGAAGATTTAAAAGCGATAGATTAATTGAAAATAAAAGTGGAAGAGGAAGGAAAAGTATTCTGTGTGATGTAGCCAAAAGGAAAGTTTTGAAAGATATCAAGATTGATCCTAAACTAAGTGCAGTCAAACTAGCTGCAGAAACTTCTCGAATAATGGGCAGAAGTGTAAGTGCTGAAACTGTGAGAAATGTGATTAGACATGCTGGATGTAACAGTCGAGTAGCTAGAAAGAAACCTTTCATAAGCTTACAAAATCAGAAAAAGTGTTTGGAGTTTGCAAAACTCATCAATTGAAGACATAACTTTTGGAAGAAAGTTATATTTAGTGACGAAAGTAAATTCAACATTTTTGGAAGCGATGGCCGTCGTACCATTTGGAGAAAGCAGAACACCGCTTTGGATCCAAAAAATTTACGTCCTACAGTTAAACATGGTGGTGGCTCCGTCATGGTTTTGGATTGTATGGCTTCAAATGGGGTAGGAAATTTAGTTTTTATAGATGGCATAATGGATCATAATCTTTATATAGATATACTCAACAACAATCTTAAAGAAAGTGCAAAAAATTGGGTTTAGATAGAAATTTTATTTTCCAGCAAGACAACGCGACCCCAAACATACGGCACGTAATGTCAAAATGTGGTGTCTTTTTCATTGTAAACAGCAATTGCACACACCACCACAGTCCCCTGACATCAATGTCATAGAAAATTTGTGAGCCACACTCAAAACAGCGGTCCAAAAACACCAAATTAGGAACAAAGCCCATTTAAAGCAAGTCTTACAAGAAGAATGGGATAAAATATCTCCAGATACCACCAAAAAATTGGTCGAATCGGTACCAAGACGTTTGGAGGACATTATAAAAGCCAAAGGACATGCAACCAAATATTGACACTGTCTTTGTATGTGATATGTCACACAAATTTCTCATTGGTGTATCCTCAATTTTTTGAGGTAAAGATCTGCCTATGTTTATTTCAAATACTTATGAAATTTTTAATTTTAGATATTTTTTGTTGATTTTCGTTATTTTTACTGTAAATTAACCCTTTTGTTACGTGTGAAAATAAAAACACGTTTGCACTACTAGTTAATGTGTTATTTCGATTGAAAGTTGTATTTATCAAGTAAAAGTAAGGTGTATCCTTAGTTGTTTGTACCACTGTATATATTTTGAGCTACACGTACAAAAATTTAAATTACATTACAAACTTAAATTTTGAATTTAAATTTATTTGAGTGAGTATCTATTAACGTCGCGCTATAGAGCAACACGAGGGGGATTGGCGTACTTCTAAGCCAAGGCCAAGTGACAAGGACGACACCTGCGTTGGCACTCCCTCTCGAAACTACTACACCACACCAACGTTAGGACATTGAGCCTAGACAGATTTAGTGTGCATCAGCCCATCTGAGCGACGGTTCATCTCTCAGTAACATCAGGACTTCAACCTTTGCCTCGACTTAGCGTCGGCCACGAGCTCGTGACCATGACCACTAGGCTACTGCGGCCACACACACCAGTTTAGTAAGAGCAATGCATTGATTCTTTTCGGACACACAGAGGAATCTTCCCTCCCAACTCTATTTTTCTTACACATGCGCTTTTTGAAGCCAGCACATTTATAATGCTGAGCTTCTCAGACGACAGCGAAGTCAGATACTGCGACACTCGAGAAAATACCCACTCGATAAACAATCAAACACTCACACATGACTGAGTGAGCAAGTGCACGCGCTCTAAAGCAACACGGGAGCTATCGGCGACGGGCCTCGATATTTTGAACTCTTGTCAAGTGACGAGGGAGACACCTGAGTTGGCATCCCCTCTTCAAACTATCACACTACGCCAACGGAAAGATTCAGAGCCTCGACTGCTTTAACGTGCATAAGTCCCCTTCTACACGGCGGGTCTTCAGTGGCACCAGGACTCTTACCCGCAACACCCCGGCCACGAATTCGTGAGCATAGCCATTAGAGTACCATGACCACCTTTTCTTTTGTTGAAGAGATCATCGATGAATGAATTTCCATTAAAAGAGACTAGCCGATGATTTTAGCAGTATTTCAAATTAGTTCTCAATAAAATTTGTTAACTAACATGGACCCTAATAGCAGACAATGAACTATACACCTTACGGTTTTTTAAAATTCCTTCGTGTAGTGTTAAAGAATAGAACCCAAAATCAGAATAATGTAATATTCTTTTTCTAGGAATATTCAGACAGTTGACCTCACTATTTTCTAGAGAAGGAATAATCACACACAACATGGTCGATCGTGAAGCTAATTTTTAGACCAGACACTTTTAGTTTTGATATACTGTATCAGTTCTATACATTGGAATATTTTTGTTCCATTTCATTTGTGAATTTTGATAACAGTTATTTCGTTTTGAGTATTTGATTTTGGAAGAGAGTTACAGATTGGTGGTTCAAATTTTTCAGGTTAATTCTAGTGGTAACAGTCATTGATTTTGCATAAGGTCTTACAATGAATCACAAGATTGGTGGTTCAAATTTTTCAGTAGTTAATACTAGTGGTGAAAAGGCAAACTCCTATAGGACTAGAACTTTATGGAATACAGATTTTATTACGTTGATAACAATTTATATAATTAATAATTTGAACCAACAATCTCACACAGGTTGACTTATAATTATGATTACAAAATCAATAACTCAGAATAAAACATATAAGTTTGACGATGATATTCAGAAGATCAGATTTTAATCGCTACGCTCTGATTTCTCTGCTATATTTTTCTCTTTCAAGTTTCAGTTTCTTCAATTCAATGCGCCTGCGCGCGATAATTGTGTTTTGCTAATTCATGATTATATTTCTCATAATCTAATTAATTCCCACAATAACAATGAATATATTGAAACTAGGCAATATCAACATAAAAATTATTTTCGTTATAATAAATGCAATAATAATAGAAGTAAAACATGTCCAATGTTAAATATAGAGCAATATAATAATAAATCCAAATTTTTCTAATGTAAAACCTGTGACAAATCTATACGGAAATTAATCACTAACCTTCTGAGACGTCTTTTTAGGGAAATTTAATTCATTGTGAAGATCCCCTTGGATCTCACTTTGAGAACGAGAATAATTTTGAGTCAAAGAAGAACCAGTAGCCATTTTTATAAAAAAACTTTCTTTATTTGGTTATCTTTCCCAAATAGAATCAAAGACTTTTAATAACAAATAAATCAAAATAGCTTTATGAGGTTTAAAAGGGACTTTCCTTTATATTAATTTAAATATTTAATGATCCAATTAATTAACAATTAGAATATCGATCACGCAGAGATTACCGCAATAAGAGATCCCAGAATTATATTCAATAATGTTCCTATTAAACATTTAACTTTAATCTCACTCCTAATATAAAACTTTAATGAGACTTTAATTATAAATCAATATTTACCACACTGAATCTCAGCTCTTCCTGAGATTAATTTATCCACCTAGAAATCTTCAATAAAAAATCTCTAACTTCACTATTATAACTTCCTGCTTCAATCTCTCTCTCCTACTGCCTCCCACTTTACTATTCCGTTTGACTTAAATACTTTATCTAATCTGCATAATAAGGAATCCCTGTCCTCTTTTTGGAGTTGATTGGAAATAGGTAGGGAATTAAATTTCCCTATAAAAGACGTCTCAGAAGGTTAGTGATAAAGTTCCGTATAGATTTGTCACAAACCTTCAATTGCATTTATATGTTGAATTGTAAATTATGTAATTTTAAATATATTGGCCAAACATGTAATAATATCAATATTCGTATTAATCTCACATAGATCAAATACCAAAAATTACAAGCAGAATAACAATATTAATAAAATTGAACTTAGGCACTTTCACTTACATGGCTTTGACAATATTGATATTTCTATTCTCAGAATAGTGCCACATGTTCAAAATAGATTGTGGTGGAAAAACCACTTCATTAATTATTATAACACTACATATCCATATGGTTTGAATACTATTCACTTTGGAAAAAATGTTTTACTTAGCATTCAACATTCTGATAACAAGAATTATTTTTATAATAGTGATAGTACACATAAAGTTAAACGTATAAAAAGAGGAAATAGGAAGAGGAGAACTCATAGACTTCCAGTGGAGGTAGATTCTAAAATTAAAGATTTTTACAGCAATTTTGAAAAGTCTTTTAACATTAAACAAATTAAGCATTTCACGTTTGGTCTAAAAAAAGAAATTAGGTATACTAGAGATATCCTCAAAAAGTATGATTTTCAAGACTGTCATGCCTTACATATTATTAAGGATATTGTTAATTTTCTCATTCATAAATTCAATATTGAAGATATAGATTTAGTAAATAGTTCTACTGAGTATTGTACCATATATATTATTCATGAATAAATCTTATAACATTAATTTCTTAAAAATATTTAATAAGTATGTTCATTGCCTGCTTATAAATAACGTTTGCATTAAGAAGGCTTTAAAGTATAGTAAAAAAATAGGTAGCTCAATTTTTAATTACAATGATATTAATGATTTGCAAAATAATAATAATATTGTTAGTAATTGTAAAGATTATTCTGAATATATAAATGATCCTCACAAGCATGTGGTAACTGGTAATTTAAATATTGTTCAAGATAATACTCTTAGATATATAATGTCCAAAGGTACTATATATAATTTTAGATTAATGATCTCTAATAATAACAATGCTATCAAAAATCAAATTTCTAAAAATATTTGTAACTTTACTACAAAATTAGCTATTAAATACAGTCTTCCTATTGTAGCTTTTAATAAATTTAAATGCAAAGTGTTAAATGAATTATTGAACATTAACTATAAAACTGATAATGATGTAACTTACAATAATATTAAGAACCAAATTGCAGACCTACAAAAGGACTATATTATTGTTTATGTTGATAAAGTACAGGGTAATTATGCAAATATTTGCAAATGGCTTTATACTAATATGCTAAACAAACATTTTCATAACAATTCTGCTTTTAAAAAATCTAATTCAAGCAAAAGAGAAATTTTTAATCGAATCTCTGCTTTTTATAAAAAAATAGATTTACGTATTTTGGATATTAAATTCCCTCATATCTTCCTAACTCATAAATTTCATAAAATTCCTGTTAAATTTGGAACTATTACGAATGGTTTTAAAGCTTATATTACGCATCCGGGCAAGAAGCTACAAAATATTATTCAATCTACATTAGACAAAATTGATAATTCTATTATTGTTAAGAATAGTATGGACATTATTAAGTATATGCAAGGTAAAAAAATTATTTCTATGTATACCTATGATTTTGAAGATTTATTTAACTCCATATGTATAGAAAAAAAAGACATGTTTAAGATTCTTAAAATAGCATATAGCAAATATTTTTTAAATAGGATAATAAAATATGATAATATATTTCTATTATTGAATTAGTATTAAAAGAAACTTATATTTTCCATAATAACGCTCATTATCAGCAAATTAAAGGTTTACCACAAGGTGGACCAGCTAGCAACTGCTTAGCAAATATTTACTTGCATTTTTATGAAAATCAAAGTATTAGTTATGAATCTTGTTACTTTTTAGATACATAGATGACTTAATTATATTTAGTAATACAGTAGACTTTGTTCCTAAACTTTAATTATTATATATCCCCACTATTTAAAATTAGTAAAAACTAATTATAATAATGAGTCAGCTAACTTTTTGGACCTTCAATAAATGTTAAGAATAATTTGCCATTAAGTAATATTTTTGATAAAAGAGACTCATTTGATTTTAACATTATAAAAATGCCTTTCTGGGGTAGTAACCTACACCTATCAATATTTAGAAATATTATCTTAAATTTTATAAAAAGAAACGACGATTTAGTTACTGATAACATTTTAAAACAAAGTAATTTTGTGAATTTTTGCAATAATTGTTTAGAATACAATTATCCAAGTAAATTTATTTATAAATATATTTCTATTTCTCTAATTAATTCTATTTAGCTTATTTTTAAAAAATATTTTAAAATATTATAAGCGCTTATTTTAATTGCATTATATCTATCTAGTATATAATGATCCAAGTAAATTTACTTTGTAATACATATTTCTATTTGATATTATCTATTCTTAACTTAGTTCATTATTTTAGTTAAAACTTTTGTTTAGTTTATCTTAAAAAATCTTAGTGGTTAGTTTAAATGCAAAATAACTATCCAGGTGGCGCCACGGTTTTTTTCTTCTTGTGTTGTCGTTTCAGTCATTTCGCGTGGGATCTTAACGTAGAAGGTTGATTTCTCGATTTCCAGTTTTTATTTTACATGTAAGTTTTTATCCTCATTTTTTCTATATAATTTTTTTATTATTATTCATCTCCTTGAGAAATTCATTATTGTTCTCTTTTCTTAATTTCTTTTTACTATATTATCAGGTTCCGTCGTCCACGTGTTGTATTAGGCTTAACTTTTCAACTTGGTTTTTTTTCCTATTATGTCGAAAATTTCTGCTGTACGGGGAAGGTTGGGACCATCTAGCATTGCTAACCCTAATTCGACGGCCTAATTCAGCGACAGCTTTAGAAATCATAATAGGTTTCCAGTTTAGTCCAAAGACTTTTTTTGTATCTACATTTGTTGTGTGTCTGGCGAATTTCAATTTCTTCCTTCTTTAACACAGTAGGTTCTAGTACTTTTTCACTTTTATTTTATTATGCTATATATATATATATATATATATATATATATATATATATATATATATATATATATATATATATATATATATATGTAAGCCGGCTGCCGCACTTTGTGTGTTTGTGTATTCTCCTTGTGTCGTGCCGTCCAGTCTTTTATATTTGTGAGATGCATATGTGTTTCAAGAAGTACAATAAATTGGAGTTAATAAACTCAATATTACCTCTTCGTAATACAGTATCAATCAGTCACCACCGGCCACGCCCTACATTTGGTTTGTTCGTATTAAAATCAACCACTCGCCACGACATAGTATGCACCACAATAAGTTTTATTATTACATATATAAGCCAAAGCGGATGACAACAAGTCGATCGCAACACACACGCATTATATATAAATGGGTAAAAGGTAATTCTACTACACAGAAAAAAGTTGCTCACTCACTCTATACAGAGCAGCATAGTCCTTTTTACAAAAGACGATAATTTTTTTTTTAACTGTATAAAGTAAGTTTCGACATTTCACCCGTCACACTATGCTTTAGAGAGAGAGGTTCATAAGCTTAAAAACTGCTTACTTATTAAATGTTTTCAAATTTTAAAAACACTGAGAAGAGACACAAAGTTGTGAATTTGCATCAAAATTGTGACTTTTTCTGTGTGAAATATGCTCCGAGGTTGATGCAGGCGCCTTATTAGGTTTGGAGCAACGGTTCTTGAACAAGGTCCCCGGACATGCGGAGATCCCCAACGTTTTTCTACGGGGTCTGCGAAGGGATGCCATTTGAGATTTCCCTCTTTTGCAGACTCTGATGAGCCTTGCAGAAAAACTAAGATCTGTCATATCAGACTAGATCACTAAATTGCCCTCAACGAAAAAAACTCTACTAGAACAAGTATTTCGATCAAGAATAATATGAAAAAATTTTTTTATAGTTTTCAACTACATAACCATTACTACAACGCGATATTTTTAATTAGATCTTAACTGTTTTCTTTAAGGGAAAAAAGAGTTACCGCGAAGTCTGTATAAGAAATAGAGTCAGTCTTACGATTATTTAAGGAGTCTTTAAGGTATCCGACTACGTTCGATACCGTGATTTTGCAAAAGCGCACAAACGAATATATTTTTTTTATATTTAATGTCACTTAAATCAGAATACACTTGTAAAATTGTTTTACGAATATTATTACAATAAAAAAAAATTATTTAAATGCAATATTTTGGCAAAAAATTAACTTAGAATTACCTTTTGGCAAAAAATTAACTTAGAATTAAATTTTTTCAAAACATTCTCCTTTTATGAAAAATGCTTCTATAATAATAATATTTTGATTATAGCTAAGACTTCTCCAGAGGGCCTGAACTACGACTTCTGAAAAACTTACATTATTTTCAGAGATACTACCAGTTGAAATAATTATCATTGTTTTTCTGTTAATTCTTAAAACAATTTCATACGTGTTTTCTAATCCAACTGATTCTAAATATTAAAAAAATATTCGTTTGTACGCATTTGAAAAATCAGGGTTCCGAACGTAGTCGGATACCTTGTGGTTTGTTATGGATACGACATCTACAACCGTGTCAGGATTGATAGAATATGTCTTATGAACGTATCTTTCTAAGCTACCGTAATAATACAATTATGAATGAGTGAGCGAATGCATATTAACGTTGCACTATAAAGCAACACGACGGCTATTGGCTACGGACCTCGTAATTTTAAACCTCAGTCAAGTGACAAGGAAGATAAATGAGTTGGAACCCCCTCTCCGAGAGAAAATTCCACACCACTTCGATAAATTTTGGACGAGCATTGGCCCTCTCTATACAGCGGGTCTTCACAGTGGAGCTAGGCTCGAACCCATGACACACCGACCACATTTTCATGGCCATACACTAAGCTACTGCGGGCAACACAACATTGTTCGGAGTATCACAATCACAAATGTAAACTTTTTTTTTAACGATTCATTGCTGAAATAGAATTGTAATACATTAAAATAATGTTTTACTTATGTAACTAAAGCAAAATACTCTTTACCTAAGTAATTTTCAATGGCGATTCATTCTGATAGTTAGATTTCCAAGTCAACAATAAAACTAGCACAAAAAAAATTCATAATTATGGTCACGAGTTTAAAGCTGCCCAAAATAAAGCGGTTGCTGAAATCAATTCGACTGTTATTTAACTTTCTCTCCTCTAATATATATATTCTCAATCACCCCACCCTCTCCTTTCAAAATGAATCCAAAAAGAGAATTTTAAGAAACACGATTAGCGTATGTTTTTTACCTATGACGTCAACAGCCATAAGAACTAAACCAAATCACGTATAAAAATACACAATTCAAAAACAAAATTAATGGCTCTAACAAATATTGAAGTCAAACATTTTGTTCAAACAATATATCAAGATAGATTGCGAAAGTCAATTGCTTTACACGGAATACATCCACCACAAACAAATAATAAATAATTAATATAAGAGATTTTTACTATACAGAATTTTTTTTTTTAAAAAAAAGTTTATTAAATAAGGAAATATAACGGAAGAAATCTAACAAAGTAACAACTGTGCATACAAACAAATTGAAATAGAAACAATTAGACCACAATCTGTTAATGCATCTCACTGTAAGAAAGTCCAACAGCTGAAATTTAAGTTTGTTTTATAATCATAAGGCACATAACAGCATTCGAAAAGAAGTTTACATTTATTTAATATTCCGTTAACTTTTCAAATTGTTGAACAGGAAAGTATAATATGTCGGTTTCAAATAATATTTTCACGTAACTGTTTCGCTGAACCGTTGAAATATTTTTTTTCAGAAGTTTTTCCCATTAGAAAAAATTAAGTCAAAACGTAAAAAGAAAATCTCGATGATTTATAAAGTAAGATACACAAGAAAATATAAAACTCTTTTAAATTTTTGTTTTTCAATATAAGTATTTTGTTATTCATAAGGAATACTTCATTTCTAAATTACTTTTGTAAAAGTAGTGTTCGTTTAGAAGCGCTTAATTTATGCCAACATTATTTCTGCATAAAAGCTCAATTATTGCGTAGAATTATGCTTGGAGTATTTTGAATATTTAAACACCAAAGTTATCTTTTAAAAAATAAATTTCACTTATAACAGTGCAATCTCGCATGAATGATTCATTGGAATTCCAATATTTTTGACAGAATTAATTTAGATAGTAAATAAATAAAAAGAATAAGAATCACACCTGGGGTAAAGGTGCAAATTAATTTGTGGAATATTAATTTGTATAAAAGTTTTGTTTTAAAGCCAATTTTTCTATAATTTGTTTTAAAGACAATTTTAAAAAATAAAATAGCTAGTTGATTTCATTCTGAAAATAATACTCACGGAAAGAAAATTTTCCTTAAAATGAGACTAATTTAATTCGATTTAAGAAATAAGAATAATGAAATAGAAATGTTAATAATAAAGCATTCGTTATTATTTTAAGTCAAAAGAAATGAATAAGATTGCATTCACTCAGAAAGTAAGAAAACAAGAATACAAAAACTACAAAATATTCTTCCTTCTTTTAAAAAAAAATAGCAAAAGGCAGACGATAGATTCTGATAACGAAATTTATTTATTTATATATTTATGTTTGCAATAGTGCAAACGATTTTTACAGCTATCAAGTTTAAAAATAAAAATATTTCGAATTTCGAAACAAAAAAAATCAATAAAAAGAAAATATTATTTTTGTTAAATATTATAGTTTCATTTAAATGTAAATAAATTTTATCATACCAGCATATAAAAAGGAAGTAAGTTATGTAACCCGGTACAACTTCGTGCGTGCGAGTTTTTCTCGCGAAATGAAATATTTGGACTATTACTGTGTAATTAATTGATGATGCATAAAAAATTTATGGAAAAAAGAACGGCTTCCGTTAATTCACACGGTAAATAAAGAAAAGACCTAAGCAAAATTACTTGAATTACTTTATTTAATTAGTAGGTATAGAGAAGAGGTCGAAAAAAATTAAAATTTTCAGTTACGTAATACTTACGGCTCACGTCAACCATTATTAATTTGTGCTCTTAATGTCAATATGTTTTCGAAATTCTACACTCCTCCTTAAATCTAGACTAGTGCAATAATTTGATTTTAATAAAGTGCATTCGAAAGTGTAAAAAATAATAAAGGCGCCTGTAGCATTACATTTGTTTCGATTTTTAAAATAAATATCATACTTATTTTAATTATTTATTTGTGATATTTTTCCAGATATTTTCATAAATCAGTAAATAAATGGGGGGGGCGTAACAGCATATAAATATTCATTTTTAAGATGTTCTGTTGTAATACATATTTAATTATGGCAGACGTAATTCGGCTGTACACGAATTTGTAAAAACCAACTGCTCATATCCTTGTAGAATAATCATACCGCTTATTTAAAATGGAACAACCATGCCGTTGTACCCGCAAGTAGCCTAATGGTCATGGTCACAAATTCTTTGCCGGCGTGTCACGAGTTCTAGTGCCACTAAAGACTTGCTGTGTAGAGAGGCTGATGCACATTAAATCTATTGCGTGGCCCAAAGTACTCGCGTTGGTGCAGTGTGGGGTACTTTGGAAAGGGGATGCTAGATCAGGTGTCGTCCTCGTCACTTGATCGTGGTTCAAAATTACCAAGTCCCTCACCCATGGCCTTCGTTTTTCTTTATAGTGCAATAAAGATTAACAAAAGTGTCAAACAATTATTAAATTATTTTTTAAACAATTTAATGTTATTTTAAAAGATTAAGAATGAAAAAATATTTGATTTTAGAAAAAGTTACATCATTTTCCATACGGAAATTAGAACTGTTTTACATACCCAGGAGATAATCCCTTTTAGCGAAATTTTTAATTTAACATACTACAAAAAAACTTAATAGGTACTAAATGAAAACGTTGAATTGATTTAAAATTTTTAAGGAAGATGTGCCATTTACTTCTTCTGGAACATAAAAGAACTTCGAACTCCCTTAGCTATAAACGTTACCAGAGTCAAGACATTCCCAAAAATGCGATAAAATCGCACAATACTCAACGTACGTTATATTGTCTCCATGAAACTTGTTCGAACAAGGTATAACGACCTACGAGCTGCACATAAAAGAGCTAAGAAAAGAAACCGTAACCTTCAACCGAACACTGACCGTTAATTATTCTCAGAAAGAAGAGTATCTTCTGAGAAGAAATGTTACGATTTATATTCAATTCGTATAAATTAACTTTGTCCAATGATAGAAATTTCTTTAAGTGCATCGAATTTTAAAGACTTAATTTAAAAAAAACTGCACATGGCGCTTTTTTAAGTAACTAAACTGAAAAGTTTAATGTTCAAACTATCGTTCTACTTGATTAATGTTGTAAAGATCAAATTCCATAATACGGAAACTCTGCAGACAATTTATTTTGCAAATGGGTATACAGATATATATAACGACCATTCCATCAAGCCCTTTTTCTATCCACAGTTTTCACATAAGAAAATTAATAACATTTTTTATCATCTCAGAATACGATTTTTCTGCATGTAAAATAATAATGATTTATGCACAATGACCCACAAAAGTGTTCGTACACATGCAATTTTCTATAAAATTTAATGTTTTCGACTAATAAAAATTAATGCATCGCAATCGTAATTTTTTAAATAATATCTGCGACTTGTTCTTATATGAATAAAAATCCTTGTCTAAGACATAGCAAAACTATTATTCTAAAAAATTAATAATCAAAAAACTACTAAAAAATTAATCCACAAAAGTCTTCCTATACTTATAAAAAAATCTCATCATGGCTTTGAATAATGTATTTGTTTCTTAATTTAGATAGATTTTGTCATCCACAACAACTTTTTAACATCTTGGTATAGATTTCATCAGCTTTTTGTAATTTCAGCTATGTTCTCCATTTTTCTGAGATAATTGTATCTACTTCACATTTGTTTTTACATGTCTCTCGTGTATTCTTTTTTTTTTAATCAAATTCTCTCCAAATATGTTCTACTAAGCTTAATCACGTGATTTAAGAGGTGTTTTCAGATTTTGGGGGCAGTTATAGAGATAACAATGGCGCACATTTAGAGCGTACATTATGTTATTCGAATAAGAACAAGTTGCAAATATTATTAAAAAAATTACCAATCCGACATATTAACTTTTTTTTAGCCGAAAACAATTCATAGAAAACTGCAAATCTATTAATCCTTTTGTGTGGTCCACTGTACATCAAAATGAAACACACGAGAGGAAAAAAATACTTCTACACAAATGATATTTACTCTTAACCAAACAATACTATTTATTCTACATCAAAGATAATATCGAATGATTTTTTTAAAAAAAAATCGATTTTTGCAACAGAGAATCGAATACTTAATTTTTTTTTTATATAACCTTCTACTATCGACACTGTCAAATCCGGATTCTTATAACGAAGGCTTTAATTCAAAACTAAACTTTCTAAAAGAACAATTTTAATTTTAAGCCTTTCTGTTAAGATAGTTTAAAACAGGGGTGCCCAACCCAAATGATCTTGCGGGCCATTTCGGAAAAACATTATAATCTCGCGGGCCGCACATAAAAATATGTACCTTTATATCAGATTTGGAAACAAATAAACATTTATTGGAGTGGAAATTTAAAACAGGATGAA
The DNA here is from genome assembly GCA_019973935.1 of Trichonephila clavipes. NCBI lineage: Eukaryota > Metazoa > Arthropoda > Arachnida > Araneae > Nephilidae > Trichonephila > Trichonephila clavipes. Next base: position 1,472,614 of record BMAU01001456.1, on the reverse strand, counting down.
TTATTATTATTGTTTTCATTATTTTTCATGTATGCAGACATAGATAATATAATAATGTTTATAAAATATAATAATGCAATGATCAAACAATGTTTAAAATATTACAGTTGCCAATTTCTTGAAAATTACGGTGTTCTTATTGAATTGATTTCTCGTTATTTATTGTTGAAATTTGATAGTGCTGTCATTCGCAAACGATTAAGATATCCGACTACCCTAAAATCACGATTTTTTTCAAAATTTACAAAAAAAATTATGATTTTATTTTATAGGTCCTCTTATTAGCTTAATAAAAATACCACGTTTTTTATTTTCCATTCACTACAACAAAAGCTACACGTCTTTTAGTAAAAGCAGATGTCATAACTTAACACAAGATGCCAAACTTTAAAATGCACTCTACTCGAAATGAGTTTTTTTCGAAAAACTCAAACGGGAACAGCGATTGCTCAAAAAAATTTGAAAAAAATTTGCTGAAATTTTTTGTGTATGTTTTGTATAACAGTGAAAGTGTTTTGATCTTCAGATTTATCAATCACTGTTTTATTTCAAAATTTATAATTCTTTATGTGAATATAATCACTGTTTATTTAAGCAATTTCATATAGTCACTAAGATAAAGTGCTCTAGTTTTTGTAAAAATTAAAATATCTTTTATCCTGAAGGTCATTTCAAACATGAATAACAAAGAAACACATCAAAATTGAAAAATTGAGAATTTGTTCATAAAATTTTTGTACAGAGCGGGCCCCGTTTATGTAATTTTTTGTACATTTTCACCAGTTTTTTCCCATTTTAATAGCTATAAATTTTTATTCTGTTTTCAATTTTAGAATTTTTTCCTTAAAATATACTAAATAAATCTAAAAATCACAAAACAATGCCCATATCTCTATTTTTTCAAAAAAAGTTGTCGCAAGTAGTCGGAAACCGTAAGTATACTATGTCGTTTATCTTAACTGTCCTGAATATTATTTTTTTTTTTAACTTTAGAAAACATCTCTGACTGCCCCTTGCTTTTTAAGCACTCCAAACAGAAAAGGAGGAAGAGAAACGAAAGTCGCACACACAGAGAATCCTGTACCATCCATAGTAAAGGATATTCATAAAATGCAATTCGAAATTTATTAAAATGTTATTTAGTAAATAGTAAAATTAAATGTAATTGTTTGATAACACATAAATCTATTTTAATCTAAAGGACATTTCTATTATCAAAAAGGATTTATTTCAAAACAAGAACAGGTAACAGGCAAATATATATACAGTGGGCCACAAAAGTGTTCGTGCACTTGCAATTTCTTATAAAATTTAATGTTTTCGAATAATAAAAATGAATATATTGTGATTATAATTTTTTTTATGATATCAGTAACTTATTTTTAATGGAATGACATAAGTAATTTTTAAAAAAATGGTATATATAACTATTTTTTTTAAAAAACTAATAATCAAAAAGCTAAAAAAGTACGCCACAAAAGTCTTCGTACACTAAAGAAAAATCTCAATTTAGCTTTAAATATTGTATTTTTTTCTTAATTTAGTACTTAGTAGGATATCTTTTAGTGTCCACAACAACTTTTAAGGGTCTTGGTATAGATTTAATCAGTTTTTTGTAATTTCTGTATCGATTTTCCTCCATTCTCCTGTGATTATTGTTTTTACTTCATATTTTGTGTTTATTTATCATGTTTTCTTTTTTTTACGTCAAAATCTCACCAAATATGTTCTACTGGGCTAAATAAAGTGATTGAGGAGGTATTTTCATAATTTGGGGACAGTTAGAAAGACATCAGTGATGTACATTGAGAGCAGTGCGCTTGGCGTCATTATCCTGTTAAAAAAGAAAGTCGTTTTCAATACCCAAATTTTGGGAGCATGATTTAAAGTTTCTCTTTAAAATATTTAAATAGAGCTCATGATTCACAATATCATCAAAACATGCCAAATTACCTAATTCTGTGGTCGATTTACATCCCCACGCAAGAACACTTCTACCTCCATGTTTTATTGATCCTACTAATTCTTGCAATAAGTTTCAGAAAATTCAAAATTGACAGCAAATTGATTGGGATGGCAAACAATTCAACAATTTGAGTCCCGATGGGCCTATAATAGCTTGTAAATGAAAAAATAAGGAGTTTAATCCCATGAATTAATGTGGAACAAGAACTCCTTCACTTCCATGCTGAAATATGGAAGTGAAGGTGTTCTGGCGTGGTGGTGTAAATTGGCCTCAGAATTAGGTAATTTGGTACTTTTTCATGGTATTATGAATCATAAGCTCTATTTAATTATTTTAAAGAGAAATTTTAAATTATCCGCCCGAAATTTGGATATTGGAGACTACTTAATTTTTTAACAGGATAATGACGCCACTGCTCTCATTGTACGCTACTGGTGTCTGTATAACTGTCCCCAAATTATGAAAACACTTCCTAAATCCCTTTATTTAGCCCAGTAGAACATATTGGGTGAGATTCTGATGTAAAAAAAAAGGGAAAAGTGACAAATAAATGCAAAATGTGAAGTAAAAACAATAATCACAGAAGAATGATGGAAAATCGATGCAGAAATTACAAAAAACTGATTAAATCTATACCAAGACCCTTAAAAGTTGTTGTGGACACTAAAACATATCCTACTAAGTACTAAATTAAGAAAGAAATACAATATTTAAAGCTAAATTGAGATTTTTCTTTAGTGTACGAAAACCTTTGTGGCGTACTTTTTTAGCTTTTTGATTATTAGTTTTTTTAAAAAAATATTTATACTATTTATAAAAAATTAATTATGTCATTTCATTAAGAACAAGTTGCAGATATCATAAAAAAATTATAATCACAATATATTAATTTTTATTAGTCGAAAACATTAAATTTTATAAGAAATTGCAAGTGTACGAACACTTTTGTGGCCCACTGTAAATATATATATATATATATATATATATATATATATATATATATATATATACAGTGGGCCACAAAAGTATTCATACAGAGAATACAGCAAATCAAGACCGAATTAAACATTGCATATTGAATTAACTTTCAAAAAGTATACTTCAATATTCACTGCACACACAGGCATTTGTTTAAATTATTTTTAAACCGTTTTTCCTGTTTTTGCATTCATATAAATTAATTAATATTTATGAATTTGCAAAATGCAACACAGGCACAATAGAAAATAGATTTAGCAGTAAAAAATAATTACATGCTACGATTAATACTATTATTTAATCTCCTTCTTTCTCTCTCTCTCTCTTTTTATATAGGAGAAAAGCGACACACCCACGCGTTCATCACAAAATCTCCGGAACTATTACACCTACAGATTTCAAATTTGGCAGGCATGTTTCTTTTGTTGAGTAGAGATATCTACTTAGAACGGGTTTCGTGAAATCAACACACAAAGAGGGTTAAGGCAACTAAGAGAGCGTTGTATATTTAAAAATAAATCCTGTTTTTGAACTATAACACCTACAGACTTGAAAAGTGGCAGATATGTCTATTTTGTTGAGTAAAGCTTCGCTAAAAATGGGTTTGGGGGAAATTGATTCCATGTAAATGGTATGGGGACGTAAAACAAATACACTTCCATTTTAGAAATTCAAGACCTGATTTTTTTAAATCAGGAGACGAGGGCTATACGGATGTTTTTCAAAACAATTGAAAGATTATTACTTAAAACTTAGATATAAATAACTTTAAAAAAATAATATATAGTCATACAACATCATTAAATACCCAGCGAAAAAGTTGGGTAACAGATAGTTGTTCATTAGAAAGTAATTTCTTTTTTTCTTTTTTTTTTAAGAACTAACTGTCAAAAGATAAATTTTTTCCATTACTTTCCCTCATCCTCTTCTCTGATACACATACATACAATAAAACATTAACTTCCAAAACAAAACATTAACCAAATCCAAAACAAAAAACATCAAATTTTAATTTCAGCAAAAAAATTAATTTACACTTACGAAAATTATGTCATGAAAAGTTAGATTCAAATAATACGAGAGAAATATTTACAAGAACACAACAAAAAAGATTATTATATATATATATATATAATATAACGAATATATATTATAGTAGAGTATCAACTGGTGAGATAATACCAGATAGAATCTTCTTCCTTTTTATTACTATTATTAGCATTTAAAATATTTATATTTTACACAAATATCGGGAAAAAAATTATGTATAAATTCAAAAGTATGCCTTTTTGCGAGACATGTGATCACCATCCCTCTTCTCGTGTCTCTTTATAAAACTATAAACACTAAAAAGGGCTTACAAACAATTTATTACCAAAACATATAGTCATACAAGATTAAACAGAACCATTAACATTGCACACGATAAATATATTAAAAGCATGAAATTTAAAAACACAAACAACATGGACAATAAAACTCACCCAATTTGGTAATCTTTTTGTGTACTTAAATCGATCATTATCCTCTGAACTAATGAAACAGCATAAAAAGCGGAAATGAGACATAAAATAAATAAAATTTTAGCGCGATATTCCGGTATGCACTGAACAGGACGGACGGAGAAAAATTCGTGAATTCTTTTATTTTAAACCACTCCTGAATAACGAAAAAAGTAGTACAACGATGAGTAATGGGGAACGATATTGATTTTTGTTCATACAATGGAAACGACAGAGGTTAAGATCGTTATTAGGTGCAAATTTCGCGTGTGTCATTGGTTTTTATAAACATCTTTTATTTTATGCACAAAGTAAAAATTTAATTCCAAGGAATACAGTCGAACCTCTATATAACGAAGCCGCTAAATCCCGGAAAAAATTTCGTTATATGGAAAATTCATCATATAGAGGTTCATCTTTTAATATACTTTATAAACCACGTAAAACAAATTTTAGATTCATAAACACTATATATTAAAAAAAAGTAATTAGTCCCACCTTTATTTTATACGTCTTACCCATCAAAAAAGAAAAAAAACTGCAAGGAAAACAAGAAAAAAGAATGACGAAGAATTCACTGTATTTTCAATATTAAGAAAATAATTTCGTACTAAAACTAATGAATTTTAAGGACATTTCATAAATTAAAGCATACAAGTAATATTAAACATACATTATTTTATAATTAGAACACGGGGACAGCTCCACTGAGGGTGAAAGAGGATATCGAAGATTTTTCTAGTGAACTTAAAAGAAAAAAAAAGAGTTAAAGGTTGCACTTCTTGGATGAAACGTCCAGAACTCTATTGCTCTCGGCGAGTTAGGATCTAATAAGACCACTCATGATTTATGACCACCATAAAATACGTTAAAGAGAGAATAACTTGAAATTATTTCAGAAATACTTTAAAAAAAAGGGAGAACAAAAATTGAATCACAAAAGAAAAAGTTAGTTACATAGAAAATGCACTTCGCTATAGAGAGGTTATTTTACGAAGAAAATCGTGAAATGTTCAAGGTTTCAGGAAAACGTTATATAGGAAAATTCACAATATAGAGGTTCGACTGTATATAGATTTTACTACGATTTTACTTACGATTAATTTTTTTTACTTACGATTCGACCGAATATTTATTTAAATAGACTAAATTTTATTTAAATTTATATGCAATCCAAATTAACCGTTTTTTTTTTCTTTCTTAAAACGGTATTTTTAAGTTCAAATGTTTTGGAATTAAAATAAAGATCAAAAAAATTGAATTGGTTGCAAAGCATTAAATTCATCCATGGCTTGTCAGCAATATTTTTTAAAATATGTTTAACTCACAAAAATTACATTTAGGTCAGGTTTTCCTGGGTTTGTTGATATTGCATGCATAAAAAAAACATCTTTTATTAATTTAATATCTATCAAGGCTAAAAAAAATAAATAAATAGTCACAGAAATTAAAGATTATTTCAGGTATTTTCAATCTTTTACGAGACACCGTACAATTAATTCAATGGACAAAAATCAGTCGAAAAACCAAATATAATTTTTATAGCCTAAATTATTTTATATATAATTTTTTTATAACCTCACAAAATTTAAAAGCCTTAAGTGTAAAAAAAAGAAGAAAAAATACGCACACCAGAGTTATGATAACATCTCTGTCCCTTTTAATTCACATTCCAATGGTAAATAAAAACTTTAAGTTGATTTATCTCAGAAAAGAAAAATAACTAGTTTGCTTTCTTTTAATGTATCCGACTACTTGCGACAACTTTTTTTAAAAAAAAAATGGAGGTATGGAGATTTATTTTGTATATTTTAAGAAAAAAATGCTAAAATTAAGAGAAAAATAAATTATTACTACTAATATGGGAAAAAATGAGTAAAAATTGACAAAAAATTAAGTAAACGTGTACAAATAGTAAATGAACAAATTCTCAATTTTGGTGTATTACTTTGCTATTCTTTTTTTAAATGACCTTCAGGATAAGAGATATTTTAATTTTTACAGAAACCAGAGCACTTTATCTTAGTCATTATGTGAAATTGCTTAAAAGAATAGTGATTATATTCACATAAAGAACTGTAAATTTTGTAACAAAACAGAGATTGATAAATCTGTCGGTTAACTACTTCTTCTGTTATACAGAACATACACAACAAATTTCAGCAAGTTATTTTAAAAACTTTTTGAGCAATCGCTGTCCCCGTTTGAACTTTTCGGAAGAAAAAAACACATTTCAAGTAAAACGCATTTTAAAGTTTGATATTTTATGTAAAGCTATAGCATCTGTTTTTACTAAAACACTTGTAGTTTTTGTTCTAATGAACGGAAAATAAAAAACATGTTATTTTTAAAGTTAATAAGATGGCCTAAAAAATCATAAAAAATCAAGATTTTAGGGTAGTCGGATACCTTAAAATGCTAGGTCATTTTTTTTCTATTGCGCCTAATGCTTTGATATATTTTTAACGATTGCTATTAATACATTTAACAGCTGGTATACAATTTTGAATAAATACAATAAATTATTTTTTAAAAAATGACTTATTTCAAATTTATACCTCCTTTAAGGAATTTTCAATAAACATTCACAAAAAAAGTATTTTACGAATATCAATCGTATTACCACAAAATCCATATATATATATATATATATATATATATATATATATATATATATATATATATATATATATATATATATATATATATATATATATATATATATATATATACCAACTTTGTTATAGATAGTTTGACATATTTTGCAATTCAAATTTCATGTGTGTACGTCAATTATTGTGTGTGCATACGAGGAGTAGCATTTTAAAATCCCCTCATAAATTTTTCATTTTTTTCCTTATAAAATTAAAAAAATTAGCTTTTTACAGTATTTTAAGCAAAATCTGTTTTACATAATACATATACATAGGAAGCAACCAAAAAAATTATCAAAACCAATAAATCAAAGATTTTTGTATAAACCGTACTATGTCCCCTTAATTTTATCACGCATGTTATTTTTTGTTTTTCTAATTTATTTAAGTTACTTCAAAAATTAAGAGGGTTCTCTTTTTATACCATTACAATAAACATGAATTTTTTACGTTTCTTCAATTTAATACACACAATCCACAGTATAGTTGACTCTACTATATATATATATATATATATATATATATATATATATATATATATATATATATATATATATATATACTGCTCTTTCAAATTTACCACCAAAACAATAGTTTTAAACACAAGGAGGAAAGAAAAGCAGCTGGCGTTATTTAAACTAACCAATTATTATTCTAGACAAACTAAAGGGGGAAAAGGATACAACACAAAAACATTACGCACCATAAATAAATTGAAACCACCACCAAACCAAGATCATAAATTCTAACATATCAACTCAAGTGCACACAAAATCTTTTAAAAGTTAATTAAAATTATGTTTCAATAAAAAAAGGATAAATAAATACAAACCCTAACTTGACGCTTAATCATCTTTGCTCTTTCCCTTCTACTCAATGTACTAGTCCAGTCGCTGTCATCGCTACATCTAGACGACACATAGCTATTCCTACAGCGACGTCGATTCGCACTTTTCAATCTTGCCACTCTAGTCCGCACCTGGTCCAAGTACTCGCGAGACAAAGACAGTTTGCACCTGTGCTGCAAATTGTCCACGTACAGCCAATTGTACACATATGCATGCTGTCTTGCCAAAATGGTAGCCAATTGTTCTTCGCGGCCACAGCAATGTTTTGCACCTGGCGGGGGGTGAGGGGGCCACTTTGAGTACAATCTCTGTTGAGTTTGCAGAGTGGACAGTGACCAGTCACTGGTGTCTGTCTCGAAGCCGTCTTTGTTTACTTTTCGAGTCCTAGCCTGCCTACGAGCACAGGGGCACTTTGGGTTTGTGGCCAAAGGATTAGTTGTGAATCCATCCTCGTGGCCGACATGACTTCGGCGAGACCTTCGTGAATTGGTAGTGCGCGTATCATCGACCTGTTGGTGTCTCTTGGCGTACTTGAGATCAGTTGTCTTGAAAGCGTCCACGATCTCGATAAGACGATTGTGATTGACGTTATGCAGACGTTGTTGCTGCTGCAACTGTTTTTGTTTGGCAAATAGCCATTGCGAGCCATACTTGGAGCCCCAGAAGTCTCTCTGGTCTATCTTTTCGTCACTACCACGGCTGTTTCGAACAAGAGAAGTCGCTGGAGGTTTAACACTCTTCTTTTTCTTTGCATGACGTTTCTTCCAGTAGCGTTTTATCTTTCTCCAAAGAACATGTTTAAGGTAATACGACAGGGAATAACGCTTTCTTTTGTATGGATAAGAGCCATGCATGTAATGAAGTTTTTTCTTCTTTCGTTTGGCTGCTTTGCACATTTGTGGATAAGGCACGGCAGCGTAATGTGGTATCATAGATGTGCAGTAATATAAGTTAGGGTTCCGTATCATGTCATGTATCACAATCACCAAATTTTATATTATATCGATATTTAGCATGAATCTCTCATTTCGTCTTTTAAATGAATATAATTAAACTTTTGTAAATAATATCATCAAATTTAAGTACAAAATTATTTGAAAACATCTGCACTATCTTAAAAATCCGTAACCATAAAACATTGAGAAAAGACAATTAAAAACCTATGCATTACTCGAATAGAAAAATATTCGTACGAATTTGCATTAGATACTTATCCAACACCATAAATAATCAAACAAAAAAAAGCCACAAAACTTTGGTAACTACTACGAAATTTCATAAGCATTTACATGTGCTTCTTTGTTTCCAATAAGCACAATTCTTAAATTAAAATAAAATATTTCAAATAAACTCTAAAACATTTATCGCTTATATTATTCAAATAAACAACCGAATTCCACACCATATTCCCTCAAAAATATTTCTCAAGAAGGGAAAAAATACTAAGATTTAAAATTATAAAATGTAATGGGAACACTTTTCCCTCGCTAATTCACCATGTCTGCGTTTTTCATGCAATAATGAATCCAAAATAATTTTTGACGGCGAAACTTTTCTTGAAATCACAGAAATCAATCAATGAAATCACTGATTTTCTTCCCACGAGCGCAAATATCAAATCACACACATCCAAAATAAGCATGAAATCCAATAATTTTCAGCCACTTTCATCACACAATCAAAAGCAGTTTAACCAATTCATGGTTATTGCACTTTCTCTCCGAGGAAAAAAAACACCAGAAATCATATCTTTCACAACACCAGCACGTGAAAAATTTCTTCACCACCGCCGCAGAGCACAGAGAGAGGGGGAGAGAAAGAACACCAAGAACTACTTCCTCTGGTTTGAGAGAGAAAGAGGAATCGTAACTTCTCCATCAAGTCAAACCGATGAGTGAAAAAAGAAAAAAGCACAGGTAAGAGAAAAAGGTAGTGAGACGGCGGCTCCACCTAGCGTCAGAAAGATGGCCTCGTTTAACCTTTTGGGTTTGGACGAGGAAAAAATGAGTTAATTATTTTTTGAGAGTATCTTTTTGTTAGAGAGAGGAAGGGATATTCTTGTATATTTACAAGGCGTTGCTCCCTCTCTTTGAAGAAGAGTGGAAATTAAATTATGGGCGGGGTAGAGTCGATAAGAAGGAAGCTATATGTGGTTTCGGGAAGACTACAAGAAAGAGAGGTTGTAAATAGATTATGTTCGGGGGAGGGGGAGGAAAGGGATCCGAACACTTGATTAGAATTAAATTCAAGGAATACTAATCAAAAGAAAGATCAACTGATTTGGATGGGGGGATAAAGAAAGCTCAAAATATTAATTTTTGTATTTGTTCTATTTAATATTTTTATTAATGTTATGAACACTTAAATATTCCGTAGCTGTAATTAGACGGTTCAAAACATTGTAAGAATTAAACACATTTCTAAATAAATTACAGTCAAGACTCCATTTAACGAAGTCGCTAAACTTCCCCAAAAAAAGTTCGCCATGTGGAAAATTCGTTAGAGATTAATCTTTCAACATACTTTATAAAACCATATAAAACACTGTTTAATATTTAAAAAAAGTATTTATCCACACCTTTTTTGATAAATTAATATCTATTCATTTTAATATATTTTGTCCATCAAAAAGAAATCTGCAAGGGAAACAAGAAAACAAAAATCGTCGAGAAATACACTGTATTTTCAATTTAAAAAAAATGATTTTATATTAAAATTAATGAATTTTAATGACATTTTCCAATTTCAAGCCAACAAGTAAATTTTAAAAAAAATTACTAAAACCATTTTTATAACCAGTCCGTAAATTAAATTACTAATAAATCAGCTAATTTTTGAGCATTTTGTTTCAAAAAAATGTTTTCTCATAATACATCGCATCTTTGCTGTGCTCTAAAAACCATTTCAGACATATTTTCTTCACACTGTAATCCACGCCGAATTGGTTTAAATAATGCTTATTATTTCATCATACGAAAGTCCAGAAATATTTTAAAAATAAGGAGAAAAACTGAAATCGCAAGAGAAAAAAGTTATTTAAAGAGAAAAGGTACTTCGCTTTTTGTAGGTTATTTTCGTCATAAAAAATCGTAAAATTTCTTTCCTTCAGGAAAAAGTTCACAAAATGGAATGGTAAATATATGTACTAACTCAAATACACGTTCAAGAAACGCGGTATCTTTTAAAAATAAAAGATATTATTCTTGATATAAATAGCTGAATAGCAAGGATTGTAAAACCCGGTACAAAACAATATATAGAAAAATGCAAAATAGCTTTTTAATGAGTGCACTTGCTATTTATCTATAACGCCCCTCAAGTCCTCGCAACGCCTCTTGTGGGTCAACTTTCGCAAATCCCCTTTTGTAGCGGATCTCTACTCCATGAAAAGAACGTGACTACAAAATTTCAATGTCAGTCTAATATTTCAAAAATAGGAATATATATCTGTAACGCTTCTTAAGACCTCGCAACGCCCCTTGGGGGTCGATTCAGGTAAGAACGGGGACTTTCTTCTTGGATGGGGGTAAAGGGCTGCCACACCATATATATAAAATAGCTCCTTTGATCGTACTAAGACTCGTTTCTGAATTTTAGCGGCACACACATTGTACACTTTCTTTTATAATACATATCGATTTATTTCTTAATAAATCAATATGTATTATAAAACAAAAGATTGATAAAAAAAAATATGGTATAGAAACATTCATAAGGTTAACAAATTATCAACAAAATGACGGCTATATTTTTGTTTACTTGCTTGATCTAAGACACAAGTCGCGGGATTCCATATATCAAAAAGTTTACAATCGATTTTAAAAAAATTAAAAGATTTCTTATCAGTAGGAATTTATACGAATATTCGATTTCGTCCAAGTATTTAAAAATAATCCACAAAAACTCCAGTATTGTAGCTTTTAATAGTATAATAATCCAGTGGCACACACAAAGAAGGGGGCCACGAATCCGAACTCCCTCCCTTCTCCATAGCCCTTTATTTTTATTTTTTTTCTATTGGTGATAATCCTATGAATATAGTACGTAAAATTAAATGAAGTATTTATTCTAATTTATTTTATAAATTAATGAGCCAACTATTAATTCAATAATTTACTTTTCTCTGTTATTTGTTCCCAAAATCGATAAAATCAAACGAATATATTTGGCGGCGTATTAAGGTATTATACAAGAACGGTAGACTTTCGAATCTGGAGCGCCCCTTTGAAAATTTTTTGTGCGCGCCACTGTGATAATTTAAAAAATTAAAATGTTAGTTAAAGTTATAACAGAAAAGACCCACAAAATATGGCAAAACAGTTGAATTTGTCTCTACAAAAGCTGATTAATATATAGGTAAACATAAAAAAAGAATATAATATTTAAATTTAAGTGAGGGAGTTATAATAATGTCACACTATAAAGCAACGTGGGGGGGGGCTTTAGTAGAATGCCCAAGGGGACCATGGCACCCGAAAGGGGTTTAGAGCTACAAACCATCCCTCCCAGCGTTCTGGCACCCCTCTCTTAAACTACAACACCACGTCAACTGGAGGACCTTGGGCTCTACAGATTTAACGTGCATCAGCCCCTCTACACGGCCAGTCTTCAGAGCCATGAGGACTCGAACCCACGACACGTCAGCTACGAGTTCGGGACCATAGCCACAAGGGCACCGCGGCTACCTTTAAATTTAAGACACTAACAAATGTTATTTTTCCAAAAACTTCGAAGAAAATGAAAGCTAGATAAAACGGTAACAAAACAAACAAAATCTAATCATTCGATTTTGAGAAATACTGCATCAGATTATACTCATTTATTTCAAAATTGACAAGTTGAACGGATATGCCGACGTAATATGGCGAAGTATAGGATTTATAATAAATAATACGATGTGAAATGGTAACACTACATAATAGTCTTCCTCCATACGCAACCACTGGTAAAAAGCTATTTTTTCTTTTTTACACTCGATACATCATTGGATTTATTCTGGGTGTCCTGAAAACCGACATTATTTCATGAATAAGGTCTGTTTTTATTTTTAACGAATTTTTGTAATGGATCAGCATAACACGATTTACAAGGGGAAACATACAAAAAAAAAACTTTTTACTGACACCACCCCTCTTTTATTCATAGGGTGAATGGGAGTGTAGCCTTTACTATTAAGGCATTACATGAAAAATTCATGTATTAAAATCGATTTAAAAAAAAAACTGGCGTAACACTGTTTGACAACATTTTTGGAAGAAAATGAAGCTGCAAAACAACATTTTTCATCATTCTACTTCGAGAAGAAACAATTACGCAATAACAACCTAAAATTCGATGAAATAAAGCCTGTCATGTTTTGAATCATATCTAACGTGAGTATGCACCAGTTTTGAGTAGCCGCGGAAGCCGCGTGGCCATGGTAACGAACTCGTGTGCCGGCGACGTCACGAGTTCGAGCCCCAATACAACTAATGACCAGTCGTGTGTAGAAGGGCTCAAAGTCCTCCTGTTAGGGTGATGAGGAAGTTATCGCTGTCGTGGTTTAAAACTACGATGTCTGTCGTCACTAGCCTTCGTGTTGCTTTTTATGCGATGCCAGATCATCATATTTCTAGATAGTTTATACCAGAGGTGTCAAACTTGCGGCCCGCGCAATATATTGGCACACAATAATGTATAGTAAACTTTAAAAATTTCTCCCGACATAAGAAAGATAGTAGCAGAGAAGAAATGTCAAGGATCAGGACGTAATCATTACATTTTTCTTTTTATTTTATATACGTTTCTTTTAGTGTATTATTCGAAATAATCAATATTCTTAGAAATGCAGGGGGGGGGAATAGTTTTTTTCTGCGGCCCACCTAAAGCTAAGCCTTGCTTGTTTGGCCCCAAATTAGCCTTTGAGTTTGACACCCTTGGTGTATACCAGGGGTACTCAGGGGTACATATGACAGCTACAGGGCAGTGGGTCATGACCGGTCTACTTAAGAAGGCTCGATAGGCCACAGGTTGAGTATCACTGGTGTATACCGTTGATCCCAAGCATAGATGAAACATTTCGTTTTCAAAAAAAAAAGGAACCCATATTAAAATTTTTTAAAAAAACATAATCAAAAAACGCCTAATGGTGGCGTCTAGTAGAGCTACCACTACAACTCTTAAGTTGTGAATGTGGTCAATGAGGAGGAGGAAGAGTATGCCTGTCTCAAAATTTTTAGGAACGACCTACGCCAGGGATGGCGAACCAGTGGCACGCGACACAATATTTTGGGCACGCGAGCAATCAAAATGGTTTGCATTTTATTTCAAAATAACAAGGTTCACCATGAAGTATTACGAACAAATATGGCCGGGAGCACACTAATTTGTTATTGCCCTTTCTTAGTTACATTGTGGACTACAGCTGCTTATGATGTAAAATTTGTTTACGCATAACATAGGCAATTTCATTGAAACTACTGTAAAAGTTTATTTGTGCTTTTTTTTTTACGATTTTTAACTGTTTTGTAATGCCTAATTTAGAAAAAGTACAAAAAGGGCTACATAGTAAGTGTGTAACAAAGAATTTTTCAAAGTTGGCGAATCTAGAAACTTGGCATTGGCGACAAAGCTGTTTTATGTACTGGAACAGTGATACGCAAAACATCATCTGTAAAACGACATTTTGAAGCAAATCACAAATCCTCTTGTCAAAAAAGTGAACTGCAGCAAAAATAATTAATTGTTTAGAAACCATTTGGTAGATGACTCCAATTCAGCATGTGCATTCTACTAAAGGTAACATTTTACAATCTTAATATACGTTATTTATCGTCCAATCTGCAACAACAGAAGTCACACTGTTACTTTAATTTAAATAACATGTATAAATAAAATATTTACACCTATACAGTGCAAAAGGTATTTTTTCGTAGTAAATAACGAGTTTGACGACTTATCGCAAGTCAAAATTATTTGACGGCACGTCTATGCCTCATTTAAGCACTTCTTTAGAAAAAATGGCACGTTAATCCAAAAAGGTTCGCCACCCCTGACCTACGCAGTGCCCGCTTCCCCTCCTCTTTATGGAAATGTAACAGAAAATAATCTAATCTCTATTAAATGCCGAAGACTACATCTCACACACATGAAAATTTTGTCAGAAAACCTTCAGCTAATTTTAGTAATGAAAGAGTCCAAAGTAAATTTTAAGCACATCCTTGAAGAAGAAAAAAAATCCTAGATCACATGAATTTTTTATTTTCATGTGCTAATCCCCCCCTCTTTTCGTAAAAAATAATTCGATTTTTTTAAATACTCTAACTAGTTAATTACCTGTATTGAAGGGGTGTGGAGATAGATGGACATGTTAAACATAACCTTTCTTATCTTTAAATGTTACCGACATCTGACTGTTTTAAAAGCACACACTTTTTAATACCCTTCCAATACAGAGAAAGAATTAAAAATCCAGTCCTCAGAAAAAAGAGTAATGTCCCACTCCAAAGTACCATAAAAAATCCTTTATCTCCGACAGAAAAAAAAAACTACTCCCTTTCTTTTTTTTACTCATCAAAATTCTACGCGCTCATCTTCTCATTCTCGCCCGTCATTCGTCTTGCAGAAATTATCACCACGCGAGGCAGACATTAAAAAAAGGAGGGAAGATTCAGTGACGCGTGACCACAGTTGTAAAAGCCAAACAAAATGCACAGGTGCGAGGACAGGTTTTGGAAACAAAGGTTCGTACTACCTATCCAATCTCACTTTCTTAAATATTACACACAAAAAAGTGTTGTGATGACAGTTTTTTTCCATCCCCCATCATTTATTTGGATAGTACAATAAAAACAGGTTGAGGATGGACCTTGAATCACTGAAACATATCGATTATATAACAATCGGTGACTTTAATGCAATTGAAAAGACTTGTGCGATAAACAGGAAATATAAAAATATCCGTTGGATAGACCTTGACTTCCACAGAAGCGGTCATTGTTTAATAATTATTAAGACTGTTGAAAAATTAAGTTTGTTTTTCCTAAATCAAGTTCTGAAGAAAATTTTTGCTTCTATAATGCTTTCAATGGTTTTTAATACATAACTGCGAAATAATTCATGGAGCATGGTGTTGAGTTAATTTTTTTAAAAATATCCCGCGAGTTTTTTTCTCTTACACCTAACTGAGACCCTTCCTTCTTTGAGCTTATTTAAAGTTTTTAACTCCAATCTTCTTATTGACACAGGGAACGCAGATATTTAATGTTAAATAAACAAAGTGAAGCTAATGAGAATAGCAGTTCTGCGCTAAAAATCGACAAAATCAATAGGAACCTGATACAAGATTGGTGAACTTTCGATCCCGGAGACCTGCCCCCCTCCTCCCTTGAAAAATTCCTGTGTGCGCTACTGATGACAGGAAATATTATTTACGTCTTGCTCTGTGACTTCACACATTTTAAAGAGCTGTAGCAGAAACCTGAACATTAATATTAACCTTAACTTTCTAGAATCTACAGCAGTGGTCCACGAGGCCTAGGCAGCGAACTGGTACCAGTCGGTGGATCAAATGATACCGGGCCGCCCATGGAACATTAAATTACTTCCAATTTATTTACTGTGGCATATTTTTTCCCTCGGGTGTGTGCGACTTTCCATGGAAATCACTTTATATTCATATTTTTGTGTCACTCTATTTTATTCTGGTGGCATATTTAAATACAATTAAATCAAAACACAACTTAAAATATAAACAACCAACGTTCCCTCTCAGCGGAATGCGGTAAAATTATCAAACTTTAACCAGATAACGGAGATTTAAAAAAAGTGAGGGTACATAGGTGTATTGATCGGAATTAAACTAAACGACTTTCGACTTTTTTATTTAAAAAAACACACACATCCAAGCTGATGAGTCAAGTAATCTCAAAATTCACTGCTTCAAAAGAGGAAAAGAGCGATCTAACTCAGGGATGGCGAACCATTGGCACGCGGCACAATATTTTGGGCACGCCACCGATCAAAACGGTCAACCGCTATTGATTCTTCAATCAAGGAATTTTCAGTGAGATTTTCTCAGTTCAAAGAATTATCAGAAACGCTCAAGTTTATTATGTTCTCTGAGATGCGACATCACTTGATAAACCAAACTTGCCTCAATTCGATTGGTTTGAAATTGAAGAATTTTTGAAATGCTACTGATTTATTTCTAGTCTAATTCAGTATGGATTCAAACATTTATTGAAACAAGGAAAAAGTTAGAATTGATTGAAACAGAAAGATTCACACAAGCAATATAAGTAAAAATACCAGTAACGAAATTATGGAAACATTAAATTCGATTCCAGATACGTTTAACTGTTTGAAGAAGCAGGCTCATGCTATTTTAACCATATTTTCATCAACCTATGCCTACGAGTCATTATTTTTAGAGATGAACAACATTAGAGACTCGCTTAGTGAGTGAGTGAATATTAACGTCGCACTGTTCAGCTACACGAGAGCTTTGGGCGACGGACTAGACTTGCTTAGAAACCAATTGGTATATGACTCTAATTCAGCATGAATTCTGCTAAAAGTAACATCTGACCTAATCCTAATGCAATTTATTTGTCATCTAATCTGCAACATCAGAAATCACACTAATGTTGCTTTATTTAATTTGAATTACACGTTTAACTAAAACATTTACTACTGTAAAATACAAAATGTATTTTTCAGTAGTTAATAAAGAGTTTTGTGTTGTCACAGTATTTAGTTTTATTATTTTCCCCAATAATCACAAATCAAAATTACTTGACGGCGCGTCTCTACCTCACGACATTTCTTTAAAAAAAAATGGCACGTTGATTCATAAAGGTTCGCCACCCCTGATCTAACTAAATAATTTCTTTTAATGCAAATAAATTGATTTTATTTGGGGTGGAAAAGCCAGCGAGTTTGAATAGCATACAAAAGAAGAAAAAAAAGAAAGCGAACAAAGTAATTGAATACATTTTCTATAGAACCGGAATTGACGTCAATTAAAGGCAACAAAAGGAAATTTACACTGAAGTCTAAACAATTCCTAATTAAATGCCTTTTAACCTAATACGGCAAGAGAATAATATAAAATCCTTATATATTTAAAGGCATTTTGTAACAGACATCACAACTACCGCCTGAAAACACAATCAAAGCGTAATTTCAAGTTAATCCATAATGATTCTAGAGATAAGTCACAATGTTTGCTTAGCACGACACATGCATAAAAGGGAATGACAAAACCTAAAGACGCATACATAACCGAGAGGTTATCCTGAAAATTCCGGCAATTAATAACACACAGCAACCGTCTTTTAAAGCGAACAGACTTTTAACATTCAGTGCTCAAACTCGAGTGGACAAAGATAGAATCTTCCAAAACAATTACGTTGCAAAGTGGTCATTGATTAAGACGGGTCCGTGCTCAGACGAAATGACACAGCCGAGGTTGAGGTGGTACAATATCGTAAATTGTGCTTTTGTTCGTATAACAATCAAGGTAAATCTAAATGAGCAGATTGTTAAGAGAAGAAAGCAGACTTGTGATTGAAAAGATAAATATAAATTTTGCAAATAATTACAACACGTGCTTAACATTTTGCGAGCGATGAGCAGGATTGGATGACATGAAGATAGGTGGCTGCGAACTAAAAAAGCTGGTAGAGGCAGATGATATGTCAGATACCGTATATTCCGGCGTGTATATGGCGCACTTTTAACACACACAAAAAAGATCGAAATTTACGGGTGCGCGTTATACGCTGGGTATAAAAATGATAGCTTTAAGGTATCTGCTTACATTCGAAGACAAGTTTTCTAAAATGTCATGCTATTAATAATTTTATGTTATTTTGCTGGTGTTCCTGACTTAAATTAATGAAAAACAACAATCAAGAAATTATATGACAGTTTAAATTTATTAAAATGAGGTGTTTTAGGTAAAATTTAATGAAAATTATACCGAATTTTAAAACACTCTACATGGAATTCAAAGTCATACACTTAAATTATTTTTTACACAACATATTAAACACAGTTATAAAGGCAATGAACTAAAATCTAAAATACATTCAAATTTACCAGAAAGTTATGACTCATTACACATCTTCTTACAAAAAGTTTTATGAAATGCATGGCGTTCGTGTAACAATAAGTTAAAAATAAAAAAAAACAATAAAAACTATTGATGTCAAAGCTAAATCCTTAGTCCTTGTAATTATCATTCCTCAAATAACATGTATACAAAATATGAAAGTTGTTTTTTGTTGAAAGTTTCATATGTTTTTGAGATATTAGCTTTTAAGTAACATAACTTTGACAAAAAAAAAAAACACACACAACCTTCATAAAAGTTTTAATTTTTATTTTACTAAAATAATGCTTTATATCAAATGTTTAAAATTCCTTTTTAGAGCGTAGATCTTCCTCTTTCTATATGTTAATTTTTTTTCTGCCTGCTTGATTCTCCCCCTACACAGAATGGCAAAGATAAAAAAAAAACTTTAATTTCAGTCAAACATTGATACAGAATCGTAGGTATAAATAAATACCTTAAAAATAAAAAAAAAAGAGAGGGTGAGATTAGCATTAAAAAAAATTATATTTCTACATAAGCATTTGGCCTCCTTTTGTAAATTTTTTTCATCTAACATCCACATATTCCATTGCCGCCTTAAAATTGTTTTGAATGCTGTATTGATACACACATCTATAAGCTGAACCAGTGGCGCACACAAGGGGGGGTCCTGGGGTCCGGACCCCCCAAGCGCTTGATTTTTTTCCCGATTGATTATAATTCTAAGTATATTGTACGTAAAATTTAATTACTTGCTATTAACGATTAATTTTATTTATTCAAAAACTAGTTTTTTACTGTGTTTTGTTCCCGAAAATCGACAAAATCAAGCGGAGCATGATACAAGAATGGTGAACTTTCGACCCCGGACCCCCCCTTGAAAAATTCATGTGTGCGCCACTGAGCTGAACTAATGGCGTCCATCCGCCTAGAATAACTGCCCAGTCTACGTTTCACAGGAATTTCTTCGTATTAACCATTAGATGGGAAGTCTGAACATACCCCAAACTAACAGACTTTCTGGATTCTTAAAAACACCTGGACGCTTCCGTCAAACATTTCTTATCCACAATTTTGTCCATCCATCCTTTTTCGAGCACCTGAATGAAAACACCTTTCGGGAAATCAGATTCCGCGAAAGCGCGGTATCGGTTTTTAATGTTGCACAGTCCTCCAAGCAGAATAGCACTCAAATGAAGTATAACCTCATGTTTTCATGTGAACCGTTTTTTCGAAAAAAAAGAGCATTGCACATGTACATTTAGGTTTCTACGTAAAAAAAAGGATACGCGTTAAACGGCGAATACACCTAGAAATTAAAAAATGCAGCTTGAAAGTATACACTGGAATGTACGGTAAATTGTGAACTCTACTGGTAAAGATTTATTTTTCAAGTGCAATGTTATATCAAACATCTTTTAAATACCAAAATTTAATAACATTTGTATCATTGCTTATGGTAGCTTTTATCAACAATTTTAAAAAATAACGAAAGGGCCGCGTAATAAGATTCACAATTCACAAACACACACAAAATGTAAATGTTTCATATAGAAAATATTTAAAATTATTTAATAATTAAATTATATTTAATATATGAAAATATTGATTACAAATTACGGAGTACGACTTAGCAACCAGCGTGACAAAAATAGCTGGCAATTCCTACACAGTGAAGGTGATTTCTACAATTGGAAAAGATGAAAAATAATAAAATTATGTGTCGTTCACATAAAATTAACTCATAAAATACATAAATTCAGCACTACATATATATATAACCCAATTTTGAAAATATTACATACAAATTAATACGTACGAATACAAAAAGAATGAAAAGTTTTGTTGTCCATTAAATAAACTGCACACAACTTCAAAACACATCATACCTTTCGAAACTTTCTAGGTGTCATGGCGCATGCAACCATTTGTAACAACCAATCAAATCGACGAAACGACTTTAAGGCAGTTTTGGGCATCCAATTAAATGTTTCTATTAAAAACAGACTACGAAGAATGGAATAACATAATATTATAATCACAGCTCATCTACTAGCTAAACACCTAAGGGATCCAATGCAAATGGTAGACGTAAATTTGGCCTATTCTATGCTGCTGCACCTCTTTACATCCCCTCGAAACACGCGCAGTAAACTTAACGTACGCATTTGCTGCCATCTGGCGAATTGCCGAGTATAACACAACCTTCAGATTTACGTTGTTTTCTTCGTGGTCTTTTTTTCTTAAATCTGTGACCAGACATTGAGAACAAAGGGCCAGCAGAAGCCAACGCGCCAACGGCAACATAAATGAAGTACAATTAGAACTATTTTGCCAGCAGAAAGATGTTAAGTCATTGAGAAAAAAAGTGTGAAGGTACGATAAAAATTCCACGCGTTTAGTCTTGTAAATGATATACTTGATGAATAAATTTAATACGATTTATATATTTTTTCAAAGAAGTACAGTTATTTTTATTTTGTATATTTATTTGGCGTTGTTAGGGGGGAGGGGAATTTAGCTCTACTATATATAAGCCTTCGGTTTCCTTAACGAAGATCCAACTTACATACAAGGATGTCGATTCCAGATTGGGATCAAGACCTAAAGCTTACATATTCATTTAGTGGTTTTCGTTGTTCTTCGCCAAAAGTGTACAGACTTCCAAAAGACTTTTTTTTTTTTTTGCAATCATGGATGTTAACATCTCTAAGAACTAAGCAAGGACTTCAACAGAAACAGCGGTGACTTACCAGAAAGCAATATGGCTTTGATAATCAAAACCAGAATCGTCCAGACAGTAAAACGAAGCGTAATTTCAAGTGGAAAGTATAAAAAAAATGCGACATAATTGGGAAAATACTGTATATTGGGCATTTACAACTGAATTTGACTCAACGAAGGGGGCTTTGTATATGAAAATTTCGAATGGTACGTGGCACTTTCAAGAGAGTATGCAATGATAACTTCAATGAGCACAAAAATATGCAAACCCCACTGAAGCACTGCACATGAAAATTCATTATAAGATTAAACTGCGGATTTCCGCAACAAAAGCAACCAACATCATTAATAAAGTGTTTAGTAAAGGAACTGCCCTCGAATGAAACTTTTACGGATGGCTGGCGAATTCAAATCAAGAACACATTTCTCACACACACACATATATTCCTTTTCTATTTCAGCGAAATACTCTTGAGATATAATACTCTTGAGATAAGATGGCCTTCACAAATCAGAAATTTAATGCTCATTGCCAAATATTTTACGTCATTTAACAATAAAAATTTAATAAATGATTTTACTCTCACGCACAAAATAAAAATTGTTCAGAACTACCACCTCAGAGATCAATAGCTTTGAAATAGATTTTTTTGCTATCAAAATTTTTCAAGTTATTTTAAGCTACTTGCAATGCATCAGATGCAATAAGACTTGGATGTTCCGATTTGTGCTCACGATTCGAACACAGTACCAAACTTTAACACTACAAAATTTTCACATCAATGGATATTCACACCTTGCGACCAACAAAATTTGATTTTAATGATATTTTGGCAAATTGACATACTTTTTTCCAAAGCATAAGCGCGTTTTACAGATTTCTTCACCCCCTTCATATTAGTTAAATGAAAATATTGAAAGGTGTAAACTGATAAAGTATCTTTTGTTTTTAATGTTTCTTAAACGCAATTGAAAAAAAAAAAGAGAAAAACTTTTTTTAAATTATTATATGCACGTTTTCATATTTTTTTAGGCGTCTAAAAACATTCAGAGAACAAAAGTACGTCGTGTGTTCATTCTCACTTTGTTTAGTACTAAAAGGAAACAGTAGAATTCTGCTAGTGGTATAGTTTTATTTGTTCCTGATAAAAATATGATTGCGTATTGCAATGCAGTGCTCCCCAAACTTTTTATTGCCGCGGACCGGTCAACGTTTGATACTTTTACAGCGGCTCGCTGAGGGGGAGGAGGAACGTTGATTGTTTATATTTTAGAATGCTTTGATTTAATAATTTTAATTTAAATGCATTTAAACATGTCTTCAAAATAAAATACAATTACATCAAAAAATGAATACAAAATGATTTAACATTTTAGCTCACTATCAACATAACATTATTTTAACTCATTCCCAGAGCTCCAGACGTCACATAAAATCGTCCCAATATCACCCGATAGAATACACCATAATAAATAAAATGGAAATAATTTGATGTTCATTGGGCGTCCCGGTACCATTTGATCCACGGACCGGGAGCCGCGTCCCGGTGAGGAACACTGTTATAATGGACTAAATTCATGTGACGTCACAGTCATATGATAACAACAAAACATGAGTTTCCAGTCAATCAGTTCATATATTCATGTGACGTCAGAGTCACATGATAAAGGCAACAACGTGTTTCCAGCCAATCAGTTCAAGCGCTTCTTTGCAGCCAACTTTTACTTTTTGCAGAAACTTTATTTTAAAAAGTACATAATTGTCAACAAAAATAATGCCCTTAAGTATATAAAATGCACTTGAATTAAAAATATACGTTTGATAAAAAAAAATTTAAAAAAAAAATTTGAAAAACTTTTTGAAGAATCTTTTATATTTGAGCATCTTTTACCCAATTATCAAATCTGAAATTTTATCTAAATCTTACAAGTAGAACAACAAATACAAGTCTAATGTCAGTTTGTTTTGAATTCAATGAACACGTCATTGCATTTATCATGTGACCGTCACGAATTCAGCCAATTTCGCAATTTTGGCGACGAAAAGGGAAAAAAAAGCGGTGTGCGAAACTAGGAATACGCCGCTTCACTTTTCAGTACATACTTCCATTACAAAAACTCATTCTGAGAGTCGAATCCATTTTATCTTCAGATAATTTAAATGTCAAGGACTTATGTATTACCCGTTACACAAATATTTTGCAGTTCTACTTGGATTCCCACAGAAATGATGACAGGAGTCGATTTCAATTCTTTTTTCCCCCCGATGACCATCAACGAAAACCTCCAAGAACATTATATATAATTCCCGACTCTGAGAAAAACCGTAATAACGACATGTTTGGTAACAGCTTTCGGAAAACGTTACTTTTTTTTGAGACACGCTCGAAGGAGTCGACAATGAAGATGAGCCCAACGGTTTTATTTCCCTTTCTGTTATTCCGTGGTCGTTGGATATCAACTATCGCAAATGGGAAGAATGTTGGAAAGCGAGATACGAAAAATTTACTTCCTTGAGAAATAGATTTGATTATATTGTGCTCAAGAATCCGATAGTCATAATCATTGTCAGTTCATTGACAATAGTTTCATGAAAGATGAAGATTCAATAAACTTTCGTAAGAAACGAGATTATGATTTCCTCTCTTGATGTTATGAGAATGCAGGAAATGGCCAAAGAATGTATAAGAATTCAACAAGGCAACGTAAAAAATTAATATTCTTAACTCCTCCTGGAAGCAATTAGTTCACACACACAAGATTATATAAAAGAAAAGATAATAAAATTTCACCTAATATATATACCATACATATGAAGAGTGAAAACATACCAGCCAAAATCCTCTGCGTGTAAAAAACAACACTAGAGTTGATTTTGCATACGTATATATACGATCCTCTAACACAGAACAGGGGGGGAAGTAACTAACTTAGAAAAGGATTAGATTTCTTCAGTTTATTAGGCCGAGTGCCACGGACCCTAGCTGCACGCCATCTCAAAAGAAATATTGTATTTCCAACAATGGCGGGAATGCTAATTAAAGTTTATAAACAAAAGGGCTATTGGCGACAGACCTCGAAATTTTGAACTTCAGTCAAGTGACGAGGACAGAATCTGAACTGGCTCCCTCTCCAAACTGCCACACCATGCCAAAAGGAAGATTTTGAGCCTCGACAGATTTAACGAACATCAGTTACTCTATACGGTGGGTTTTCAGTGACACCAAGGCTATGCAGAAACAACGCCGGTGACAAGTGCGCAGAACATGACCAGTAAGCTACCGCGTCCACTCCGATAATGGCTACTTTGAAGAAAATTAGTAATGATTATTGTATCTGAACAAGACTGATTTTCTATGAATAAAGGTCAAGGTATTTTCTAGTCCCGTATTTTATTAATAAGAATAAATTTCATTCAGATAGGAACAAGTTCTTTAAAATCCACGCCAGACCAAGGCATGATCGCTATTAGTTTATGACAAGCAGCCCAATACAGTTCAGAAAAACATTAAAAGTTACAATGGTTTTTAACAGCATTAGTCGCTGCTAAGCTACCAAGGCCAGAACAAAAGTTCTGAATGACCTCCGTACATGTCGTTAGCATTACATAAAGAGAAAGCCGGGAAATCTATTAAACCGAATTTGAGCACGTGTTTCATGAGGAAGTCATGTCCAGTTTTAATTCTATAGTTAGCAACACCAATAGATTTAAGCAGGTCGCAAGGAATCGGACTTTAAAACTAAGAAACCCCAGATATACCCCTTCCCCCACAAACTCCCACAATACACATCAATACAAAAATTTGATACATAATAATAAATTTAATAGAGGAAATCATTTTTTTAAGCTTAATGTAAAAAAACAAACAATTAGACTCATTTTCAAAAGATTGGAAAATTATGTAAAAAACCAAAAGTACTAAAAATAATTTTTAAAAAAAAATCTAAAGGAAAATGTATTATTTAGTGTAAAAAAAGTTGATATTTTGATTAGTAATACGCACACAACTGTTTCATTCATATTTTCAAATATATACTGCTCTTTTCCGAATATTTAAACACGAGATGCAACAGAAAGAGCAAAACATCATGATATTGTACTAATTTTTTATTGCTATAACGAAATACTTTTCTTATAACTCAATGCTTATAGAACATTAATCCATGCCTATAGATATCATCGACATCCAAGGACTCCTGGAATAATATTTTGCATAAAAGCAAAACGACAGTTAAAAGTTAATACTTAATATTTTTATATCCTTATCCAACAGCTCCAATGATCGGTATTTGTTTAATATAACTGAAAAAAATAATAATTCACAAAATTCAGCGAATGGACCGTTCAGTTAGTTTAGAGCAGGGATGAGCATTAAGTTCATCGCGATCGACTGATGAACCGCCAAGACATTTTGGGGTGACCGCCTTTACTAAGACCTAAGATGCGCATACTAAAAGAAAACATATTTATGAAACACCGATGCCAACCAGACTGAAGAATCGGCTTTTCATAATCAATGTGTTAACTGTGTTTACTTAAGCAAATACACTCAGGAACATTGAAAATAGCGACCCAAGAAGGAAGCTAAGTACAATCGCGAAACTTTGCAAATAAGTACAGCGTAATGTGATATACAAATGATCCAAGTTTTGTGCCAATACGTACGCTCATACACGCCGAGGTGGCGCTACAATCAGGAAGAGGGTGCTATATAAGCCAGCGCAAATTCGAAGATTCATAAATGTGACGATTACCCGCCGATTGTAGGAAGACTTTGGTAAGCGAAACATGCCAGGTAAACGTGCTAGAAGACATTTCTCACAGTTAAGTGAGCTTGAGAGATGCCTGATCATCGGGATGAAAACTGCAGGCTGGTCGACGCGCCGTGTTGCTGGCCAGGTGGATCGTTCGGAGTGTGCCATTAGAAATTGTTGGGAGCAGTGGACACGAGAAGGTACCCACGCGCGGAAAACCGGGTCTGTAGCGACCAGGAAGACCACGAGGAGAGAGGATCGAAGGATCGTGCGGCCAGCACTTGTGGACCCCACAGTGACTCGTTCAACGATACGAGCAGACGTAGGCGTAGCAATTGTTCCACAAACAATTTCCAGACACCTTTCAGAAGCAAATCTTAAATCCAAACGCCCTTTCCGTGCACTCCCTTTAACACCGGAACATCGGCAACTGCGTCTACAGTGGTGCCAAGCCAGATCAATGTGGAATGTCACAGATTGGCAAAAGGTTGTGTTTAGTGATGAATCCCGGTTTGTTTTGGGGACAGATGATAACCGTGTACGGGTGTGGAGGCGCCCTGGTGAGCGGTACAATTCCCCCCACACTGTTCTACGTCACACTGCCCCCGCACAGCTGGTGTAATGGTCTGGGGGAGCCATAGCCTATGATATCCGGTCCACTTTAATTGTGATGCGTGAAACCTTAACGCGCCAACGTTACGTTGATGATATTCTTCGACCCCATGTCGGACCTTTCCTAAATGGTCTCCCAGGGGCAATTTTCCAGCAAGATAATGCTCGTCCGCATACAGCAAGAGTTGCTCAAGACTTCCTACGTCATTTTCAGACTCTTCCATGGCCCGCCCGCTCCCCCGATTTGTCCCCTGTAGAGCACGTGTGGGATCAGCTAAAACGGCAGATGCCATCGTGTCACTCTGTATATGATTTAGAGTTGGCTGTTCAAGATTTGTGGGCCCATCTGCCTCAGGACAACATAAGACGTCTAATCAACTCAATGCCGACCGTGTGGCGACATGTATTGCAGCTGGAGGTGGTCCAACGCGCTATTGAAGTTGCCCAGTAATTGTGTCGTTGCACACCATGTATTCGTTTAATTGTCTTGTTTTTGAGATCAAGTGAATCTCTCATCTGTGTCATTATGTGTATTAAATTTCATTTCAATCCGATGCTTTCTTCTTGGGTCGCTATTTTCAATGTTCCTGAGTGTAATTCAATAAATGAGTAGACGATACATGCAATTGGAAGCGCACGATGACGCTTAACACGTTCACTGCCCCTGTAGGGGTAAAAACCACTCACTGCAATGCAAGCAGAAAAATGAATTTTTCCCCACATGCCGATTAAAGGGGAGAGTAAATGTTGATGATTAGCTCTTCCTGCGATAGCACTGGATTGGCTATCGGGACATCATTCCCCACCCTGTTCTTCCACGAGATTAGGTTCATGTGTTGATGTTATGTCTTGAAATGACGCAGGAGAACAAACTAAGCACATACGTCGGTTTCAGAATCATCAGTTCTGTATATGCTGCATTGAATAGGTCCACGTTTCACAATCTGGCAATCGGTCAAAATTGTTCAAGCATTCACCTAGACAATTTTGTGTGTGTGTGTTATATCTGTTTTTGTAGTAAATATTTTCAAAGAGGGGCACAATGTCGAAAGCAAGTGTTAAGAAAAGAAAACACAATTTTAATACTGAATAGCCACATCTACGCCACTGGGTGGACCACAACACCTTTAGAAATAGCCCGTACACTGGAAAAGTCCACCCACTCCTAGATTAGAAGCAGTAGAAAGATAAGCAAATATCACATCAGCAAAGGAAGCTATTTTGTAAAGCAAGCGGTACAAGGAACGACAGTAGATAAAGGGTTTAAATTTATCCTCGCTTTATTATTATTTTTTTCTAGCATGCTAATGTCATTCACCCTGAAGACATTTTGCGAACTATAAACAAAAATAGTGTACTTCAAATAGGAAGAGTTAAATAGGCATTTTTAATACAATAAATAAAATTGAAAAAATACAGATCACGAAAGAAAAGAAAATGTTCCCACGGGTATTAATGAAAATTATAATATAGATTTATTGAAGTTCTTTTTAAATAAGGACTTCCTTCACTGTAATAAATGAAAGTATCGTAATCCGATACCATATTAATCAATAAAGAGATCAAACATTTGAATATTGTTTACAATCCTTCATAATCCACTTAGACTTCAATTACATGAATATTAATGCTTTTTTAATGATTTATCTATTACAATAGTAACGAAATTATATCCCAGACATTTGAGCCTTTTTTCCTTCTTTTTATAAAGTGACGTATTCAGGAGAAAATATTTACCTAATTCTTTTAATAAAATGAGAAAATTTGAAATAATTCAGAAGATTTATTCTGAATTTAATAAATTTAAACATTTATTTTTAACTATTGAGTATTTAATTATTGTTTTTAAATTTACTGCGCCTATCTTTCCTGCAATCAAAATGTAATTAATTACATTCAAGAAGAGATTTATTCTGAATTCAATAAATTTAGAAATTTATTTTTAGCAATTGAGTGTTTAATTATTGTATTAAGTAGCACATTTATTTTTCTTCCATCAGAATGGAAATAATTATATGCAAGAAATTCAGCGACACATTTGTTGGTTGTATATAAACACACACGGAGAAATTCTATATTTTTAGAATATCTTAAGTACTACATGCATAATTGAAATCAACTCCCCTTTCCCCAATAAGAACTTGATAATGATTTCGTAATCAAAGATATGTTGCTGTTGTTGTGGTTGAAACTTTAAAAAAAATAATGAAAAAAAATATGCGAATTACTCGCTGAACGTATTAGAATTATTTCATGTTCAACAAAAAATAATTACCAATAATTTTTAATATTAAACGCTTTAAGAGATTGATTTTTTTAATCAACGTTACAAAAGGAATGCGTATAAAAATACAGGGGACATCAGTTATTTTGAAGCCGAGAAGTGAACGATCTGCAAATTTTCATATCACGCCATGCAAGGATTTTAAAATTCACTTGAATGAGTGAGTGTTTATTAACGTCGCATTATTAAGCAACACAAGAGCTAATGGCAACGGATCTCGTAATTTTGAACATCTGTCAAGAGACAAGGATTACACCAAAGCTGACCCCTCCCCCTCCGAACTTCCCAACCAGGCTACCAAGAAGACTTACAGCCTTGATAGATTTAACGTGTACTCGTAAAATCCAGTAGAAGTTAAAAGATGTGTTTGTGGACAAGGTTTTCATAGAACTCAGCGAGATATCCACCTTACTTAATTCACTACTTTAATTTGCTTATTGATTTAAATTTACTAAACTTCAGGACTACTTGCGTCGGATCTCGCAATCCTATAGGACCAGGTTAAGAAATAAAGACAATGCTAAATTCGGTACCTTGTGAAATTCGTTGATATTTTTATTAGGTCATTTCAAATTATTCTGTTTTGTCTATTCTATTCCAGGGAGTCTACTTTCATACAGTAATAAATACAAAAAGGGAAGGAGAGTTGAATGACAAGGAGATGAATCCAAAATGGAGAAAGATCACTTAAGCACCCCCAAAAACAAGCTCCATGGAAAAAAGGAAGGATCCTGGAATCGAAAATCGTACTATTATCTGAAGCAAGTATATCCCTGAGGAGACACGACAACATAATGCATAGGGTAAACCAAAACTCTTGCCCTGACTATAAAAAAATTCATTACAAAATAACCGTTTAATATAACCATGTAACTTTTGCATCACTGGATATAGATCAGTTATAGTAATTTTTTGTGCAATAGATGACGACAACTCCTTCAACAGTGACTTAGGGGAACATTTGTATGGAAGACATCGTTTTTTTCTCATTCAAGAGAAAGCCCGACGTGTGCTTTGGTTCCTCAAAACGAATTCGCCCATTAATGTTGAGCGTAAATTTCCGCGTAATTATGGAAGCAATCCTTTTGATTCAAAATCAATTAGGTGATTCTATGAAATGTTTAAAGAAAAAAATGCAGCGTAACAGATGCCACGTTAAAAAACACTTGGCGGAACCTGGAATACTACCTAAATCAGGGGTGGCCAACACGTGACACACGTGCCACAGTGTGGCACGCGAAGACTTATTGAAAAATTTGAAAAAATAATAATAAGTAATAAAAAATTACACAATTTTGTTGAAATGCAGTTATTTCAGACAACAAAAACCCTTCAAAATTTGGATCAGCATGTTTGTGAATAAGTATTTTCTATTGTGAGCATAAAAACGAAATAAAGAGTGTTTTTTTTCCAGGTATAGAAGTTTAAGTTGGCATTACTTTCCAAGATGGCGACCGATTTAACAGCTGTCAAGTGATTTATTCTCAGTTTGGTTTGGCAATTCATCATGAATAGACTCACGCCTGAACAATGCTTTTAGATTCGTCGAATGGGCCCAAAACGAGATTGCCGTTGTTCCCGATTTTCATAAGCGAATTTTGTTTAGAGATGAAGCGCACTTCTGGTTGAATGGCTACGTCAACAAACAAAACTGCCGCATTTGGAGTGAAGCTAATCCACAAGTGTATGTCGAAACACCGTTACATTCAGAAAAACTGACTGTTTGGTGCGCTTTATGGGCTGGTGGAATCCTTCTTCAAAAACGATGAAGGCCACAACGTATAGAGCCGTGATTACTAACTTTTTCATTCCTGAATTGAACAATCATGATGTCCAGGAGCTGTGGTTCCAACAAGACGGCGCAACATGTCACACAGCTCGTGCCACAATCGATTTATTGAAAGACACGTTTGGTGACCGCCTAATTTCACGTTTTGGACCTGTGAATTGGCCTCCAAGATCTTGTGATTTAACACCGCTAGACTATTTTCTGTGGGGCTATGTAAAGTCATTGGTCTATGCGGATAAGCCACAAACGCTTGACCATTTGGAAGACAACATTCGCCGTGTTATTGCCGATATACGGCCACAAATGTTGGAAAAAGTCATCGAAAATTGGACGTCCAGATTGGACTACATCCGAGCCAGCCGTGGCAGTCCTATGCCAGAAATCATATTTAAAATGTAATGCCACAAGATTATCTTTCGAATAAAAAAAAAAATTCATGTCAATCGAATAATACATCTTTGTTTTATTGCAATTTAAAGTTCTATAAAAACACCCTCTAAAAAAAACACCCTTTATATCTCAAGACTAGCTGATATATGCACGAAAAACAACTTAATTTTGTTAGCATCTTCAAGAGCTAATCCTAATATAGATGATTGGGGAAGGGGGGAATTACTTCAAAAGCCACATTAAGTAAGTACCGACGGTTTAATAATTATTTAGAATAAAATGCTTTAAATTACTTATTTTTATTTTACGCCTAACTTAACTAATTGAACCTGTAAAAAGTTTATTAACAATGGAACCTAAGCAGTATTTTTGTCTTTTTTTTATATTATTTTTAAATTACCACTACATAGACTTGCATTAAAAAATGTATTTAAGTATTTGCGTGAAAATACCATAATAAGTTAATAAGTAACAATTTTTTCACGTCTTTTTTGTTTAATATTTGGAAAAAATTGGAAGTGGCACGCATAAACTTTTTTTTATCAGTGACACTCTTTCCAAAAAGGTTTGCCACCCTTGGCCTAAATATTATCTGAGGTACCGGGGGAGGGGCAGACGTTGCAATTTACTGAATTATATAATCTCGTAAAAAAAATTCATAACATTACTAACAATATATTCAAACAAACATATGTCTAATTCTAATAGTTAGAGAGCGCAATAAAATATTTAATAATCAAGGCGAGAGACTTATCGTTCACCCTACATATTAAGATTAGTACTTTTATAAATAAAATATATGACACAGAATGTTTGGAAGAATAAAATCTTTCGATATAACATGGTGCAACCATATACTACATCGAAAGACATGACATACTTTATTTTGCTTTTCACTCATCAAGAAGTTATTCTACAACTCACCCATACCTACGTAATGGTACAAAGGCTACCAATGGAATCAGTTAAAGCAAAAGTTGGTATCTTCCGTTAGGAGGAAGAAAATGCCAACCACACGACATTTTTGAGACTGGAACGCAATACCACTCTAACAATGTCCTACTTTCAAAACTAAACTACCTTTCATATTGGAACAATTTTAGTTAAAAAAATAACTTAAGCAGCGCCAACTGGCCTAAATGAGACTTGGACAGCATGTATCTAAAAAACATCACATTTTGGTAAGAAAAGTCCTTCTCCATTAAGAACACGAAAATCGAAAACAGGTATAAATATTAATTGCGAAAAATCTTATTTTCTTATGAAGTCAGTGGTTTTAACTCTCATCGAAAATGTGAACAGGCGCGAATAAAAAAAAACGTCGCGTGTTGATTGTATAAAGGTCGCGTGACAGTTGCGATGATGGGCGTCAAGGGTGCACAAGGGCGGTTCCATTAAGAAAAACTAAAGCGGGGGTGGGGGACGGCCAACATTTCTTTTACCTACTTACCCAAATTTCTCAACCAAATTGATCCAAACCGCGCGTGAGAAGAATTATTTACTTTTAGGCTCGAAAAATCAATGTTGGCGTACACGTGTTCTTCACTGAAAATCGAGAATAGCGATTTTTCTAACGAAAGTGAAGGGGAAAAAATTGGGGGTAGTGATGAAACAAATGGTTTCAGTTTTCGAGTGCGTGCATATGTTTGTTCAATGGACATTTCGTGTTTCTGAGAAAAATGCACTTGATACGATGCGTTCGGTTTACAAGGATGTCTATTGAAAGGTTCGGCAAGGACGCCGGAAATCGAGCATTAATCGTTAAATTCAATACGCTAAAGAAGAGCTAATTCAGTCAGGGACGAAAAGAGAAAAAACCCACAAAATATCAATTCCCGTTTCCTTTGTAGTGAATGACCTACTTATGAGAAGACCCTATTATTTAATGTCAATCCCTATTATTTAATGTTTAGTGGACATCGTTCTTTCAAGTGAAATTTAAATTATACCTATAAAACGTGTTTAAGGCTAACTTTAAAGCTAACTAAATCTTCAGATAGACCATGCACACGTGAACTTCTTAAAACGTCAAAATATTGGGTCAAGAAGCTACTTTCTAAAAAAAGCCAGTTCGGCCATGTAATGCTCGAATTCAGACACATTTAATTGTTTTACATCACTTCAAAGCAACATGAGTTAGTGGCTATGAACATCGTTCTTTTGAACCTTTATCAATTAAGACTACACATTACCCTAAAAATTTCCTTTTTACCGAAAAAAATTTTTTTTTTTGCATGTTTTGGTGGCCGATATCATTGAGATGCTTGCCACGAAATATCAGATCTGTTAGAAAATTAGTTTTTAAGATATTTGAAGTTTTATGAGCTATGGTTTTGGTTTCGGTTTCCTTTTAAAGCATTTTTTCACACTTAAGTTGAATTAATTAAAAATATTTTTGACTTTTAGTTGGAAATGTTTATTAATTCCAATTTTCATTACTAAAATCATTTCTGCTTGATTATGTTTTGAGTTTTTTGAGTTCTCATAATTAATTAATAAAGATTAATTTCATGGCCAATTTTTGCTTTAAAAATGGTTTATATAACTTAAAAGCTTTATCGCTAATTTTTCCTGTAGAGAAAATGCCATGGCAAATGCGTTCTGGGTTTCTGTGAGAAACAATATTTCGAAGAGATGGAATACTACTGAAAATGATGTATCTAAAAATCAGTCCTCAGCTGATTCTGCAATTAGACTTCCGAATACAAGTATTCTGAATTCAAATGCTGCAGACATAACTGAATCTTTCCTTGCTGTACCAAACTACATTATACAAAACATATTGTAGTACTATATTTTAGTATTTTAAAGTCGTACGACAAGAGCTAAAACTTCCTAAACTGCCCAAATTTAAAACTGAAAAAAATTAAATTTTATGAGCAAACCTGAGCATTTTTAGCTTAAGTTAGTATCATTATTATTTTGCATATAAATGCTTCATGTTTCAAAACTTTTGTGAAATATTAGGTTAAGATAAAGCTGAATAAACTGGCGTCTTAACAAATGCAATCAATATTATGCAAAAATATATTTTGAATTAAAAATATAATTTTCAGTCATATTTAATAAAAATAGTGTTTTAATGTAGAACATACATTGGAAAATAACATATTAAAAAATTAGAGTTTTACGGGCATTATAAGTTTTTGTTTTATGACTTTACAAACTTTAAATGCGTTTTTCTCAGACTTTTAATTTTGAAGGTACAAGTATTTTCTAATCCCTAAGGCTGTTTTCCTGTTCAAGATAGAGCCTTGAATTTTTTTGTATATACTCCCAAATGTATATGTTCTATAAAAGTTAGTATGGATTTAGGGCTGAGAACTCTAGTTATTTTTCTAAAAAATGCCAAAGTTGATATTTTAAAAATTTTCGTGTTTTTTCCAGGTTTTTCTAGAAAAATAATCATTAAAAATCAACAAGGGAATAGATTTTCAAATCCATACTAAATATTGTTTGTAATAATCTAAGAATCATAAATAACTTAAAATTACTAAAAAAAATTTCAAAAATTGAGTATTTTATAAGAGTTTGAAAAAACTTCAAAAATTCCTAATTTTTTAAAATTGTAAAACAATGGCTGGTCAAACTGACTTTTTGCTAACAGAATCAGCTTAATAATATAATCTAAATATAAAACATCAATTATTTTTATTGTAACTATCTTCAAAAAAAATTTTTGAAAAAGGGTACCGTGTAGCCTTAATGAACATCCGATAGTTTTGTAAGAAAAAAATAAATAATTGAAGCTTTACCCATACTGTTTTAAAAATAAGTTACCTATAGCGCCCCCCACCACCTTTTTCGAAATTCTTTACTTGTTGCAATACAGCAGGAGTGGGCAGACTTTTACATGGCGCGGTCTACTTTTAATTTTTTCAAGGTTTTGCAGTCCACCTTGTGACGTAGGTGTGATGAACAAAAGGGAAAAAAAAGCTCAACGATATTTGTATTATAACAATAATAAATACAGAATATGTCCACTTAGAAGGGGGGAAAAACTTACCCTTTTGAAGCTACGTTTTAAGTAAAACGATAAATACAAATAATATAATTATACCCATAAATTTAATAATATCACATGATGCATTTTCAAACATGTCACAACACATAAAAAAAATAAATAATTTTCGTTTAAAATTAGTTCTCGAAGCTAAAGTCTCAGTAGAAGTTTTCATATTATCCGCCCCAATCTTGAATACCTCGGTATATAATTATTGACTGCTTATCTTGCGCTGTATTCTAAGTGGTCGTCTGTGAAACGGGAATGACATGCTGTCTTAATTATATTCTTCGTTCAAAATGTAGATTCACACAAATAGGTAGAGCAAAAGAATGATGTTAAATGAATTGCAGCATTTTTAAAATTGGGGTACTTTACATCGTCTATTAGATTCCAAAAGTTATTCTTTACAAATTACGTCCTTTTGAAGGAGAAAAAAAGCTTCGTTTTCCTCGAGAGATAAAGAGAACATGTAACATATTTTTCACATCTACATAGCGAAATGGGTAACCCATGAATGCAACTTTTGATTCTAATCTAATAAATTCTTGAAAACGTCTCTCAAATTTGGGCTGCAGTTTTATTCACGGTGTCTCTTATTCTCGGATGTTTCCATTATCTTGATAACCACCTGTGTTTATTTTAGTATGCGCGTCTAACGTTTTATGAAAAAGCGGTGACCCCAAAATGTCTTGAAGGTCAACCGGTCGATCGCGATCGACTTAATGCCTTTCCCTCTTCCACCGGCTATACAGGGTTAACTCCCTCCAAGGTTTCAGAGCATTGTAATAATAATAATAAACTAAGACGAATACAGCAAAAAAAGAACACATGAACGAATACAGGAAAAAATTCATTTTATTTACATATCTTGCAGGTGTTCTATATGTGAATCTTACGTCACACGACATACATCAATGCGATAGTGTCCAGTTTCAGCTTCACTCAACTCAACATGGTATTATCAACATTATTGACAGCACGTGTTATCCTTTCCTTGTTATTCGTGTTATCCAAAAACCTGGTTTTTTATATAAGACCCGAAATTTCGTACTCCTTTTTGCTGTGTGATGTAGCAGAACTGCATGAAGGGATAAAACGTGCTGTCAATAACATTAATAGTACCAGATCCAGTAGAGTGTGGCAGGAACTGGACAATCGCATAAATGTATGCCGCATAACCAAGGTTTACAAAAAGTATGTAAATAAAATCTGAATTGTTTCTGTATTCTTTTTAATGTTTTTTTGCTTTACTCGTTTTTTTTTTTTACTATAGCGCTTCGAAATCCAGGAGAGAATTATGAATAACCCTATATATCTAGTATGATTTTAATTTAACCCACAATTATCCACTTATTTAACGCAACCAGAGCAATATCAAAACTTAACGTTACAACATGCAAAACTAAAAGTTCCAAAAACCAGACTCCTCAATTTTAAAACACCTGCCTTTGACAGAGATCTTAAGAAAAAAAAAACTCTTGCTTCATTTGTATCAACAATTTTAAAGAGCAATGACACTTCGTAGCAGACGAATGCAAGGAATATTTTTTGTACCGATTGCACAGCTAAGGTTCTGTTCAACAACCACGTACTTTATAATTAGCAAATATGAGGTATTTTTCTCCAGTTGACGACCCAGACTTCGTATCAAAAAGGTATTAAATATTCCAGACAGTTTCCTCAGTATCTGCTCCATCTCAGATGCATCTTCGATTGTCGTGATAGTTAAAGACAGTTCGTAATGAGTAATTAAACGTTGATCTCAACCCACGGTTGCCATGCGTTGATATTATTTATATATTTAGAAAAAGGAATTTCAATGTCACGAACTTCCTTCTGTTCTGTTGTCACTTACAAACAAGTTCCGATACACATTAGTATCGAAGATCAAATGCGATTTCCATCGCAAATTGCATGCAAACATCAAAATCGAAATAAAGCTTTTGATAATTAGTATGCAGTCTTATATTTCAAGTCTGATATCTGAAATGCAAACTGATCGGTCAAGGCCGCATTTGAGTTATGTTAAAAGAATACTATTCTAAACCGGATAATCTTTTTCATATAGAAAAGTGCTCCAAAATTAATTATATCCTGACTTTGCTATCTTATATACAGAAGACAGCATATTTTATTATGCCACACATTTTTATCCAAGTTGGTCCATTTTTTATATAAAACGTTGCTCCATATTTCGGCTCGTAAACCATAATATAAACGAGTTTTCCCTTTACATAATAAAGAGTAAAAAAAATGCTTATTTTTGGAATTAGTAGTTTCAGGTTTTAAGAACGTATTATTAAACCCTTAAGTGCCGCAAGCGTATACATACGCCTAGTTCAACCGGTGCATTGAGGGCCCCGGACGTGTATATCCGTCCTTCCAAAGTACGATTCTTACCTTTGTGCTGCTATCAGTAAAACTATTCCGAAAGCTTTGGAATGCAATAAAAGGACCTTCACATTGTTTGCGAGGGATTTACTTATTTTAGAGAAAATTTTGCTTATTTGTGCATTTCCATCTGCTTCACCCCCCATACACCGCATATGCACGGCTATGTAAAAAACAGTGGCACTGGGGAGCGAATCGCGTTACTTTTAATTGGCAGTTAAGGGATTAAAAACAAATGTACAAATTTCAATGTTGTGGATTTTCAAGAAAACATATTTTGCTGTGTTCCTAATTCAGTTCAACCTCTAGTATATTTGGCGAGTGAGTGTTTATTAACGTCGTAAAGCATTCGTAATTCTAAACCATGGTCAAGTGGTTAGGACGACATCAGAGACTTCATCTCTAAACTACCACACCAACGTAAGCCCATTGAGACACAACATATCTAACGAGCATTAGCCCTTCCACCTGACGGGTCCTCAGTGGCGTGAGTGAATATTAACAGCCACTAATCAGCTACTCGAGGGCATTTGGCGACGGCCCTTTGTAATTTTGAACCATGGTCAAGCAACGAGGATGACACCAGAGCTGGAGCTCCTCAACCTCTCCTAACTTCCACACTACACCAACGGGAAGACGTTTGAGCTCTCGACAGATTTAACGCGCATTGTTCCCCAACACGGCGCGGGTCCTCAGTGGCATCAGGACTTGAAAACACCGGCCATGAGTTAGTGACCATGACCACTAGGCTACCACGGCCAATAAACAGACTTATCGTTGTTCTTAAATAAATAAAAAAATATTTCAGAAAGTAGCTTCGACAGATTTAACGTACACCAACCCCCTTACAAACCTCAGTAGCATTATGACTCAAACTCAGGACGTATATTTGGAGAAGAAAATTTAATTCGTTTACAACCCTAGGCGAGATTTCACTGAAGGTCATTTTACAAAATTTAGCTACTTAATGCGTTCGAAAGAAATACAATCGGGTCTCTATTTAACGAAGTCGCTAAATTCCAGGGGGGGTGAGTGAGTGAGTGAAGATTAACGTCGCACTGTTCAGCTGCACGAGGGCTTTTAGCGACGGACCACGTAATTTTGAACCATGGTCAAGTGACGTGGACGACACCTGAGCTGGCACCCCTCTCCTAACTACCACACCACACCAACGGGAGGACGTTTCAGCTCTCGGCAGATTTAGCGTGCATCGCTGCCCTACACGGCGGGTCTTTAGTGGTACTGGGCTCGAACTCGTGACAAAGCCAGCCACGATCCGATGCCTATACCACCCGGCTACCGCGGCCACGGGGGAGTTCATTAGATGGAAAATTCTTTAAATAGAGATTCATCATTTAACATATTTTAAAAAACCACATAAAACAGATTTTAAAAATACATAAACACTACATATTATTATAAAGTATTATTCCCACTTTTTACTGTAATTTTATACCTATTTTATGTATCTCATCCAGCAAAAAGAAGTCTGCAAGGAGAATAAGAGAAAAAAATATTAACACATTGTGTATTTTCAATTTTATATTACAATTAATGGATTTTTTAACGACATTTTCTAATTTTTAGCCTACGACAAGCCTTTTAGCCTTTTAAACATACATTATTTTATAACCAGTAATTTTAAGCATGCAGAACATGCGTCCTTAAATTTATTGATAAAATCTGTTTTTTTTTTTAAAAAATTCCGGCAATTTTATTGCTCTAGGTGAGTTAAGACCTGGTAAAACTAGTTAAAGGTTTTTGATAACCATAAAATGTGGTTAAAATAGAAAATAATTTGAAAAATGTCCTGAAAAATTTTAAAAATAGGAAGAAAAAAATCACAAGAGAAAAGGTTCGTTAAACAGAAAACGCATTTCGCTAACTGGACTAAGAAAATAGTAAAATGCTCTTGGTTCCAGAAAAAAGTTCGCAAAGTATAGAAGTTCGCTATATGGACGTTTGACTGCATACTCTTCGTTTGCTTTTTAAACTATTATACAGGTAAAACTTTGATTACTAATGTGATTGTAACGAGAATTATTTGAGGATCATCAACTGTACTCAAGCTGACATCATATTAGCATATTACGCACAATTAGGCATTGGTGATTCCTTTGGGGGGGTAGAAAGCTTATTAACGTATTATTTTTAAATTACGTAAGGATGATCGTAAACAAACAGTTGTAATTAAGCTTGAATGAAACTTCTTTTAATTCAGTAAAGTTTAATTAACATTACGCAACAGTTGCACAATGGACAAGAGGAGATAGTAATTACGGTTACGGTCAGATATCGGGGACGGCGCGTGAGCTGAAGCCTCATTCGCTAAAATTCGCCATAATACGAGGTAACGCATGAAAAAAATTCAAATAAATGTGCAAGATGCCAAATTTAACGTGCATCTATTACATTGCATCGTGACTGTTTACATTTCAAGGGGTGGGGAGATATAAAATAATTACATAAAGAAAAAGATTCAAATATTAATATAAATTGCGAAATTTTGATAATTTGTGTTGGAAAATATCTAATAAACATCAGGTTGGTGAATATGAAACGTCGGTTTTTCCTTACATGTTAACATTTGTCTAATTTCCATTATGCTTTTGTCTCTGGCACAACCACGTTTAAAGTCGAATCGTCTATTGCCAGGGTCACATTTCAAAAAAGATTTTCTCAAAAGAGTTCCATTTTGTTATTTGCTTTGAATTTCGTAAAGATCTGAATTCAACCGATATTCGTGTAATTTTTTATAAATATAAGGAGTATAAACTAGGAAATAATGCTGCAAAAGCTGTTCGCAACATAAACCACGCATTTGGGGAGAATACTGTAACGATCAAAAAGTGCAGCGTTGGTTTGAAAAATTTCGGTTTGGGGATTTTTCTCTTCAAAATGAGATGATTAAAAGAGCCAAAACATTTGTGAAAAATGATGCTCAGGAAGTATTGGTGGAAATGAAACCAAACTCTATCAACAAGTACTGCTAGTATATTGATGAAATGCGTGGAAAATTATTCACCAATCACTTGATAAGCGTGGCCCCATATGGCGTACAAAACAATTGCGAAATTAAATAAATTAAAGTATGAAATTTGTCAACGCCCAGCTCATTCACCGGATTTACCACCCAAATATATGTATAATTCATTTTTTAAAGCATTTATAACAGTTTTTACGGACTAAACAGTATGAAAATGAAGACTGTTGCGTGCGTGAAAAATTCCCTATTAGAGTTTATTGATTCCAAAAATCAGAATTTCTTTAAGTCAGGCATCTATGGTTTAAAATCTCGCATTGAAAGGTGCATTGAAGAAAATTGGTCGTATTTCGATTAAATAAACAGCTTTTGAAAAAAGATACGCAGTTTTATTTTTTCACTTAAGAATCCCGACATTTCTCATACGCGTCAATCTAATAAAAATGTTCATTTTACATACACAGCTGTTCACTTCAAATATACAAGGCCATACATTGAATAGGTAAATAAAACAATGTACATCAGTAACATAACATTGTTCTTTTCATATGTACATGCAGGGTGTCCATAATTAAACTTGAAATTTGCGAGCAGTCTGTAACAAAAACTATGCAGCAGAATTGCGTGGAAATTGAGTAATAGCAGAATGAAATGGTGGGAATTTTATCGAGGTAAAAAAAACAATAAGTTCCAAAAACCACCACTAGATGGCATTGTGAAATGTAAACAATTAACATATGCAAGTGTCGTAAACATAGAGCAATCCGTTATTCCGGCTCTTCAGGCAAGACAATGTGATACAATCACAGTGTTTATTCAGGATGGTGCTCTCCTCCACACAACACCCGTTGAGTGAAACATGTGCTCCGCTCCCATTTCGGTGACGACAGAATCATCAGCTGGCATATTCCTACAGCTTGGCCTCCTAGATCCCCCGACATGAATCCTCTTAACTTTAGAGTGTAGGGATACCTCAAGTCCATGGTTTACCGAGGCGAGATCCCATCACATCACATCTCCATACGACCTCAAAGAAGGCATAGAACGCCATGTGCGTAACATTCCCCAGTTAATACTGCTTTCAACAGTCGAACATGCGATTTTATACTTTTAGATGCTGGCAGACAACGGTCGACAGCATATCAAACATGTTTTGTAAACTTTTGTAGATTATTTATATGTTCTTAATAAAGCTATATGATACGTCACCTAGGGATAGTTTTTGAAATTTGTTTTTTCTTCGCTCGATAAAACTCACGTCATTTCATTTTGCCATTACCCAATTTTTATGCAATTCCCTTGTATAGTTTTTGCTACAGACTGCTCGCAAATTTGAAGTTTAATTATGGACACCCGGTATAAGAGACCTAATTTCTCAAAATTCTTTTCTTTTAGATTAAGTACTTTTTTAGTCATTTTGAGCCTTTGATCATTTACAAGTAAATATTCGCGCATGTACTAAACTACCTAACAAAGCGTTTTCTGCTCAATTAGTCATTTTCAAATAATTGCAACAAAGATTAAAAATATACGATAAATACACAATTATCTTCGAAATTTATATATTGAACAAAACGTTCACGTTCCTTGATAAAATTTACTTTTAAAATCGTAAACACTCTAGCGGAAATCGTACATTATGCTGCAATCTCGCATTTGGAGTTGCTATCTTTTATCTATAAATATCATCTCGGTAACATACTGAGATATTTTCATAACATTTTAGCAACATAAATAACACCATAAAACTACTAAAACAGGTTAGTTATCAAGAGACTGAAATTCAATAAAAACCTCACGTTCGAAAAACAGTTTTATTACATTTTAAATCTGGCATCAGCACCTATCTTCCCGCCAAAGTCGTTAATTTAGAACATTCGAAAGCACGGTCCAAAATAAAACCCAAAGAGAGAAACGAATATGCACGTGCATTATTATTATTATTTTTATTTCGGATGGGAGAAGAAATTCGAAAACCAGCTCTCAATTAGAATTCTGGTTGCAACACATCCACAAAAACACCTTCAAGAGATTTACGAAACCTTTGTTAGGCGCGTAAACATAACCAAGTTATGCATAACAAAAGGGCTTCCACTATGGCGTTGGAATTTTGAGAAGTGAACGCCTTTCGTTTTCGAAAGAGGTATGGAACTTTGGATCGGTTACAACAAAACTTTCACACTTCACGGCATTTTTTTTTTTTCTTACGAGCGTAGGTTTTATTAATTAACTTGTTCTACGTGAACACAGACATCTAGAGTTATTTATTTTTACAGCATTATATTTTGTAGTCGGTACTGATTATAATGAGCAAGATGGGTCCCATATTCCCGTTCACTTGAAACTCGGCGATCGTAAAAAGATGGTTTTAAAAAGACATAAAATTATATTAACATTGGCTTGCAAAAAAGGTCATTAATTAGGCTTTTCGGGGGAAAAGGGGGGTTGTTAATAAAATTCCAAAAAATATTTCTGGTATGTTGTTGTTCTTCACTGTATAAAACTTAAGGTTGTTATGTTAAAGCATCAATTGCAAAGAAAGAAAAAATAATTAAAGGGTGCTAAAATATCGACGCCAAGCCAGTGATTTATCACCAAAGATTAACTGCATGCCGAGATATTAATCGCCAAAGATTTCATGGCAACCTAATTTGATACCACCCTAAGGACAATTGCTAAGATTTGTTAAAATTCGCAAAAAATCACCAATGGTGAGGAGTTAACACATTAAACATAGATTAAAGATCTGTTTTAAACTTCAAATGAAGGTTGCCAAAGTGCAATCTTTCGAGAAATGACTGAATAAAATAAGTTGTATATAATTATATAAAAATATTGCAAAGTACTCGTAATATTAGAGACATTTTCTTTGAAAGTAGTTAAGTCCATTTTATGTTATATGGAGATACTTAAGGGTTTGAATTTGAATGGGTTGAAAAATATTGGTACAGTACAGTCCCGATAATCCGAACAATATCGGACCGACCCCTGTTCGGATTACGTGATTGTTCGGATTAGCCGGAGTAACAGCGAAATCACTATTTGAACTGGGAGTACGGGTTATGTTGTACAATACTAAACATTAGTGGTTCTGTTCTGTAGTTTATTCCATTTTTTGTACCATAACTTGATGTACAGTGCGTGAATATTAAATAAAGAACTGTTTTGAATTAAGGTTTATACTGTTTTATATTGAAATATTCACCGATTTTTTTTTCGTCCTTAAAATTATACAATTTTTTCCACGGAGCCGTTCGGATTAACCGGATGTTAGCCGTGTTCGATTAGCGGGACTGTATATGTTAATACGTTCATTTTATGTTTTTTAAATAATAAATTGATTTAATTTTATAACGTGATCGTTTTTAACGAATGAATGAGTGAATATTAACGGCGCACTAATCAGCTACTCGAGAGCTTTTGGTGACGGACCTCG
Organism: Trichonephila clavipes; assembly: GCA_019973935.1. Taxonomy (NCBI): domain Eukaryota; kingdom Metazoa; phylum Arthropoda; class Arachnida; order Araneae; family Nephilidae; genus Trichonephila; species Trichonephila clavipes. Next base: position 1,428,219 of record BMAU01001456.1, on the reverse strand, counting down.
TCATTTTGAACCATGGTCAAGTAACGAGGACGACACCTGAGATGGCACCTCCATCTTCTAACTTCTACACCACACAACACAACGGGAGGACGTTTGAACCTCGACATATTAAACGTGCATCAGCCTTCATCAGCACAGCGGGTCTTCAGCGGCACTAAGCTACCACGGCCACATCAATCAATCGAAAGAAGAGAGAAAAAAGGACTTGAAAAAAAAGAATTTATTTTTCCTATCAATAAATATTTGAATACTGCATAACATTGAACAAAAAATGATGACCACGATCGATTTGTAAACGAAATTTAAAAAATTAAAAAGCGTTACGGGTTTATTAAGTCCTATTTTCTAAATCTTAGTTACTTTTTTTAAGGCACGTACGTAAAATCACATGCATACACTTAATTATCATATCATACTGTGACGAAACCGGTAGCTTCCCCCTAATTGCTAACGGACCCCTTGCCGACAGACGTTGGGAAAATTCTAGACATTTCCCTAATTGCTGGGAAAGAATTTCGTAACTGGGTGGTCAAAGATTTGAACCTTCTTTCCCAGGCTGTTCCGACCGTCCAAATGAGACGCCGTAACATTGTGCTTTCGTTTTCCCACAATTCGGTGACGACAGCGCGTCTGAAAACTTACAATGTGCACCTAGACATCGGCGCCCATTGGGCTATAGATCAAATGGGCTGTGACCGACAGGGGTGGCAGAAGAACAAGAGATCAAGGGAGCCAAGACCGACAGGTGCAGCAGAAGAACAAGAGATTACAGAAGGATGCGAGAAGAAAAACACCCAGATGAAGAACCCAAGCCACGCCTCCCGGATTCCATCGATCGACCAATCACCAACATGCCACTCAGCAGAATGGAAAACACCACTTTCGTCAAGCCCAGCATCATAGACTTTCACGATATGGGATTGAGGACTGTTCTTACAGTCCGGACGCCCAAAGAACAACGCCTATTCAACGCCGAGAAGAAAAAGATTGGATTTTGAGGGAGCCCTTCAGCGCGGAGGAAAAACGATAGTGAGTCCGCGAAGTACGGGTGGATTCCGAACTGGGGTGAGATCCGGGAACGGTCTGAGTCCCGATCAACGATAGGAAAACGATACTGAATCGGCGAATTAAGGCGAATTCTGAACCGGAGAAACTTAACGTGAGGGAACCGATTTGGAGGTCCCTCCCGCTAAAGAATTGTGATTCAGTTATACCTTAGTCCGCGAAGTAAGGCGGATTTTGGAACCGTGGAAATTGCGAAGGAGCAACTGCACGGCGGATTTGGAGCCAGCGAACTCACCCGACTCGGTGTGGAATTACCGAGAGTGAATGTATAGGACTTTTTTCTAGCGTGTAATTTTACGTCATTATTTTATGCGAGAGAGATGAGACATTGCAGCGAAAGAGACTCGAAATTTGTAGACCCTTTTGCTAATTGTGATAAAATATTTTTTGATGATTTTCTTATTGAAATAAATACTTTATCCCCAGAGCTGTGTGAAGTCGTTACAATACTAAACAGTTAAAAAATTTTATTGGATGACCCATCAAATCCTAGAAATCATAAATCAAACATTAGGCACGGAAATTTAAAAATAATGATTAAAAGTTTTTTTTACCGAATAACCTATAGTTTAAATGTAGTGAGACATTTGTGTTGATTGATGAGCTTGAATATGGCACACAACCACATGAGCCATTGTAATCTCATATACCGAAGAAAATCACGTAAATATCCAATCAGAGTTAATTAGCAGTAGCAAGCAATTGTTATTCTGCATACTGAATTAAACTTTGATCTGGCAATAGTATATACATTTATACTCTTTAAAGTACCGGTAAATCGTAAGTTGCAATTACTATAAAACTTCATTGCTATTTGTTACCAGATTCAATGTGGCTCAAGCTAAAAATAAATTCTTCTGATTCGAAACGAAAAGGAGGTTGAAAGTATCCCTGTTGGCGAAGTTTAAAAAAAGTAACCGACCGCTCATTAGCGCATTATGTATGTAAAGCGTCACTTCGCGCCAAATTCTCAAAGAGCTTAACTCTTCACGAGCTAAAACTAATCGACATTAGAACGCACCACACGTTTTACGTTTAGCAAGTAATGGCAACAGTTTTAATGTAAAACGATTCACTCTTCTTGAGTTTCAATTATGAAAATGAAAAGTTGCTCAAAGGGTTAAATTTAGTCAAATGATCATTGTAATCACGTGTTCTCCATTGAAATCAAAACAGACATTAGATTTGTACTACTTTTGTTCTAGCAAAATTTGATAAAATTTCAAATTTTATAGTTGGGTAAAGAGATTCAAATATAAAGATTTTTCAAAAAGTTTTTCAAAACTTAAATAATGTGTCCGTAATAATGTGTAATCGTACATATAATGCGTGTTTGTATAAATCAAGTGCATTTTATTTCCCTATGTACGTTATTACAGTTGACAAATATGTACTTTTTAAAGGAAAGTTTCTTTTTAAAATTTGTAAAAGTTGGCAACAGCGAAGCACATGAACTGATTGGATAAAAACACGTGATTGTAATTATCCTGTGACTATGACGTCAAGTCGTAGTTTTAGAACATAAAATCGCCTTGAAACTGAATTTAATTGTATTTATAAGACACAATATATATTTCCCAAACATCTCTCAACAAAAAATACATTTCGCCATTTGGCGTCAATTTGTGCAACAGATTTAGGTATTAAGGCTGTTTTCGGCTAATGTTAAATATTAGGACACAAATTCGGAATATTTTTTCAGATATAAAAGTACTCGAAGATTAATATTATATTCTGGCTTCACTATTATAACGTCGCTTCTCCGAACATCAACAGCGGTCGGCGTCTTTGTTGGACCTGACACCCACACGTGCATCTTGCAGCTGCAGCGCAACCCCTTTTTGACCCCCGAGGAATCGAACACCGTCGACCGGAAGATGAGAGAGGAGAGATGCTTTGAACTTACAAGGGAGCGGTAGGCAACGGTTCCTCCTCTCACAAAATATTGGACTCTAACAATCTTTAATTAAGTTTAATAATTTTAATGTATCATTCATGTAATGTAATATTCAATAGTTGTGCCGTAAATAAATTCCATATTTAAATTAACCAAGAATACGCTACCGTTATTCTTTCAAACGTTACACTATCCTGTAGAGAATCACTTATTTTATCATACTATTCATTTTTATTTGAGTTGACATATTTTTTCTTTCATAAAATATGTTTCGCGTTTTTTATCCTATAACGTAATGATAAAAGAGCTATCTCTTTACATGTTAAAAGGAAAAACTAATTATTTATGAAATATTTTGAAATTTTAAAAACACTACATTATAAATAAATGCATTAGTTACAATATAACAAATTTTTATACAAATTGAGGCATTTTTTCTGTCCGAAAATGTGCTCCGCTTTAAGTTCACGTTCTTGTGTATATGGCGTTAACAGCCTTAAAGGTACATTATAACTTCCTCGGAGATTTCTAATAGAAGAAATATGACACAATTTCCTTTTTCTCATGAAGCTTAATTTTTTCAAAGGTATTGTGCACTTAAAATGTTTTATTATTTTAGGCGTAATGCCCAATGAGACAAGTAAAAAAATACATTGTTCTAATGAACACGAATGAATACACTGCAAACGGTTTCATCAAGTTCTTTGTATTGTGAAAATGTGTGTGTGTGTGTGTGTGCGCGCGTGCGCGATATAAGAGGTAATCGACAAAATGTGACCGGTAAAAAGAGTGAATAATCAAAGAAATCTTACAGTATTGAAGAGCGTTGGACACTAAAGATTAAACCAACTATGGTACATTCGGAGTTGGGTTCAATGAAGTCACTTCTTAGTGTAACAAGAATAAATTATTTTAGGTTAGGTAAAACAAATATATATATATTATATATATAAGAAAAATTAAGGATTAGGAAAAATTACGGAAACATTTTCAAGGAGACAACATTTTTCCCTTACTTGGTCGGTACTAATGTTGAGTGGACGCTAGAGGACGCTTCTGCTGCCTGTGACAGTCAGTTAAGAGTGTTTATGACAAGAGCGAATACAATATTAAATATTTTCAACAACAACAAAACAAAAAAATCATTGTCTTCTGAAGAGCTCCTAACGTTATACAATGTACTTAACGGTAACTATCGTACAACTAAAAATTTTCTAGAAATCTTCTGTACTTGAATTAATCATCCTAGTAACAGCAGCTTTTGTCTAAATTATCGGCAAAAAAGCCACAGCAGCGAATTGCGGCCGCACACGACGAATACACCCCATGAAAAAAGTGTTCAAATAAGATTTAAAAAAAAACAAGACAATAAAAATTACCTTTAACTATTTGATCTTCTGATACGAACTTTGCAGTCACTTCAGACTTTCATGTAGGGAAACAAATCAGTAAAAAGAATTTTTCCAGAAGAGTCTCCAACACCTATACCAGGGTTGGCGAGCCACTGGCACGCGACACAATGTTTTGGGCATGCCAGCGATCAAAATTATTAGCATTTCATTTCATATTACGAACAAACGTGAGTGATCGGTCGCGGAGCGGTGGGTTGATTGATTGATTTAATATTAACGTTGCACTGTTCAGCTACACGAGGACTTTTGGCGACGGACCACGTAATTTTGAACCATGGTCAAGTGACGTGGACGACACCTGAGCTGGCACCCCCCTCTCCTAACTACCACACCACACCAACAGGACGTTTCAGCTCTCGACAGATTTAACGTGCATCGCTGCCCTACACGGCGGGTCTTTAGTGGTACTGGGATCGAACTTGTGACCAGGCAAGCCACGATCCGACACCTATACCACTCGGCTACCGCGGCCACCGCGGAGCGGTGGGAGCACACTAGTTTGTTATTGCCTTGCCTTACGTTAGGTCGTGGACTACAATTGCTTACGATGTAAAGTTTGTCTACGGATAGCACAGTCAATTTCATTTGTCTCAACAGTATTTTAAAGTTTATTTGTGTTATATTTACGGTTTTTAAGTGTTATTTAACAAGGCTAGTTCAGCAAAGGAATAAAAAGGGCAAGCCAGTAAGTGTAAAAGAGAATTTCAAATTTGGTGAATCTAGAAATATGGCATGATTAGTAAAGGCGACAAAGCGGTGTGTGTTTTATGTTCTGGTACAGTGGTATGCAGAACATCGTCTGTAAAACGGCATTTTGAAACAAATAACAAATCCGCTCGTCAAAAAAGTGAACCACAGAAAAAATTAACAATTGCTTAAAATCCGATTGGCAGATGGCTCCAATTTTCTACTAAAAGTAACATCTTACAATCCAAATATAAGTTATTTGTCATCTAATCTGCAACAGAATTCACACTAATGTTATTTTAATTTGAATTACACATATAACTAAAACATTTACAACTTTACAGTGCAAAGTGTATTTTTTCGCAGTAAATAAAGAGTTTTCCGTTTTTAGAATATTTAGTTTTATTATTTTCCCAATAATCAAAAGTCAAAATTATTTTACGGCACTTCTATACCTCATTAAACATATCTAAGAAAAAACGGCACGTTGATTCATACAGGTTCGCAACCCCTGACCTGTACTATCTGTGGCGGATTAGTTGCTTACATACAACGTTGGCAATGTCGCAGGCAACATACACAGAATATCACAAAACTATTTATACCTGTGGAACGATTAACCCAATCACGAATCTTAACAAAATGTATAATATTACCTTTATATGAAGCCCCGACGAAGTAAACTTAAAGAATGCACTACTAACGTCAAATTAATCTACTCAGGATCTGTTTCCAAGAGAATCTCACTGGTAGATTATTAATTACTTTAGACCTTCCACTTTTCGTTTTACGAATATCCAATGACACTTCGTTCTATTCTCTGCTAACCATTTCAATACAGTTACTCATATCAAACAATATCATTAAGTAGCCCCAAGGGCTACTTAAGGAAATCACAAGCGAGAAACCGTAAATATAAGATGTTCACTGAATCTGAGGTAAGGGGAAACAATATTCCGAGATACAATAAGGGTTTTTTTTTTCAAATGATTAATATTCTAGCATTTCTGTGGTCATTCACCCTATTTATACTGTTGCAACTTATACTAAAAATTATTATTACTTTAAAAAAAGCTTTATTTTAAAAACTGGATTACTCATAATAAATGAGTATTATTTCATCTTAGTTTCACATAAGCTATCAAACAGCACTCTCCTCGTAACATATTCAAACAGTTTAACTTAAAAAGTTTGGAAAACCCGGATGCCTTCACTGGCGGTTCTGATCCAAGATTAAAAAGTGAAATCAAAGCCTTCAATCGAACAACAAAGACACCGAGTCTCAATTACGAATAGAAGTTAATAACTCCACCGAAATGACGCAACAATTGGTAGGCTTTTAAAAAAAGGCTCAGCGAAAACTAGCGAGTAAAAAAAGAAAGAAAAAGGGTCAAACAAACGTTTGTAACATATTTCAAAGAACCCCTTTCTCTTCTCACGGTTCGCATTTCAATCAAGGGAACAAAAATAAAAAGCATCGAACAAAAGACGAGCAAGGCCCCACCAAGAAACCATGCAAATTGTTCCACATAGCAATTCGCGTTCGAAGTGTTTAAAAAACAAATAAATGGTATCAAGCATATCGCTGCCGCGTAGTGAACAAAAGAATGCCCATATCACCCATTCATTCGCGAAATGTTGCCAAAAATCGATTCTAAATTTCGCCAAGAATGGTTTTAAGAAAGAAAAAAAAAAGGGCGGGAAATTATGAATGAGGAATTCCAAAGCTTAAACAATGTTCGAAAAGGAGCAAGAAACTTTGGAAGTGGCGAAAAAGAAGCAAACAGGCGATTCAGTGGATGAAAAGACTAACCCAGATCTTTTTTTAAAAAGTACATAAAAATGTATACGAGTGAAAAAATAAAGTAAAGAAAAAGAAGATTTGGACTCCATTAAGGCAACAGCCATCAAACAGGCAGGGCAAAGTATCATTAATGCCAACAGTATCTTGGAATAAAGGAAGGAAGTTGTGGCGAACACAAGGAACGTAAAACTCTTTATATAAAGACTGGAAATAACAGTTTAGAAATATTGCTCTTTGATAAAAACTCCTAAACACGCTAATGATCTTTTTCTTTTCTTCAGCTGACCATATTTTTAGCTATTTCTGTGTGGTCTGGTAGTACAATACAGAGTAATTTCAAACCTCTTTGTAATAGATACCAGTCAACAGAATCCCAAACGAAGTTTAGAGAAATGGAGCATTGACTTTTTTTCATCCAATTTCGATGATGTATTGCTACTTCCTACTGTTGCACGTTACTGTTTGAAATAATGTTAATATCAATTACAAAATAAAGTTATTTCAAATCAATCCTAAAAGGCAGATTAATTCTTAAAAATAATTTTATCATCCAGCAATAAATAATTGTTCTTAAAAAACTAACGAATAACTACACTTGAAACCAATTCTCAGAGAAATATGAAATGCAAAATTCAAACCAACGTAATTTTTACTATTTCCTATAGATAAATTTAAAATTTGCTTAAAGTTATCATAGGAAAAAATGAAGAAAACTTATGTCCTTTTTTTATTTTAAATAAGGGGCTTTACATAAATGATTCCTAGAGAATATTTTATTTTCATAGTCGAGTCGCAAGAATAACTCAACGTTTATTTGAGCTTCCATTAAATATTTTGAACTACAACCGTCAGAAATCAACATAACCATTATAAAACAACACGGAATTTTGTTCACTTATCTGAGTGGAAGTCGTGAATTTTCACAAACACATCATTGAAAATAAAATAACCTGCATTAACTTTTAAATTTCAAAAAATATCTTTGGTATTAATTTTTTTTAAATGATACACACACACAATTTATTCATTATATTTTAATCAAAATGAGCTATTATTATGTCATCTTGCAAAGATGAAATAAACTCTACGCTGATTTAATACTAAATAAGAATGTTCATTATCTCTCATATTATTATCGTCTGCCTTAAATTAATTTAATTTATATATATATTCTAAACATTATGCTAACATTATTTCATGTAATGGTGTATAATCGTCTGCTTTTATTAGAAGTTGAGTTAAAGCTGGCATCTTTTATAATTATATATGTATTTTTTTCAACGCCGGGCGTGGAATGTTACGTCATCAGCGAACCGCCATTTAAAAATTTGTAAAAGTAGACATTGTCTATAAAAGTTTGTGCGTATTACTGCAATGGATTTGACTATTATATTCAATTCGAGTCCCCCGTATTACTGCAATGGATTTGACTATTATATTCAATTGAGAGATGATTTGTAATGTATGGCTGTATTAAAATGAATAATAATAATAAAACTCAATACGAATAAAATAGCCACCGGCTAGCGATCGGTAAATATACTACTGAGTAAAGATATAATTAAAGAAGGCATGACTATTAAACATAAACAATAACAGGATACGCTTGAATGCATAATTCAAAATCTTTTATTATATTCGATAACGATTAGTAATTCGATGCACGGTATCGCACTAGGTCAAGTTCCTTGTATTAACTTTGAAATGACCAACATTCAAGTATCTCTAGTAATACATTTCTAAATAATGAAAGAGAATAAATAAATAAAATACTGAACGGTTTTAAACATTCTGCTATTTGATACTGGTTTTTCCTAATTCTGTTTTTGTGTTAAATCATCTATAAGTGGCACAATAAAATATTTTGAAACAAATTCCTTCGAGGGTTTATTTTCTTTAAGCAAGCAGAAGGAATCGAACTTCTCAACCCACACCTTCTTTAGAAATCCAAGTAATCTTTCCTTTCTGTTTAATTAATTGAATGATAATGAACGTCGAAGCTAAATGAAGGCTATAGCCAGCAGATCTCGCAATTTTGTACCACAGTGAAGTGAACAACACCTGAACTGGCACAGCACTCTCCGAATATTTCCTCACATCAGTCCCTCTACACGGCAAGTCTTCAAAAGCACTATGGACCAAACTCATAACACAACGACCAAGAGTGCGTCACTAGAACCACTGGGCCACTGCAGCCACAGGATCTTTTACGAATCAAGATTCCAACATCAAAACTATCTTTGAAAATAAAATAGAATTCCTCTCAATCTAGAACTGGAACATGAACTAGTGATATAAGAAGGTTTCTTTAAGAGGAAAAAAAAAATAAATATCAGAGGAGATTACTGATTTCTTTCATAACAGGGCACTTCAAAGCACATGAAGAATATTTGCCGACGAAATTTGAAATTTTGAACCATCGCATACTCGTTCAAAAAGAAAAAAAATGAAGAGAATCTATAAATGACTAAATATAAGTGAATTTGAAATCAATAAGTAAAACACAAGTTAAATTTAGAATAAATTTCATTTTTTTAAAGAAATTTTAATCATCTAGTACAGGGGTACTCAACCTTTTATTCCCGCCGGGACGCATACACATGATAGGCATATCACGCAGGCCGCAACATGCGGATTAATGGAAAAAGCAGACTATAAGACGAAAGCAACATTGACAAACAAAACTCTGATCAAAATATTAAAACATTGTTCTCCAATTATTGAATTTTTAGTACAGTTTTAGTTTTCCTACCATTAGCTCAAAATCTCCCTACGTATATCTTGTTCAAATTTTCAATCATTAATAAAATACATTTTAAAGCTCTCATTTGACATGAAATTTTCTATACGCTATTGTTTTGGGTGGCAATACGATAATTTAATTGTAATTAATTAAAATTAATTGACTGAAACCAATTATTTAAAGAATTACAGGTACAGTAACGTTGGCTTCATTTTTAGTGACTTGGGTGAAACATTTAAAAGATTTTTTTTTTTTTTTTTTTGTCCTCACGTTTTAAAGCATTCAGTTGAACTGAAATTTTATATAGACGATTATTTTGGATGACAACACGATACTTTAATGATAATTAATAGAAATTAATTGCCACTTAATATTGTGATTCTGTCTTATGAATATACATATTTATATTAATTGCAATTATTTGATAAAAAGTAAGTAAAATAAAATTTTTCTTTGTTGACCTAAGTAGGAACTGACTTTAAAAAAAAAATTTATATTAGTTGTTATAGTTTTAAACCTAATTGTTCGTACTATAAAATATTACAGGCCCCGAAACTCAAAATTCTTAGTCTGGTTGTCCCAAACTGGACAGATATCGATTACAAAGCACACTTAGAAAGTAATGTCACATGTGAACAGTAAAAGTCATATCCCACCTGCCTCACAAACAACCAAACGAGGGCGCAAAGTTTACCATCCTCCAGGGAAATCAACAAATTACACGCAGTCTATCCACATGAAGATGTCCGTTAAAAGGGGCACACGCCTATATGGCTGCAGTGTAAAAGACACAACAGCACTTGTAACTTTTATTAATTGATCCCTACGAGGAAGCGAATACACGCCGTGGGTAAAGTTAACGATCTGTTCAATAACCAAAAAATAACGTTTTTCGCGTTCGCAACCTGCAATTAGGCTCAGCAAAACCCGGAGAAGCTGGTGGCCCAAGTAGTTAAGTCCGACGCGCGAACACAGAAGCGATTTTTCTCAAACAACACTGTCCTGGATTTTTTTTTTTTTTTTTAACTAAAGCAAGATGCGGTTGGAATTAATTTGGAAGATGAATATAATATTTTCAAGGGAAAGGTTAGTCGTGTATGTGTGGTAGGATGGAACTAGATTTCGAAGCGTTGTTAAACGTGTTAAATTAATACAAAAATCATGCGGGTTTGGGGACGTAAATCACATTGTTTTTTTTCCAGCAAACGATTTTGCTGGTAATATGATCTACTTATAGTTTTAATTTATGTTTCATGATGCGTAAGTTATTTGTAATAACAGATTTAAATGGTGCTCCAAAAAGATTATTGGTTTAATTCTTCAGGCTATTTTGTAAATGTTTTTACTTTGTGGCATGTTTGTGTGCATAGAAATTATCAAATAAATAATGGATTGCAACCTTTACAATGACTGGTCGTTTAGTAGTAATAATATTTTAATGCAAACATTTAGGCAAAATTTATTACGAAAAGGATAAAAGCATTTCTAAAAAGAAAGAATATCAGTACATCAAAAAATATTTGTGTCAAATTATCTTGCTTATGTTTTCATTCATAAGTAATAAATACACTGAAGGCACAGTTTTGCTTAGAAATGCTTCCAGAGTTGGAAGCGTTTTTTATTCAAGCTAACAATTTTAAGCATGTATCTAGACTATATATATATATATATATATATATATATATATATATATATATATATATATAAATTAGGCGAATTTTCTTGTTTACATTTTTTTACAGATATTTTAAGAGTATTTTTAAGACCTTAACACTGACTCCCTACCCCACACACAAACACATTTTTCCTAAACGATACATTGTCTATAATCTATGTCACATTTAGATGCAAGAAGAGGGATATTAGCGACGGCTCTCTTAATTTTCAACCAAGCGATGAAGACAAAACTGCAGCAGGCATCTTACTCTCCAAGCTTCCAAATCATGTTAACGAGAGGGCTTTGAGTCCCGACAGATGTAACATGCATCAGCCTCTCTACACATGATGTCTTTTATGTCATCATGACTCCAACCCACGACTGGACAGAAACAACGTCGGCCAAATATTCCAGACAATGACCACTCGGCTACCGCTGGTTAACGTAGTTTAAAGAAACAGATGAATGTGAAGAGATCGACCGAAATGTTTTTAGAGGATAGATATGTAAAATGATAAACACATACATAAAGTTCTCTCATTATCCATCATCAAACAGAAAAATGCAGAAACGTTTTATACTTTTCCATTTTTAAATACAGAATCTGGAAAGCATTTTCATTAGATACCAACTTCACGAATATGTTAAACAGCAGTTTAAAAAAAATAATAATTAACTTTTTAAAAAAAAACGTGCTAGTTTAATATTTACCAAGAAATCACCTAACAACACACCATTGGTTAACTAAAACATATCGATTCGTGAAACAAAATAGTCTCTAGTTTATTTTTGAGCAAAAGATATAGTGTATATAATAGCGGTTCTTAAACTGTGGTTCGCGGGCCCCTGGGCATCCCCAGCAGCTGTCTGGGGGGGACCGCGAAGATCCCTCGTTTCATGTTAGGATTTCCCTCTTCTACAGACTCTGAAAGACATCGTGAAAAAACTGAAAAATGTGTCATCCTTGACTTGTTCTCAATAAAATTCCCAATGAAAAAACTGCTAGAACTTGTATTTCGATCAAGATTATAAAGTCAGGGAGTGGTGTTCAAAATCTTGAGGGTTAGCGATCTCAGGCTGATACATAAAGGGAAGGAGGCTTTCGAAAGTTAAAGAACTGCTGGAAAATAGCATTCACAAAATAATATCACCTATTTAACATCCCAATCTCTAAATTTCCAAATCATGCCAACGTGAGGGCTTTGAGCCACGACAGATTTCATGTACATTAGCCCTCCTAAAAGGTGTATTTTCAGTGCTAGTAGAACTCACGCCTCGTAGGCCCTAATTTCGTGACCTTAACTCAGCTACCACGAATACTTATCGTCAGATGAAAATCTTCCGAGTATTATTCCGTTGTTTTCAAATATATAAAAAATATTTTAGATGGAAAAAGCAAACAGAAATTTCTCAGTTCCCTCTTTCTTATTATAAAAGAGTCGTTCAAAAAAGAAGCATTTTTTAAAAAAAAAAGTCTCAATTTTAGAAGGTTAACTAAAACATTCGTTAAATTAATGAGGCTGATTGGGTTAAATGGAAATCTTGTATATCACGAAAGTTGAGAATGACAGCTAAACAAACCGTACTATATCATTTATAGTTATTTATATTATGATTTTGCGAAAATCCTAATTCCGCACCTTTCATGACCTATAAATATCATAATCAATATACCCCCACCCCAACACCACCCCAAAAAATCTTGTGCTTATTTTTAGGATGCAGTAATCTAGGATACATTAAAATAACAGCAAAACGAAAAGCACTTAACTTCAATATATGTTTTCAACCCCACCCACAATTTTGTTCTTGACCTTCAATTCCAATCATCTTCTTGCAACCAATACCGTATATGTTCAAGAAATTGAGACGATCCAAAACAGATAATAGTTTCCTGATACCAACAATTTATCTGCCACACCTACCGGTGCATTAAACTACCTTTATTTCCTCATATTCGTTTTTGTTTTCGCTCTTACAAAGGACCCACAGGCCACTCAGTCCCCCGAAATGGGTTAGAATCATTCCTCTTTCCAAGTGCACAGCCGAAAGCGCCCACCAAAACTAATCTTTCACTTCCCTGCTTACCCATAATGAATCAGAACTCCATGCCAAATCTCATTTTAACACCGGAGGGTCAGAACACAACTCTTTTCACACATCGAACACCACCATCTGTCGTCTTTGGTCCATCCTCCAACCCCCTGGGGCACCGTGCACTTGGACAAACTGGAGCACACAAAACTTCCACATTATTATTATAAAAGCAAATAAAACTGCATAAATTTAGCCGAACCATGAAAACCCTCATTTTTAATGACTCATTAAAATCCTACGCGCGACTTCGCCCCAAAAAAAGAAAAAAAATCAATGTCCGCCGCTCGATCACGCACAGAAAAAAACTACTACTACAACTTCCCTCTGCGTGCGACCTTGCCCAATATGTGTGTTGGGAACATTTTTAAGGGATTCCTCGTTCGCGTTGGGTTCGATCTCAAAGGATGAGAAATTGGGTTAATACAAGTTAAAGAACACATCCTGGAGCCATCTAATGAAGATCTAATATGGTTTCTTATTCGTTCCTTTTTTTTTCTTCTTAATTGTTTTTGCATCGGTGTTAATAAGGTGCGTTCTGGTTAACGGGCATGTTCTCGGACGCACGCGGTTCAAGAAACTCAGGAAACTTGCCAAAAGGACACCCTAATAGAATGCCTTTTTGTGTTCCTTGTGAGGACGGGTGTCGAATCTAATCGTCTGTCATCAGTATTCTCGGACAAGCGATTGATCCCGCGGGTGATTAATTAGGAATGGAATGCCAAAAGAATCGATTTGTCTACAAGAAATTGGATCGTTTGCTGAAAGAGGAGGGTCGAGCAGGCACGCATTAGCGCATAAACATAAGTTGCACAAGTCGCTAGGTACAATTTTCTAAATGACTAATCGATATTTAATTGTTTTAAAGTAAACAGATGTTTCAACAAAAAAAAGTCCATTCGATCATTTTTTTTTTCACTCTTGTTTGTACAATATATCCAATACTACACTATAATTCCCTTTAGATTCTCCATAAATATTTCGTTTATTAAAAGATACGATAACAGTATACTTACAGATGAATATGATCAATAAATGAATCTATAACTGATTTTTTTAAATATGTGATACACTAAATGTATTCGTAATTGTATCGTTTATATAACTGAAAAAAAATACATTATCTCTATCAGTAGCGCACACAGGAATTTTTCGGGGGATCGAAAGTTCACCATCTTGTATCATGCTCCTTTTGATTTTATCGATTTTCGGGGACAAAACACAGTAAAAAACTAATTTTTGAATAAATGATTAGAATTAATTAATAAAATTAATCATTAATAGCAAGAAATTAATTAAATTTTACATACTATATACTTAGAGTTATAATCAATCGGAAAAAAATCAAGGGCTTGGAGGTCATAACCCCAGGACCCCCCTTTGTGTGCGCTACTGATCTCTATATACTATAATAGAGAAAAGCGATTTACTCAATCATTCATCATGATATTTCTGGAACAATGAGACCTAGAATTTTGAAAAGCATGTTTCTTCTGTTCAATAGAAATCAGCTAAGAGAACGGGTTTTGCGAAAATCGCTCCCACGGGGGAAGATTACGGGGGTGTTATAGACAAAAATTCTCCCTTTTTGAATTATTTGACCTACAGACTTTAAATTCCGCAGGCATGATTCTTAATGAGTAACGATCAGTTAAGAACGAGTTTTTCGGAAATCGACTCCGAACGGAGGACGAGAGGTCGTCAGTGTAAAACATAAATATATACTTTCCTTTTAGAAAAAAATTCACGTCTTTTCTTTTTTTAAATCAAGAAAGAGTGCTATAAAAACGTCTTTCAATACAATAAAAAAGCTTAATGTTAGGATTTGCACATCAATAACAAAAACAATATAGATCCATACAACATTTATGAAATACCCAGCGCAGAGGGCACATATAACGGCTACTTATGCACATATGGTAGATATCGACAGCAAACGTTTTGAATTTTAAACAGAAAATAATTTTACACAGAAATATTTTGAATGATCATAAAATTAAAAATCAAATTGTCTTTAAAATTGAAACGGTAAAATATGTCCCTCCCTTTTTACAGACCTCGTAATTTTGACCCACGGTCAAGTGAAGAGTATGACACCTGAGCTGGTACGCCATTCTCCTAACTTCCACACCGCGCCAACGGGAGTAGTTTTTGCCTCGACAGATTTAACCCGCATCACATCTCTACACAGCAGTTCAGTAGCGAGCAAGTTTCACACTGTTCACCTAGAGGGCTTTTGGAGACGGACCTCGTAATTTTGAACCATTGGTCAAGTGAAGGACGACACCTATGAACTACCTGAGCTGGCTACAGATTCAACGTGCCTCTCCATTTTTAGTGGTACTCCTAACATGCCTGCCATGATCCGATACCTTGACCACTGGGCTACCACACACGCGCCAACCTCGCAACGGGAGTAGTCTTTACTACATCACACTATTTGGACCTCGAAAGTTGAACGTACATCACTTACATGTTATAATTTCAAGCCGACTAAAGTGTAAAGCAAAAAATTATTTAAAAAAAAATAAAATAAATTGTTCACATAGATTCACACCCATAAAACTTGAATAATTCTTGCGAACAAAAAGGCAGCACTACAACACATATATACACACAAGATAATTCGAAACTAAGGGCATCATTACCTGTTATAATTTCAAGCGAGTAAAGTGTAAGAGAAGGAATTTCCCATTTCAGTAGGCTAATTTCTTCTAAAAAGAGTGTACCGATGGTTTATTTTAACTTACAGTAGCTTCACTCAAGACTAAAATAAAACATCTACTGTGAGTCTCTATTTATAAAAAAACACTTATTGTTCCTGCCCACTTTTGGATAGCTGACACCGAACGTCATATAGGTTGAAAGGAATGTCCGTTGTGACCATATTCCGGGATGGGATGGGGTGAAAGTTACTAGTGTAAACTTATCAAATTTCATTATCGAACATATACTCCAGCCTTGAACTCTAAAGTTTCAACATAAAAGAAAACTGACATTATACATGCAGAGTACAAAATAAGGGGAAATAAGATATGTACGTTACATGAAACACTAAATTCACCCCTTTAATAGTCTTTCTGAAAATATATCAATTTTTTGCAACAGAAAAAATATTTTTCAAATTCGATCCAAATGCCGCCCTTAGAATTTTCCGCCCGGGGCAGGGGTCCGGTTTGTCCGGCCCTAGAGCCGCCCCTGTCTCATGACACGCCGGCCACGAGAGACAAAGTGGAATATTACACACAAGTATATATATATATATATATATATATATATATATATATTGAGTGATTTATACAGGGCAGGGCAAATAAAAGTGGCCCGGACGAACCTGGAACTTTGTTCTCCTTATTCGTCCCATCCTGTATTATAAAATTTATTTAAAACTTTTAATTTGAAAAAATTAATAATTATTCGTACTATTACATCCTACATATGTATAACAATATTCACAGCACTGAGTTCTTTCAAAACGAAGTGAACTTCAAAAACGAAAAGTAACCAAGTCTCAAAATGACAGACACACACGCAAACATAAAACCAATGTCAATCCATTACCAAAGGATTCGCTAGGATGAACCACTAATCATCACTGATTAATTTTAAATCGAAAGACACGAAAATATCGTTTGTAGAAAACCATCAGGTCTTGGGCACGGTTGCCCTTTCGAAGACACGCTCAATCACGCAAAGAAATTTCACAGGGAAGTGGACTTCGGTTAATTGATGGTTGCGAGGGCGGTTTGTGTGGATAAAAAAAACCCTTCAATCATGACATCAGAAGCACTGAAAGAAATGGTACAGAAGCATTCAAGTGATGGGTCCGTAACGACGGGAAAGGGTTTTCACTTTCGGCGGATGTTAATGTTGAAGATGCCTGTGTTTAGTTTCGGAGAAATTACTGGCATGATTGCGAAGGAAAATAACAGGCAATGGGTACTTTAAATCGATTTGAAAAACGCTCTACCAATAATTCAATATTTTTTCGGTTCAATTCTTTCGTGCCGCTTGATTACACACAATGTCTTAAAACAAAAGATATTTCTGAAGAATTTGAAGAACAGAAAGAATATTCAAAAACAATATTAACAGCATTTTATTTGTTCTCGATATTTTAATAAATATCAAAACAAATAAAAACATTTAAAATGACTTTATAAGGATATTATTTTTAAAGTGCCTAGCCCTATCTGCGATAATTTTTTAAACCATGTCATACAGAAACGTTTTATGAAAGGACGAATAGATATTTGATTTTTCATAAACAGCTAAACAATTGTAGTGATATCTTCAATTAAAGCATTTTTTCAAATGGTTTACCCTTATATATATATATATTTACATCTCTCCTTCATAAATTTGTTTTTCTATTTGTCATCCCTATAAATAATGCAAAATAATAATATCCAGCTTGAATTAAAATCTACCTAATCGGATGCTTTCCTTATAATGTTTGTTTACTTCTTAACACATATCTTTTGCCAAGCGATGTACAACAGCACGATGTAGACACTTGCACAACAAGTTGTTGAAAGACCCTTGAAATGTTCAGCCATTTTGCCTCTAAAAATGTCCATAATTGCGAGCGATGCCGATGCAGGATTTTGCACATGACTAACTTTTCAATCAAGTTCCATATATGTTCTATTGGATTCATGCCAGGGGATGTAGGTGGCCAAATTATTCACCTAAGTATTCTAAAATGTTCTCTAAGCCAATAAAGGTGAAATTGTGTTTGATGATACGAAACGCATTGTCATACTATAAAATACCATCGTTGCTTGGATGCATAAAGTGCATAAATGGCTGCAAGTAACCCAGCATAATTTTTTTCGGTCAAGGATTGGTTCAGCATGAGCAGAAGACCAAGCCATGTAAAATAATCCATATCATTATGGAGAGCCACCACCAGCTTATATAATCCCTAATTAAAACTCCATAGCCTCGTGAATTCTGAGTCCCACTCCAAATCTTACCATTAGCTCTTATCAAATCAAATCAAGATTCATCAAGCCAAGCAAAAAATTTTCAGTTATGTAGGATTCAACTGATATGTTCCCAAGCCTAGCAGAAGCGCTGCATCTGATCGTGAGTTGTTAGTAAAGGCAATCGAGACAGTCTCTGCTGCCTTATGCCATCAATATCAAATTTCGCTCCACTCTCCAGACTGAACCGTCTACCTAACATCCCACATTGACTACTGCTGTTATTTGATGCAGTGTTGTTTGTCTGCTGAAGCTGACTGCTCTTCATAGACGTCGATAGTCCACAATTACTCTGCCCTTCCATAAATTTTAATGGGTTTCCTGAATTTTACCATTCGACTTTTTAAAACTAAAATTTAATAAGATATAGTTATTTTTCCCCGATCGAAAATCTATTTCTAACAGCACTAATTCACTGACTACATAATGACCGCGGTAGCCAAGTGGTCACAGTCGCGAGCTTGGGGCCGGAGTCGTTTTCTTCGAGTCGTGTACGTTTTAAATCTGGTGCCAATGAAGACCCACCGTGTAGATAGGCTGATGCAAGTCAATTGCATCGAGGCTCTAAGTTCTCGGGTCTGGCGTGGTATGAAAGTCTGGAGAGCGTGGGTCAGTGGCGTAGCTACCACCGTATCAATGATACGGGGGCTCCAACATATGTAAGCAAAAAATCATGAAATTTTAAAGAGGCCCCCGATAATTTTTTGACGCAGGACCCACGAAGAACTCGCTATGCCAGTGGTGAGGGTGTCAGCTTAGTCACTGTATTTATAATTTGATCATGGCTCAAAATTACGAGATCCGTCGCCAATTAAATGCCCACTCTCTATTCAGGTAACATAAATAAATTTTTCTCAAAAAGGGTGAAAGAGAATCACAAAAAATAAATATAAATCACCCCACTATCACAAGTCCCCCCCCAACTAAATCCGATTACCAGATACATCATAGGTAATTGATCACTCGTAGTCGGTTCTTTAATGGCGATTTAGAAAGACACAAAACACTCTAAACCATTACCAAAAACGAACACGTCCATCAGATAGGGCTGGAATGTCGCCTTGGCGTAACACCAGATGTTAGTCAATGGCTGTAGAGGACCCATTAAAAAAATAAAAACGAACTGGATTCCACAGCCAAATCCAATTACAACCACTCATATATCACTTCACAGTAGGTCCATTTGAGAGATCTATAACACACTCATTCTTTTTCTTTTCCAATACGAAAGGAAAATTGTGTTTGTATATTGCCGCAGATCTCAACCGCCACGAGGGATTTTTGTAAGAGTTTTCAGAGATCACTGACACTGAAGAGAAAATCGCTAAATGGGTTTACGGTCATCCTAGTAAAGATGCCGAATCAATTAAATAATGGTTGTTATATGGAAATGCGAGATATACTGATGGGACACTTTTATTGCATTTGGGGAGAAGGTTCTATTTACGTGCCTCTCACATAGGCATTCCAATAAAAAGACATTCAAAGACAGCGGCGGGCTTGAATAAACCTAAATTGAAATGCGTCGGCGAAAATTTATATATAGGGTTTTTTAAATAGGTTCATATATTAAAGTATCTAATGCAATTTAATTTTAGACTAGACAAACAAAAGACCACAATGCAAAAGCGCAGGATGGCGCACAAATTACTTGCATATTAATTAGTTAATTTTAAAAATGAAATCAGACTACGCGTCGCCTTATTAAAAAGAGAGAGAGAGCTATTTTTAAGAGTTAAAAGTTCATTAAGTTTAAAGAATTAGTTCTGCAAGTTGTGTTCTAAAATTAGAAAATTGATTAATACGGGAAAGTAGTTTTATATCTTTGGCGTGTATTAAAACGACTAGAATTAATTGTAAATACTGTTAAAATGAGAATACCATAAGAGTAAGCACGCATTAGTTCAGCTCGACTAATTATTTCGCTGCGTTAAATAATTTCTCGATTATTTTACGAGCATTTAAAATAAAATCTTCAATCGACTAGAAAAATATGTGCAAATTTGGACATAGATAGGATGAAAGCATTAGAAAGAAAAGAAACATAGTAGGAAATAGACAATTTATGATTTACAACAATGAAAGTTCACAAAGAGCATTATCACTGATTAATTAATATTCAAGGTAAAGATCCCGTAAATATTAGAGTTCCTAGATAGATAGATATATTAAAAGTAAATAGGACATGAAAACCGTTTTAAAATACAAGTCTAGTCAATTTTTTAATTTAAAAAATTCCACATTTTATGTCTCATAAAATGATATATTTAAGGCTTATCAGGTCATTAAAAACTGAAATTTCAGTTAAAAATTGAAAACGCTAACACTACGGCAGCTTTAAAAAATACATATAATAATATAAATAAATTATTTTTATTCTTGTAATAATGTTTCTTTTATGATTTCCTTGAATAATGTAATAACTCTCCAATATTTCGCGACGAAGATTATTTTTATTTAAGTAATATAACTTTTTTTAAAGCGAATGCATAAAGAGTATTTTACAACTGTACAATAGATAAACTGTAAATACAAGATCAACAAGAGATATTTACAAGGGTGTACTTTGATATCTTTTTTAACTTATAACAATTTAGTCACAGAGAACAATTTTTCAAAACTTGTAAAATACTATTTATTATAAAGCTAATTTACATAACAAGTAATACCTTGAAACATTCTATGAATTTCATTATTTCCAGAAAAGTTTTTAGGAGCTCATTTTACAAAAACCAGTATATAAAAAAAAGGATTCTTCAATTTTTATTCAGGGGGAATTACAACTCTTTCTACTTCTAATGCGGTTTCAACTGCTTTGCTCTGGTTAAAGTAGAAATATTTTATTAAATATTTTTTTTAAAAAAAAAAGTTTTTACACCAGTCAAAAATCTGTTCAACCTCTCTTTAAACCACAATTTCTCAAAAATGAAAGTTTCAATACAAAAGAAACGGATGTTTTTGAAACAACTAATATTCCAATCGATTTATAACTTTGCATACATATTAATAATATACAAATACGATTTAATTTTTTTAATAAACGACTGGATCAGAAAAGTTTTCACACACACACAAAATACGAGTTAAAATAAATGCGAAACTCACCACATTTCATATACTGCTCCACATATTATTTCTTTATTTAAAAAAAAAAAAAAAATTTAAGTATTCTTTTTAAAGTAATACTTTATTAACAAAAACTTTTTTTAAAAAAAAAAAGTATTCTCATAAAGATAATAATACAAAAATGTCCACTCCCCCGGCTGCAAGAGATACAGGATCAAACTTTTAAAAATGTTCCTTAAACATGGTCGTTTTTAATGCTACGGAGATAGAAAAAATGCTAAAGAAATAACCCCCTTAAGAAAATTCCATCATTGGGTTTTTTATGTAAGTCTTATTTTATACTTTAACCAAATGTTTATAATATACTGCTTGAAAAACAGACAAACCTCGGTCATATAACTCAATAAATTCATAATTATAAATACAAACATATTTTAGTATTAAGTTTCCGATTATGCTCAAAACTGGAATTTTTTTCCAAGTATTTCAAATTTTAGCTTTCTAAAACTGCCCCCCATTATTTTCCCGTTATTATTAGTAAAGGATAAATTATAATGATGCAATATGCTATACCAGTGGTTCTTAAACTCTCGATCACCACGCCCCTCCCCTTTATATATCAGCCGGACACCGCGGATCCACAAGATATTGAGCGCCTCTCCCTGACTCCTAACATATGAAGGCGTGTGAATGAGTGAGTGAGTGTGTTTTATGGCGTAAGAGCCAATTTTGGCTAAACTGCGCCAAACAACTTTTTAAGCATTAAAAGTATAAAATTAGTAAAAAATGCTTATGGTTAAAATAGTAAGATCTTATTAAAAAATTTTAAAAGCTAAAGTTAATAAATTTTGGTGGGGGTTTTCCCCACCAAGTCAGAAAAATGTTTAGTTCGTAACCAAGTTATTTAAAATAAAATGTTACCACTTGATGTTGCTAAAACGGTTTTTTTATTGGATTATCAAAGTTCGGGGACGCCGAAGAGAGGTACCACCAGCCGATTAACAGGAGCGGGCTCACTCCTGCCTCCCGTCTACAGCGACGCGTGGGCCAAAGGTATTCCCAGGACACCATTTTCCTCATTACGGGACGCCGCACACGGCAAACATGCGGGTCGGAAAACCAACGTTGTTAGTAAAAAACAAATAAAGTAAAATAACCAAACATTTAAAGAAATCGAAGTAGTAATAATACAAATGCCAAAATAAATAATCGAAAAAATTAAGAAAGGATTAAACTAATTTAACGTAATAAAAATGAATACAAAAATGTTATTAATAACGAGAATAATGAGAAATCTAATTAAAACAAATCAATTAGTTTTTTTTACATATATATTTCAAAAATAGTTGTCTGTGGTCTCGACGTGAAATAAAGAAAAGGGAAATTTGAATGGCAAGAAAGAGGGCCGAAAATAGAGAACGATCACTAGGGCATCCCGGGTTCGTGAAGCCCGTGTTTACCAAAGATAGTCAACCCCTTCGGTAAATAGGAAAAGATCACTAGGGTACCTCGGGAGCGTGAAACCCGTACTCACCGAAAGAAGGTGAGCCCCCTGAGGGATATGAGGACGTGTGATTTAAAGGTTTCTCAATAATATTAAGACTGCATCTGCTACTTATACATACTTTTTTAAGAAAACAGTAAACATCTAAATAAAAATATTATAAAATACTTATTTCGAATAAATAATATATTTAATGTATAAATTAAAATTTTTAGTGAGACAGGCGGTGCTGATTTCTTTTACAAGTGCTGTTGTATCAGGTGTAATATTTGAAATCTGCAGTATCGATACCGGTTCTGCGCTTTTCCCACATACGGGTTTTCTACTATTATTAATCTTAACATTAAAAGAGAGACCTTCGCAAACCCCCTAGAAAGGCACTGAGGACCCCCGGGACCACCGACCACGTTTTAAGAACAGCTGTGCAATACAATACCTATATAATAAATTCTTTAACTCAATTATAAAAGCATCATGTTTGAATTTTTTAAAAAAACAAGCGTGGTATATTTTTTTTAAATATTATTTTGAGAATTTAAACAATTTTTTTTCCCTTTTAACAGGGAGGGGGTAGGGGGAAGATATCTATTGCTAACAGAAAGATGCAATTTTAACAGTAATATGAGTATGCCATTTTAATAGAGTCCTACAGTACTGACGTTTTGCGTTTGGAAATATTTGTTTAACAAAAATAATAATTTGAAAACATTAAAAAACCCATTAACGATACATATATATGCACAACATTTCACTATCACATTGTTTTTTTAGTGTTTGATTGTGAGAATTTTAAAAATAAGCAATTTTTTCACCATGTGAAATTTAAAAAGTGAGAAAGAAAAAAAAATCTTTACCGGAGAATGACTTTTTACTTTTTTTAGAAAGACATAGTGTACTTTTTTTTTAATCAAGGTCTGTACAAGAATTAGGTTAATCATTTATATTGTTCGTAGCAAAAATACGGTTGCGAACGCAATCACATAATTTAATTATAATTGATTTTGCCCTTGATTTTTTCCAAATTAAAGCGTTACAGCAAGTAGGCAGCGAGAATCTTAAAGATGTAAAAAAAAAAAAACATCCGAGTTCCGTTACAAATTAGAAACTATCAGGTCAAATTCTTGTCTCCACTGCGAGAAACAGTGCCTTACTTAAATATAACCATACTGAAGGTTCCATGTCTCTAATTGGGATAATTTTAATGAGATTATACACAGTGATTGATCTCCTTTCAAATCCGCCGCAGAGGAGGCAAGAAATAATTCTCTAAAACTTTAGATCTTTTACACTTTGTGTATCAAACAGTTTATTTATTTTTATTATTATTTATGTCTCTTTAGCGTTGGTCTACTTTTCAAACCAGACATGTCGCACTTGAAAACCCCACGCTGTTCAACGTGAACTTGACAGTAACAGATAATGGAGTTGGCATACAGTAAGGCTTCATACCTTTCAATCGATTTGGCGATAAATAACGTATGCGTAGATGTTTCTTATTTTCATCATGTTTATTTATTTATTTATTTTTCCTTTTCTCTTCTCTGCCCCCTCCTCGCCGCATCGAAGAAATGAACTCAAGATAATCTTTTAAGGTAGGTTATATGTTTGCTTATTTTTTTTAATTAAATAAAGTCTGATAATCAAAGATGTCTAAAGACTTCTTCAGGCCTTAGGCCTCTATACAAAAGTAAGCCTTACCTATGATCTTTAGAAGTAAATATTCGTACAAACGGTATCCCGAAAGTCCAGGGGCGTATCAATGATAAGGGGCCCCCATGCTTGTCTTATCAATGTTGCCAGTTGACATATAGTCTTCGAAAAATTGGGAAATTCGAACTATGTTCGTGAATAACAATAGACCATTAAAATTATTCAGATCATGATCTTATTGGGGCTGAATCGAGAACGAGACGCAGCCCTCACAAAGGCTCAGCTGGCCCATGCCGTAAGACGCCCCTGTCGATAATGAAGTAAAAATTGCGAACATAACTTCAACACAGGGGCGTACCTACCGCCGTATGAATGATACGGAGCCCCCAAGCTACAGGCGGCTCAACATGTGTAACATTTAGACACTTTCAAATAAGTTCTTATTAATGCGATCATCTTTATCTACTTTCCAAAAAAAAAAAGAAAAGACCCCTAAAAAATTTTGATATAATACTTCTCGTAATGAATATACATTTTAATACGAAGTTATCTCCACACTAGTTGACCATCCGATTTCGTTAAAATTAATACCAATGGAACAGGTCAACGCTCCTCTTTGGACTTAGGTCCAAAGGTGACACTTAAATTAGCATCCTTACTTTCCGAACTGTCACATCAAGCGACATGAAAAATATAACACGTCTGATCTTATTTTTCGAACTGTCACACAACGCGACATGAAAAATTAAGCACGTCCCGTTGATTTAAACAATGTAGTACGGAAGATTCAAACTGTGTGAACCTACCATTTAAAAGTTTATTAAAGCACAACTATGTCATCAGGTTAACTTGATCCCATGTGGCTAATGAACTTCAGTAAAACTAAAGCTGTAGATGACAAGCAATGTACTTAAAAATAAAGCTTCTATATACAACTTTTCTCAGCAAAATGTGGGTAAAATCTAACGCATGAATCATGCTCATTGTTTCCCTTCTACACCATTTTTTTTTTTTTTTTTTTTTTGGTTTCGCTAATAATAGTAATCCTGAAACACATACAACACTCCATTAATCTTCATTAGAAATATGTCTGCACCAGAAGTGTTATCGGCAGCATATAACAATTATTTTTAAAAATGTCTCGCTAGTCGGTGATCGCCCTTCAGGTATATATCGTTGAAAATCATTAATGGAACATCGTTTAAAACGTTCTAGAACGCAGTAAATTGATTCTAACTGTACAGTAATAGCTCCATTTACACGAGTAACTAGAGGCTAAGAAAATAACACAAATTAAAAACGAGGAAAATCATTCTAAAATAAGAATTTTTTTTTCACATTTTAAAATTTGTACTGGAGTAGAAAAGCTTTGACAACAACAAAATATAATTTCTGATATAACAATAATGTTTTTAAAAAATACCGAATTCGTGTTTCCACATTACGCAGCATATTTTTTTTTTTCGCTTCTAAATATTTAAAAAAATAATTGGCTGATGCGAAAAGTAAATATTTTTAAAAATAATTGGCTGATTTTATAGATGCCGAAGCCATATTTGACAAAATTGTGGTAAAAATTCGTTAATTTAATGGTAATTAAGTGCATTATCAGGGACGCAGCTATCACCGTATCAATGATGCAGGGCCCCAACAATGGTAATTACAGCCCTACTAACAGGGCCTTCATATCTAAAATAGCGCCCGAAGGAATTTTGATACAGGGCCCAATTAGGTGGAAATATCGGCTCACAAAGTAACTACACTGGCAAACGAAAAGAAAACAAAAAAAATCGCCAAGGTATCCATCCCTCAGGGGTATGTAAAGATCGATGAATTTGAATGTCGATATTGAGAGATACATGGACTTCACTAAACTAAAAATGAAAAATTGGAAGAAAAATATTTCTTTATAAAACAATATTAATTTTTCACGCGTTTCTGATATATAACTTCATTTAAAATGAGAAATAATATCTGATATTTACTCATTTATATCTCATTAAAAAAGAAAAATAACGAATATACAGTCACTTAAAAAAGTATTGGGACACTTGGCGTGCTAACTGTAAAGCTATTTATAAAAATATTTATCACATTAAAACAAAATGAATTAAGTAATATTTTAACATTAGGTGTACAGTATATAAGGAAAATTTTATTATTATTATAGAATTATAATTTGATCTAGCTCTTCAAATATAATTCAAAGACACACTGGAGTCAAAAAAAAGTATTGGGACGCTTTTGAAATGTGAAATTTAACAAATATACAGCGCATCAATAAAATTTAATTTCCCGCTACTTTTTTAGACTAGAAGTTTAACACAAATGTTTCAACAGATAAGATTACTTATAGAAAAAAATGGCGATAAACAAAGATATTTATATTGGTTGATGTGCGAAATCTCGTAAAATGTCATTGGAAAGGGGAAATCAATTCGCTGTATAGGAAAAAATATTGAAATTGAGTCAGTCCACTGTTTTTAACATCATTAACAGGTTCCAAGAAAACAAACAGTGTTGAAAACAAGCAGAGATCAAGGCGTTCAAGGATATTTAATTAACGTGAAGAGAGGTCGATTGTGAGACAGGCACACATTAATCCAAGAACTAATGCATTAAAAATGACTTTGCAATGTAAAAGTAGGTTCAGGAAATCAGTAAATCCTGAAACTGTCAGAAATATTTTAAGTAAACATAAGTATCATGGCAGAGTACCTCAAAGAAAGCCCTACATCAGCAAAAAAAAAAAAAGCAAATAGACAAGCTAAGTTGGCATTTGCTAAAATGTATGTAAGGCAGCCAACAGAATATTGGAAAAATATAATTTTTGTTTACGAAAGCAAATATAACATTTTCGGATCGGATGGCAAGCAAAAGGTTTGGTGGAAATCAAATACAGCAATGCATGTCAAAAATTTACGGCCTACTGTCAAATATGGAGAGGGTAACCACATTGTCTGGGGCTGCATAGCAAGCTCTGGTTTCGGGAAATTACATTTTATTGATGGTATAATGAATAAATATGTCTATCTTGACATTTTCAAGCGAAATTTAAAGCAAAGTGCGAGCAAGCTGGGAATCTTAGGATATTTTAAATTGTACCAAGATAATGACCCGTGACTTACTGCAGATATTTGCAAGTAATTGGTCCTCTACCACTGTCCTAGAGTTATTAAAACTCCTGCACAAAGTCCAGAACCCATTGAACAAGTGTGAGATTATTTGTAATATAAACTATATGAACTATTTCACCGTGAAAATTGATCCAATCCATGCCAAATAGACTTCGAGAGGTCATAAAAAGCAAGGAGGGCTTTTTTCCCCTTAATTTATTGGGAAGTATCCCAATACTTTTTTGAGCTCGTTTTTTAACTCGATTTCTTTTATTTTCAATTTTAACCATAATTGCCTTAATGTACGAGTTTTGTTCAAATTATTATTATTTGTATTTAACAAAATGACGTTTACTTCTTTTTTTTGTTTCATTTGTATGTTTAAGTAAAATATTACGATGAAAATCTATGAACTGGTAGTGTGTCCCAATACTTTTTTGACTGACTGTAAAAAAGCTTAGCATTATTTTCAAACAATTTTAACTCCAGGTATACGCACTTCGTTTTACACTTATCTTGTGGACAATATTGCAACATTAATTCGTGTTAGAACAATAGTTGCGTAATCCCTTTTAAGGAACAAGATTACGGGGGATTTTCATTCTGTCCAATTCGAGGGGTTGCATCTCATTCAGATAAGTACAAATTTATTTTTACTCTTTAGCTAATCTTGTCTGCATATCACGTTGTCATTTTTAGTGATTAACGTAATAGTTTGCGATGGACACCGGCCCACGCGTAAACATCTTCGGCAAT
Source organism: Trichonephila clavipes (assembly GCA_019973935.1). Classification (NCBI taxonomy): domain Eukaryota; kingdom Metazoa; phylum Arthropoda; class Arachnida; order Araneae; family Nephilidae; genus Trichonephila; species Trichonephila clavipes. Next base: position 1,399,780 of record BMAU01001456.1, on the reverse strand, counting down.
GAACAGGCTGATAACTTTACAAAGGTCCGAAATTCCCCTCAACTTTCCAATAGTCTTACCCTTACTGATGCTGATATAATAGCCAGACGTAAGCTCATCTCCCATCCAGTCCAAATCTTAATTGTAACTGCGTTATTTCAACCACCATAGCCAGACTATGCACAAGACATTTTAAAGGGATGAAAATATCACTTGATGGCCAAAGAAGTCATAATATTTGTCCTAACTGTCCTGACATTCAACTTTCTCCTAATTATATTTTTAATTGTCCTACTATGTTTGCTTAACTCCGCAACATAGACCTAAACCCCTGCGGGTTCGATTCCGGCTGGAGTCGATAGATTTTTTGGATGCGAAAATCGTAGACACGCATGCCATACCATTATGTGACATGTAAATTTTCCCTTGAGTATCAATTTGGCTCTGGTACTCTCGGCAAAATTTAGCATCCGAATTGAATAAATTCGGGCGTCAAAATTTGGTAGCGAAAGCAGTTATTAAATGGAGCCACCATGAAACAGCTTTCACATTTGGTGACTAGCCGTGTATGCAATTGGCTTAGTTGCCAATATGCTGTCCATTAGGGGGGGAAAACATTCATGTTGTGCGTTTGGGTCTTCCCCGGGACCTGACGGACACCTGTCAAATCGAATAGTATTGAAAACCAGGTACCAATTTTCTTTTAAAAAAAAAAACACGACTAATTCAAATTAAAAACTATTATAATCTAGGCAGACTTAATATAAGTAAATTTGGGTACCAATTGGCGGGCGCACTTTCAAGAACTAAACAACAAGAACAATGTCATCACGATCCAAAATATCTTCTCCCATCTGAAGAGTAATCATAACTCATTAAAATTCACAACTATAGCCTACATTAGAAACATTTTCCTTATACAAAAGAAAGAGACAGAAATTATGCATAATGTAACGTAGTTAACACATTCAGCTTTATAATATATTAATAAATTGATGTTTACCGTCTAAAGGACATGAACTTCTTTTAACTTCAATTTTTTTCCCCAAGGAAAAAACAAGTTGCGAAACTGAAATGATAGGTATCGGACTTAATGATCAGTGATATTGACACCGTTTTGTGAAAAACCACAAAATAAAATTCCTGAGATTTGTACTTGAGATATGCTGCTGGCTAGCTAATGGGGTCCTTATTAAAGTTTACATTTGACATCTAGCCTACTTTTTGTGTGTACGCTTTAAAAGAAAGGAAATTACCAGTTTTCATAACGGGACAGTATGACGTTAATTTGGCACTTATCTTTAATTTTCGCGCGCGCGATCTAAATATATTAAATGACATGAACCTTTTGATTTATGCACATAAAAAATTTTTTGATGCTTAATTAATGCGGTAAAGTTTCATCTAAGATCATGCAGAATAAAAAAAAAGTGATTTACACCAGCGGTCGCCAAACTTTTTGACCTCACGGACCAGTAAATTCATAATTTAAATCCCACGGACCACTAATAGGATTTTGTGAATGTTAAATATATTTATAAAAAAAATTGATCTAAGAACTCAATCAATGCATCTTAAAACATAACGTGATAAGTGAGCATATTCCCCATTTGGGGGGGGTTCAGCGAAATTTTCCCACGGATCACCCCTTTGGTAACCTATGCTTTACACAATATACAAAAACTCAATCCTGGTATTTTCTGCAATTTAAAATTAAACTTTAAAAAAATTTTTGGTACTTAAATAATGATGCCATTATTTGTCACATTAAAAATCTTTTAATTGAAACTACTTTTTAATGTAATTTTTTTATTATCCAAGAGGGTTTTTTTTTTTTTTTTCCTATCTTATTTCTTAAAAACAGTTGTCATAGTATATACAGCATGACGATGGAAATAGCTGGTATTAATAGTGATACTGATGAGCTATAACACAGAATATTTTCTATATCTATACTTACTGTAAAATGATACGCAGAAAATTAACACATGAATTAAATATTTACTCTTAAGCGCTCAATATTACTCTTATAGAAAATCTTTCTAGCATACATTTTCATGAATACTCACTAATCAGTTTTTGAATATACCTTGACTCACAATTCAGAAATATTTTTTATGGCGATACAAAAAACTAACAGCGATAAAAGTTGTCAGTCTGATTCAAAGTCAGATAAATATGGCACTGTTTTAGCAAGGACTTAAATTCTTTAAATGTTCATATGAATCTTAGTGATTTGAATTTTTTTAAAAATCACGTTAAATTTCACATGCAAAAATTCCTTGTAACTGATGATATTTTGCTTCATCGAGGCTCTAACTCATGAAAATCTCTAGCCGTTAAAAAATTATTAGAAGCAGTTATTTGGTACAATGAGAGACAATGAAGGTTTATGGTCTAACAGCTAATTCTGGCTACGCTGTGCCAGAGATTGGGCAGAACTAAAGCTTGAACAAACAAGCGGAGTTGCTGCACTTTAAATTCAAATAGGCATCAAGCAGGGGCGAACACAAGGACGGGGGGGGTCGGACTCCCACACAGCACCCTTCATTTTTTTCGATTGATTATAATGCTATGCATAAAGAACGTAAAATACTCAATTATGTTATTTTATTAATTAATGCTAATTGTTTATTCAATAATTTGTTTTTTACTGTTTTCTGTGCACGACGACAATCGATAAAATCAACTGGCGGTGTATTGGGGTATGATACGAGAAAGATGGATTTTCGCCTTTCGACCACCCTCCCTTGAAAAATTTCTGTTTGCGTCACTGGTATCAAGTATTCATATGTATTTGATAAAAGTCAGGTGAGTGAAAATGAAGTTTCGAAATAAGCATCGAATGATCATCTATTTTTTTAGAAGCAACCTGTAAAAATATATATATGTCAAAAGTTTTCTTTGTGAATACATGCACTAACTTTCACAGCAGTATTAATAATGCCACACAGATGAAGTTAATGTAGGTAATGTGTACGTTGCTAAAGTCGAATGAAAATAAAGCTCGCTAATATCAACCAGAAACTGTATTTTTTAGAACCCAATATTAGGTCTGCTTATATATAGTTGATGCCACTAGAACTTAACAGACTTGGAAACATACGGCTAATAAAACAATACACCTAGAATATTCTAGAAGAAACGAAAGACAACACAAAATAAACAAAAAGATTTTAGGCAACTCGTCTACAATGGGATTCTAACTGCGGGAGAGCTTGAGGCTCTACCGACAGAGCCACGACGTTCACTCATGAAGAGCCAAGTTTCGCTACAACAGTATATGGCATCAAGAATACCATATATAGTTGAATGCGACAGCAAATTCCAGACAGTCATGTCTTTAATGAATAAAAAATTTCATTTGAAATACCCAATGTGATCGATATATGCATTATAATAATTTTAAGTATTAACAAGTATTTAGGTATTAAAATTTACATATTTATAACCCCTAAAAGAATTCATACGATATAATGTATTTTTTAATTAATTCCTTAGCAACTTAATGCATATAGAGAGCACTACATACAAGCAAAACAGAAGGCCATGATAGACAATAATCTGCGATGTCCGTGGCCTTCACTTAATTGATGAAGTAGTCCGTAGAACAAGAAAAGTTAAGAAACCCCTGCTACAGAAAGATAGTAATTTAAACAAGTGAAACCAATCCACTAAGTTACCACAGAATCAAAATGAAGGAGAGCATGGATTCCACATCCCAGACATCATTACTTAACGAAATTCATCTCAATCCAGACAGAAACAAAATTCAAAACCCTTCGTGCACTTAAACAGACTATCAGCTGCAATGATCAAAAATCTTTAAACTAACACAACATACGTCTTCATTAAAAAAAAAAAATCCCAGCAGCACATCCCCGGAGCGCGGCACATTCTTTTGAAGGCATGTACTATTATCACTGTATCAATCGCTACATATCTTCCGACTACAAATACGATCATTCCGATCCCAAGGCCCCAATCATCGTTCCTTTTGACCCCCATCTCGAGACAATCCATTGGTCCATTCAGCTTCTGTACAATCTGCGTGACAGAGGCGTGTAATAGACGGGTTCACTTTGAAGAAGGCAAGAGAGATGTGCATTCATCCTCGCTGTGCCTTTAAAAACAAAATAAATCGTGGTAAAAATATCGCGTGTGAAAAGGATATCAGCGCGCGCGACGGGCACTTAAACGCCGACAACACTTAGTACCCATTCACAGCACCATTGAAAAGAAAATATATTCCCTATGGTCCAAATTTGGGAAGACCTTCCTGATAGTGTCGTACTTAGACGGTTGAAGACAGTCATATTGGGGTAATTTGTTTTCGTACAAAAGGACGGTAATATATATCACGCACAATTTATGGAGTTACTTTCTTAGTGAGATATCATGATTGACTGCAGCATCATTCAGGCTTATAATTGCTTCTAGTGAATTTTAAAAGGTCACTGAGTTTGAAAACACAACTGGGGTGGGGGGAGCATAATCAAACCGAGAGAAAAAGAGTAAAACTTTTATGATTTCAAATCGACTCCTCCTTGGATTTTCAAAATCATGTTTAACTGGATTATTTCTTTCGTTCTTGAAAATATATAATTTTGACTAGTTAATAGATCACCAAACAAAAGCAACGAATGATAAACAGAATTTTTAACAGTTCTGCTTTATATAATGCCAAATTTTTTTTAGAAGAAAATTCCATTTTTTTCGGTTTTTTTAAGACTAAATCCTTTCCTTTCATTACACAATAATTATTGAAAATATCTAATCAAGCAATTTAATTTTATAAATACCTGGCTAAATTAACATGAACGTTTTTTACAAATAATTAAATTTAAATTGTGAGGGAAAATAATATGTATGTGGGGGGGGGGTATTTTAAATCTTAAAAACCATATCGACCTAAGAAAATATATCATCGAAGAAAAGTATCACCTGATGATATTACTGCAATAATGCAAATTTTGTAATAAATTTAACGGTTCATATGTAGCGTACATTTGAAATCATTACTGCATCTCACTTTCAACAATTTTAACTTTTAATTCATTTTAACGTATGATTGCAATGAAAAACATCCCTGTTTATTTTGCCATTAAAAACTTCTGCTTTTTGTGTAGAACCTTTTTTTAAAAAAAAAAGTACACATTTTTATCAACAATAACAATTCACACAGGTGAGTAGATTACACTTCATATAAAAATACATATATAAAATAAGAATTTTTTTTTAATTTGGAAAAACTTTTGGAAGAATTTTAATTTTTGAACATCTTTACCGAATTATCAAATTTGAAATATTGCATAAATTTTACAAGTAGAGCAACAAGTAGAAATCTAATGGCAGCTTTGAATTCAATGGAGAGAGAGAGAGAGAACACGGGACTGCATTTATCATAAGACCGTCATGAATTTAGCCACCTGTGGCCTTTTTTTTAGATATTCTCGATTATCTATAAAAAAAAACTCTTAAACGTAATACCAAAATAAAAATCAATTTATAAGAAATTTAAACTTATAACATTTTTCTATCCTAGAAAAAGGTACACAAAATATCTCTTATACAAATATCTCTCTTCTTTCTTAATTCAAGGAAAAGGCAAAGAATGTATCAATTTCCATCCATAATCAGTGACGGGTTCGTTCACTACTTACAATGCGATTCCCACAGGCTATTTCTGTTCACCACCCTCTCAAGTCAAAGCCCTTTAAAAGCGAGTTAAAAATCAATCGATAGTGTGATTTGGCCTCGATATATTGTAACAGTAACATATCTCGAAACATAGTGGTCATACTGTTACCAGTAAGTTGGCTGTGCAGTATTCTCTTGAAGATCGATACGAATCTATAACCATTAGCTTTACAAAACAGGCAGCATGTCATTTTCGAAGAACTACGATTCCACTTCTGTGTTCTGCTGCGATATTCTCATTATAGCAAAGCCTTAACAATCGAGCAATAAACAATGGAAATGGAGTAATGGGTTTGGATTGGTGGAATGTATTCTTTCTCTCTCTTCAGAGGAGGTAGTGTTTCAGAAGCCTCTTTCTCAAAAGCATATTGGAAAGTGCTAGTCGAAACCGATATGAAAAATGATTCTTAAAATAACTCTCGAGTACAGTTTTTAAAAAAGATCCATACGACATGAGAAAGAAACGGCGAATGAAAAGTTTGCACAAATGGTAATAAATCATGTTCATTTGTGGGATAACTGGCATGGTAAATGGATCCGAATGCAAGATTATTTCGTAGTAGATGAAAAAGATTATATATATATATATATATATATATATATAATATAAATCTGTAGGAAATTTCTATTAAGATTAAAAATGAATTGTTATCTAATGCAGTGTGGTTCTTAAACTTTCGATCGTCAAGGCCCAACCCCCTTTATGTTTCAACCGAACATCGCGGATCCCCAAGATTTTGAATACCCTGCAATGATTTTCAACCCATAGTTGAATCATATTTAAGAGTTCCTTAATTATCCTAATACTGCTTCTGCTACTTAAACACACTTTAACATTTCTTCTCCCCCCCCCTCTCCTTTAAGAAAACAGTAAACATCTACCCTTTGCAGTTGCGAACAATAAAAAAAACTGAACTAATATTCCAGATCTAAACACATGTTCCCGTAGAGTTTTTTATAATTGGGTGCAATTTAGTGATCTAGTGTAGGATGGCACTTTTTCCAATTTTTCCACCAGGCCTTTTTAAAATCCGTAAAAGAGGGAAATCTTAACATTAAATCACCTTTGCCTAGAATAATTTTTAAAGGGTGGGGGGCCGAGGGTTGAAGGTCTACCATTCTTGTATCATATGTAGCCAAACATTTTTTTTTCTTTTTTGATTTTGTCGGGAACAAAAATAGAAAAAAATAAATTACTAAATAAATAATTACCATTAATAAATAAAAAAATTACTTAATAAATAATTAACGTTAATAGATAAAAAAATTACTAAGATCAAATACTTAATTACATTCTACGTACTATATATATGGGACTATAACGAATCGGAAAAAAATGAAGACTTATGAGGGAGGGTCCAGACCCGTGGACCCCATCCCCGCCCTTGTGTGCGCCGCTGAAATTGGGTGGACCGCAACTCCTTGAAAAAATAAGAAGCAGCCCGTAACCTAGAAAAGTTCCCTGCTCTACGGATTTGTAGATCTGAGCCTCTACGGACGAGAATTATGTCCTCTAAATGGCGGGTGTTAAGCAGCACTAGAACTTGAACACATGATTCGATGACAAGATTCGACAGGAATAAAGCCAGCCACGAGCTCATCGCCGTGACCAATAGGCTCTATCGCCACCTACAAATCCATCATCAAGAAATAATAAATAGATCGAATCTTCACATGACATGATGTGGAAAATTATAAGGACGAAAATGGGCCGGTTTCAATGTCGTCTTCCTTACAAACAATTCACTGCAGTAGAGCACACAAAAATTCTTCAAGGGAGGGGGGGTCCAGGGGCGAAAGTCCACCATTTTGGTATCATGCTCCAATACGCTGCCAAATATATTCTTTTGATTTTGTCAATTTTCGAGAACAAAAACAATACCAAATTAACTATTAAATAAATAATTAGCATTAACTGATAAAATTAATTATTAATAACAAATACATAAGTAAATTTTATGTAATATATACATAGGATTATAACCAATCAAAAACAAATCAAGGGCCATGGGGAGTGTCCGGATCTTTAGGACCCCCCTTGTGTGCACCACTGATTCACTGTATAGTTCAAGAATAAAATTAATTCGATACAAAACAAAATATGAAAGCAAAATAATGGCTGGATGGAATTTTAGACAAAGGGAACTAAAGGGTGTTTTTTTGAGAGGTATAGAAATTTAAATTGCAATAAAACAACGATGTATTATTCGATTGACATGAATTTTTTTTTTATTCGAAAGATAATCTTGTGGCATTACATTTTAAATAGGATTTCTGGCATAGGCCTGCCACGGCTGGCTCAGATGTAGTCCAATCTGGACGTCCAATTTTCGATGATTTTTTCCAACATTTGTGGCCGTATATCGGCAATAACACGGCGAATGTTGTCTTCCAAATGGTCAAGCGTTTGTGGCTTATCCGCATACACCAACGACTTTACATAGCCCCACAGAAAATAGTCTAGCGGTGTTAAATCACAAGACCTTGGAGGCCAATTCACAGGTCCAAAACTTGAAATTAGGCGGTCACCAAACGTGTCTTTCAATAAATCGATTGTGGCACGAGCTGTGTGACATGTTGCGCCGTCTTGTTGGAACCACAGCTCCTGGACATCATGATTGTTCAATTCAGGAATGAAAAAGTTAGTAATCATGGCTCTATACCGATCACCATTGACTGTAACGTTGTGGCCTTCATCGTTTTTGAAGAAGGATTCCACCAGCCCATAAAGCGCACCAAACAGTCAGTTTTTCTGGATGTAACGGTGTTTCGACATACACTTGTGGATTAGCTTCACTCCAAATGCGGCAGTTTTGTTTGTTGACGTAGCCATTCAACCAGAAGTGCGCTTCATCGCTAAACAAAATTCGCTTATGAAAATCGAGAACAACGGCAATCTCGTTTTGGGCCCATTCGACGAATCTACGCCTTGCTTGATGATCGTTTTGATGAATTGCCAAACCAAACTGAGAATAAATCACTTGACAGCTGTTAAATCGGTCGCCATCTTGGAAAGTAACGCCAACTTAAACTTCTATACCTGGAAAAAAAACACTCTTTACAAGAAAAGATATTAAACACCCACACACACGTTTATCGTTTGCAAGAGTCGATTGTTTTAAAAATTATGCAATTACATAATTACAGTAAGCATACGCTGATTCTCTTTTAAAAAGGTCTTCCTCTCCCCTCCTTTCATTCCTATTTTAATGTATTACAAAACTTTTGCTTTGATTAAAAGATGGTAGGTTTCTGTAACGGGAGAGGAGAGAAAATAAGTTTAATTCAAAATAATTAACAAAAAACACACGTAAAAAGAAAATGCCCTTAAATAAGCTAGAGCTGAAAAATCTTCATTTTCTATATTTAACCTTCTAGCTACATAGTTATTTTATCATAGTGGGTTCAAAAATTGCGTATGGTTTTATTACGTATTTTATAAGTCTACATATTAAATCTACATTTTATGTAGAAAAAACTTTAGTAATAGTTTTAATTTTAAAATATTAGAATTAGATCATAAAAATATGAACATAAAAACATAAATTAAAACATAAATAGAAACAACACGGGTTGCACAGCTATATAGTAAGAAAAATGCATACCCGTGGAAATCGCGGGTTGTGCAAATTTTGCTACATCTACGTTGCCCATGAAATCGCGGGATGCGCAGAGAGAGGGTTAATCATTTAACTATCAAAAATGAAAACGATTATAATCAAAGCTACAGAATATTCGAACGAACGATTGTTGACTTGAAAAATATTCTTTTTAAGGCAGTCTTCGCGCGCGTGTAATGCTATAAAAACATAACCCAAACGCTTAGTATTTTTCAGACTGAAAATTATTCCATTTATGACATCGCTATCCTAAGGAAATCAGAGTCATTTTTTAAACTATTTATTTCTGACCGAAACAGTGAAATTTTTTCTGGTGTAAAATGTGTTCCATGTTGTTGTTTTTTACCCGTTTCTTGTACCGTAATGGAGAAAGTCTCTTAAATCTTATATATTGAGAAAAAAAATTTAAATTTTAAAAAATTATACAAACATACGCATGTAGTATTCGAAGCCCAGTGGAAGCGTATCGCTGTCTTTTATCTAGAAATGTGCTCAAGAATTTGGTTCTGATTCGTCAGATTCGGACATTTGGTGAAGACATTCTTGCAAAAATAATACCGTAAAATCCGGCGTATAACGCGCACTTTTAACATAAAAAATAAGGTGCAAATTTACGGGTGGGCGTTATATGCCGGGTATATAAAACTGATAGCTTCAAAATTTACAAAAAAAAAAAATGAGAGATGAGCATAAAAAAAATTAAGACCTACATAAACCGGAACATTGTTTATTTAAAAGAAAAGACATGCCTAATGAACTAAAAGAGTTGTAGCTTTAGAAGTAGGTGGTGTGCTTTATACGCCAGATTTTACGGTATTTTAAATTATAAAAATTATACATATACGCAAATGTTACCTCAATTACATTTTTAAATAAAATTTTACTTTCAGAATGAAAATTTTGCAGGCAAAGTAGTCTTACTTCGCCAACAATTAGTTGGCAAAGAATGGTTTTAACGAATTTTTGAAGAATGAAAGGCCAAAAAAAAAAGGGGGGGGACGGTTCTATTCAATGACGATGTCTCAATAAGGCCCTTGAAAAACTCTACCCTAGAGGAGAGTTGACATTTGATTCAAAATCAACCATCTGCCAGAAAACATCTGCCCATTATTCTCGATCAGTGAATAAACAAAATAACTATAAGTTGTCAACTTTTCAGAAATGCAGGTGCAAGAGGTCTGAATTAATAAAAGAATGAGAATATTAAGTATCGGAGTGGTAATAAGGACATATGTAAACATGGAACATTAAACAAGCAGGTAAAAGTTAAATATATAGACTACTGAACTCCAAATCATTATTATACATCACCTTCACAAGCCAATAAAATCATAAAAATTCCATTTGAGTACCTAATACTCAATAGAATGCGGTGTATAACGCGCACCTATACTTTCCAGCTGCATTTTTTAATTTTTAGGTATATTCGGCGTATAAGCACGCACCCGTAAATTTCGATCTCATTTTTTGTGTTAAAAGTGCGCGTTAAACGCCAGATTTTACGATACATAAAAAGAAAAAACAACTCACTCACTCACTCATTCATTCCGACATCTCTGGAAGTATTCGACTTACAGACTTGAAATTTGGCAGGCATATTCCTTTTATAGAGTGAAGATCCGATAAGAATAGGTTTTACGAAAATCAACCCCAAAAAGAGGGCAGTGTGAGGGCTTAAAGGGTGTTTTTGAAAATAAAAATTCCGGATTTTTATGTATTAGAGCTGCAGGCTTGAAAAAAAGTCACGTGTTTATTTCGTTGAGTGGCCATCCGCAATGAACGGTTGTTATATCGATTCCCAATAGAGGGAATTGCAAGGGGTTAAGAGGAAAGGTTATAGATAAAAATTCTCGTTTTGGAAACAAGACCCATTCCACGACAGACTTGAAACTTGGTAAGTACGCTCCTTGAGTAGAGACCCGTTAAGAAGAGTGTTTCGGAAATCGACTTTGAAAGGAAGCTACTGGGGCGCATAAATAAAAAAATTAAAAAATCCGTTTTTGAACTATTAAACTTACAGGCTTGAAATTTGGTAAGCAAGTTTCTTTTGTTGAATAGATCTGCTAAGAACGGACTTTACGGAAATCGACTCTAATGGGGAGGTTGCGGAGAGTTACTGGAGCGTATATAGTTAAAAAAAAAATACTCATTTAGAACAGACCTACAGTAATGAAATTTGGTATGTATGTTTCTTTTTCTGAGTTGGTATCCATAACGAACGAGTCTCTCGGAAATCGATTTTGAAAGAGGGTTACAGTGCACATAGATAAAAAAAATTCCGTTTTTGAACTATTAGGCTTGAAATTTGGCAAGCATAGTTTGTGTTGTTTTTGAACAGAGATTAACTAAAAATGGTTTTGCAGAAATCCACTTAGGGAGAGGAGTTTAGGGAGTATAAAAGATAATTCTATTTCAGTTTTAGAAATTCAAGTCTTTACATTTTTAAATCAATAGGCGAGGGTTATAAGAATGCGTTCCAATGTAATCGAGCGCTTAAAGCTGGGATTTAGATATCAATATACAGTCGAACCTCTTTATAACGAAGTCGCTAAATCCCGAAAAAAAGTTCGTTATATGGAAAATTTGTTATATAGAGGTTCATCTTTCAATTTTCTTTATAAACCACATAAAACAAATTTTAAAATTATAAACACTATATATTACAAAAAAGTAATTATTCACACTTTTTTGTAAATTAATATATATTTTATTTTATAAATCTTACCTATCAAAAATAAAAAAAGGAAGGAAGAAAAACTGCGAAGAAATTTTCTTGACACCTTTATCCACTTCCTAAAGAATTAAATTTTTTTCTTTGATGCTCAAGCACTTACGTTTTGACATTTTCGAGCCGCAAAAAAGAAGTTACCAGTACGACAGATCTACACTATAAACGAAGGAAGACTAAAAACGAAGGGGCATAAGACAAATTCCACTGAGGGGGAAAGGGAATATCGAAGATGTTTCCAGTGAACTTAACAATGGGGGGTTGAAGCATGCACTTATTAGATGAAATGCCCAGAATTCTATTGCTCTTGGCGAGTTAGGCATCTAATAAAACCAGTTCAAGATTTATGACCACCATAAAATGAGTTAAAAGAGAAAATAATTTGAAATGTCCAAAAATACTTTGAAAAAATAAAAATTGATAGAAAGACTGAAAGGGAGGGATCTAAAATTTGCACAAGAATTACTAAAGCAAAATACTGGACTACAATAGACAACAAAAAAACTTCTCCAAAATCCACGATACGATCGCTATTTAGGTATAGTATGGTCGGAAATTTGAATAATTCATAATGGTAAAATCAAGGTGAATCTAATCAATTACCTTGGAGAGTAAACACTAGGAGGATCAACCTCAAAGCGATTGCCCTTCAATTAATTAATCTTCACAAATGATTAATCTTTGATCGCCATTCATTACGTAATGGTGAGCCAATTTAAGTATGTTTAATACCCATCATTAACAGCACATCGCGTTCATTTATCACTTCAAATATTTCGAGATATTATTAATCCGGATAAAACAATGTAAAGTCAGCAATTTTTTTTTCTTTTGGAAATTTAGTGTGAAAAGATTTTATCCTTCTAATATCATGTAATTCGATTAAGATCAAATTAAAATATCTTAATCATAAAGTGTCCAGTTAGGTCTTTCAATTAACACGTTGCACTAACTAGCAACAAGGAGATCAACCCCTTAACGTGCGCGCTCGAGTTAATTCGAGCGCGCTGAACATGCCAAACTGTGCGCACTCGAGATAATTCGAGCGGGGTCGTATTTTGTGCTGTTGTGATTTTCCCACTCGAATATAAGCGAGCGTTGTCTGCAATCGTGAGACTGACTTCGATCCGTTGTCGTGATTTAGTAAATCTGCAAAAAAAATCTGGTAGACCGAAAATTTCTGGAATTCAACGACTAACGGAACGTCATTTCCCCACTTTTGTTCCACAAGTATCAGAAAAAGAAGCTCACACAAGATACTGCGCATTGTGTTGTGCAAAAAAGGATGGCAAAATTAAAAGGAAAAGAAAAGAGTCGTTGCATGTGTAATAATTGCAACGTCGGGCCAATCTTCTAAATATATCAATCAAAGGAAAATTTTTGAATATTTTAAAAATAAATACCACTATTATTATTTTTGTTGTAAAAGAATAAAACATTTTTACTCATAAAAACGTTTCTTTTTTTTTTTTTTTTTGAAATAGCAATTTGAAAAGAAAGATAATAAAAGTCGATGTACGTGCAAGAATGTAATATTCGGCTCTTATATGCAATGTGGATCAATATCTATAATTAAAACAAATTTAATCGACAAATAGCTGTGCTTCTACAGATGAACAGTTGGGCTCTAAAATGGTTGTACTTAAGAATCCATCATCACGAAACAGATATTACTTGTTGCCATTCAGATACTTATATGCGAGTACTTTGTTGACGATGTTATAAATACAGGAAATGGCCCTTTTCGTTTGATACATTTTTTACCTTTGATACGAGACCCAATCCCTAGAACACTAAATAAATTGGACGTTTTTTATGTCGTATAAATATAAGACATAGATGAAATCTTTTCCTAGAGGTATTTACACCCATTAATACGGAATTAATGCAGACTATGGCCTCCCAGGTTTGGGTGGCTTCTAGAAATTACCTCCTTATCTATCTTGTAAGACTTGACGCTTCATTGTATATTGGTGAATTTAGGTCACATGGTAAAAACGACAATTTATACTTAACTCCGCAATTCAAGAGTTTTTAAGGCTCGATTTACAATACACCTTCCGTGTGTGAGTGGTTAACGTCGCACAAAAAAAAGAAACAAGAAGGCTATTGGCGACGAATCTCGTAATTTTAAGCGGCAGTCAAGTGACGTCTTTGTCAATTGAGCTGCCCCTCCCTTCATCAAATTTCCACACCATGTCAACGCGAGGACTTTGAGCCGAGACATATTTAACATTCATTAGCCCTCTACACGGCGGATTTTCAATAGCACTGGGGCTTGAACTCATGATACGTCGGCTACAAGCACGTGACCAAAAATAGTAGGCTGCCGCGAGCCATCATACATCTTCCACAAAAGTATGTAAGAGTAATATGGGGGAAGGGAGTTAAGTCCCAAACCCACTGGGCCATGGAAGCTGCAAAAGTTTACCAAGACGCCATTTAAGTACCCTGCGATACCACCTAGTTCTGGTTTAATTATGTACTAAGTTTTTTGTGGAACTTACCGAATTTCTGTCGCATGTTAGGGAACACCATCTGTATGTCACAGCAATAGTCTAGAATCACCAATGAAAAGACATGAAAATATTTTTTTATTCCATTCAGTAAATGTCGTACAAGATATGCATGACTGATTACTGGCAATAGCTCTAGCAAATCTGAATCTCAATCTACCATAAATCTAAGCTAGTCATTTAGCCATTCAAATTTAAAAGTATTTTTTAAACAGAATACACATGTGTCATATGAGAAGGAAATCGGGCTTATGTTTACCAGATACATTTTAGGCAAACATAAGGAAGTCGTACCGTATCAGTTAATTAATTTTTCTTTTAATTAACGTCGCACTAGCGATGCACAATGTGCTATTAGTCTTATTTTGAATTTAAGTTTCATTTGAATTGAGCATTGAGTTACAGGTTAAATCGCATATCAGTTCGTAATTACGTAAGTCCTTTGGCAAACATAAGATGAAAAGCAATGTACTGCTGAAGAATTTTTCATTGGAATCACTGTATTGTTAAGATACGTAAGCAATTTATAGTAAAGGAACATCTATGGAGGAAAAATGTGTAAGTTCATTAATAGCCCTATTGTCCAACGAATTAATTTAAAAAATGGCGATACATTTTTAAACAAGCACAATATACAATGGTTTCCACATAAGAATGTCTAATATTATATAAACTTAAAACTATTCTCCCTTTTTCTCCAAACACTATTCTACAAAACCAAACTATTTCATTTAATCGGTCAATATCAAGCTATATTTACATGTACTTACATCCACGTTTAAAACCTATTATTAGCGATGGTGACGCTTTTTTTTTTCCGCACTGCACAGAAGCGATGTAGTCCGTTTATACAAGAAATTTTAAATACCACGCAAATCTCAGCTTAACCTACAACTCCTCTTTTTCTATTCTAACGAGAGTTTCACGATGTGCAGGCAGCTGTTTGTGAAAAGCATGAATCGAAAGGACCCCTTCGTGCAATGAACTTTTGCAGATTACGGCTGTTACCTAATAAATACACAGTAAAAATCCTACAATGGGAAAAATCCTTTAAATACAGCAAGTTGTTTGGGAGGATTAAAGGGTTATTTCTCCTCATTACGGTCAGCCAAATGACCTGAGGGCAAATGTGATAATGTGTCGCAATCCAGATCTGTACGATTCTTTGACCATAAAGAATCCGTTAAAAAGTGTTGTTTTTTCTCACAGAAATACTAATAACAGTGCCACTAAGAAAACACATAAATTCTTATTAATTGCTAAATACAGATGCGAAAGAGCTTTTTGAAGTCCACTAGCCTCGCTGTGGATCAACTTTCTTCAACGTTACACGGGGTTCTCCTCGATTTGTGATTCGTTTCTGTTCCGACTAATAGGTCGTAAATTGGATTCATATTTTTCCAAAGGTGTTTATTTTCAATCAAACGGGTTGCAAAAATGGTACATAAAACACAAAAGATCAATGATACGTATAACTTTCGAACACAACAAGGAAATTACGTACTATGTACTCTTTTGTAGATACTGCACCAGTACCAGAAATGTTTTGACACTATTAATGGAGACTCCCCCTTATTTACTATTTTTCTTTATCTGTTTTGTTGTAAGTACGAATCAGACGAGGTAAACGTTATTTCATTAGTAACAGGCAATTTTTTTTAAGTGTCGATTTAATTTTTAAATTTTTTCCTATAATTTCACCTAACCTACTTTTTTAAGGTATCGAGATAAATAAAAATAATTAACAAAATTAATAAAAAGAACAATAATCACAATAGTATAACTGTGATTGTTAACCAAAATAGTATAATTGCGTGATTAAAAGTATTGTGATCAGAACTATAACTTACTCAAATATTACTACCCATTTATCACGCTTGAACAATAAAAATAAAGTCAAACATTTTACATGAAGCGATCTATTCTTAAAATCAAATGTAAAACATTTCTAATCGCAATTATAAAATAGAAATGATCAGTTCCTTATTTTCACTTTATTTTAAACAAATTTTGCACCATTTCAGGATTACAGACAAGAAAAGAAAAATTACATATATTTGACCCAAAAAATAATTCATTTTCATCTCAAATTTGAATGCCTATTATATCAAAAAATGTAACACGCAATTTCAATGTATCACTAGTCTTTCGCATAAGTACGTGTAAATAATTACCCTAAAATCCGACGTATAACACGCACCTATACTTTCAAGCTGCAATGTTTAATTATTGGTACATTCGCCGTATAAAGCGCACCCCCATTTTTACGAAGAAACTTGAATCTCTTTTGTTTTGAAGTCATTTATTCGAGTTATTAATCCAAGTCGCAGAAAAAAAACCAGAATACTTCTGAGCTACAACCTTTTACGTTCCTAAAGAATATCATTTCTCTTAAATAAACAGTATTCCGATATATATAAAAATCTACATTTTTTTTTGAAGCTCTCATTTTTATACCCAGCCCATAACGCGCACCCGTAAATCTCGATCTTATTTGTTATGGTAAAAGTGCATGTTAAAAGAGCGAGCGCGCGTTATGCGCCGGATTTCACGGTAAGCGGAATCAATTTATTCAAAGCACACGTATTAATCAACGTAATGCCAATACCCATTAATACTGATGGATCCTATACATACCAGAAAATCGATTATAATGGTATTTATTGAACGTATATAGCTATTTTAATTAACAAAATCCTCAAATTTTACTATTAATACTAAGATATACAATGACGGGCACATTTTAACTCATATATTTAGCATATTACATAAGGAATTCAAAGGTTCATTCAAAATTATCTTAGATTCTTCCTGCTGTTATCCATTTATAATGAATAACACAATATTTTTGACCTTGGCCCACAAAATTCGATAACCTTGGAAACAATCCCCACCACCTTTAATACCTGAGAAATATACTATCTTTAAAAAATTTGCATGTATATCTATTCTAAAAAGAAATGCTTCCTGCACTGACCCATCGAACCACCTGCATGTTCAATTCAAACGAGAAACCAACTCTATATGACATAGCACAGGTTATGCATTTCTCTAAACGTGAATAAATAATCCAACAGCAAAACAAAACACAATGAAGCCTTTCAAAACACAAACAAGGCAGGGATTGTGCTACAGAGCAATAAGCCATCACAACTGGCCAAGTTGGCTTGTAACGGTTTCTGGGCGCCATTTCCGGGGGTCAGGTTCCTTTTCTTTCTATTATTCTTCACCCGATTACGATCTTCGTTTACATAGCATCCATTTAAATAATTTTCCGATGAATTAACAATAGCGCCATCATTTATCGGTATCGATATACCGTCACAGCAGTCCGATTGGTGACGGAATCTCGGACTAGGATGGATAGTTGACATTAAACTCGATAAAGCGAGAAAAATGTTTTGGATTCGGGCGATGATCTAGATAAAATTGATGGAAGGAAAGATACCGCCCACAGTCGGAAAAGATAAAGTCAAGGTCGATTTTTTAAGTAGAGGACGCAGATGGAAATAACTGCATGCGATACTCTGCGGTTTGTGACTACCAGAGGTATAATTTTTCGGAGCACATCAAAAGAAAGGGGCAAGTAACCAAGATGAAACCATATTCTTAGGTAGATAAACAAAGAGTTTGTTTAGTAAATAGCTTAAACAATTACGTCGAAGCGGCAAGGACAAAACAATCGCAGTCGTGTAGCAATTCCATTCGTGAGGTAACTTTCATACAAAGGACATGTAATCAAGTTTAAATTGCCTGTGAAATTGTGCAGTGGTGTTTTATTGAACTGTCAGGTTGGACACACTAAGAACAAAAGAGCAATTTATGAAATGTTTTGGATACCAATGTTGCGAATGTGTGTGTGTTAAAAGAATAGTTATCTCCTCCTAAAACATCAAATGCGTTCAGTACTCATACACACACAGTGAGAACGTTTTTCTCAGTGAATAAAGAGACGCGTCTTTTTGAAAAATATCAGATTTCTATTCAATACCTTATAATGCACAAAAAATTAGCTTTAATTTTTAATTTAATAAATTTAATGCTTTTTTTCTCCACAAATATATCGCTACATCGCTTGAATTTTATAAATTCATTTGACGAAAAATAATTTAAAATAGGTAAAAATTGAGCGTAAAAAAGATGTGACAAATATACAAAATCCTCTTAAATCGAAATGACCTAAAAGAAGTTGAACTTAAAAAAATAATAACATTTAGATTATATAATATACTCATATGCCGTCGTATTCCGCGCAAGAAATATTTGAAAGGTTGAAAATACGTCTTGGAGGTGTCATGTTTATCTTTTAAAATAAACGCAAAACATTTACTCTTAAAGAAGAATGTCTGAATAGATCATTTCGAAGATAGTTTATTTACTCAGGATCAGGACTAAGACAATATTAGAGAGAGAGAGAGATCAGCAGAAATAATCACATATATAGCACAAGTTTTAATGCGCATGTTTCATTTTTCTTGATCTAAACATCAAAAAGCGATACAGAGCGACTGGCCTAACTAACTTTTAACGAAATATATAATGTATGAAGTTTCCATGCATTTAACTTGGAGGATGCACAATCATCGTTTAATACATTTATATTCGGGATTTTTTCCTAACTCAATGTCGCTGAGAGACTATTAACAATGCAAGAAAATTTACTAATCCTTACATTAACAACCACTGACACTTCGTGGTATTCTTGGATAATTCTTCTTTATCCCCAAATGTACGAATAAATGCTTAAACAAATATTTGCATATGTCACGGTTCCTTCATAAAACGATATTCTCATATCAAACGTCATTAAAGAAAGCTCAGAGGTTAGTTAAGGGAATTAATTATGCGTGAGAACCCGCAACAACTTTTATTTATTTCTGGATTCAAATGCAATGGCATTCTTTTAAAAAAATGCTTTAAAACAGCAAGACAAAGCAAATTTTATTTATCTCGCAATATAACCTTATCTATCGTAACATTTAAAAATGAATTCAAAACCAGGCATCTTACAATTTTTTGAGTAAACAGGAACACTTCCCCCAATACCTAAGAATATTGAAATATCAATTTTTTACATTATTCGTTACTATTATTAAAACAAAGTGTTTTTAACAAAATTCACGAGAAGTATCTAAGCAAACTATAAGATAAATGAATACATAACCTTTTAATAGAAGAGTCCAATGTTTTAATTTAAGTTAAACTATTTTTTATAATTGATGGGTTTTTCTATCTTACCCCTTCCAAACACTTAAATCCTTCATTTAATTGAGAGGTTGAAGGTACCAGCGGTCGCCAAACTTTTTGACCTCACGAACCAGTAAATTCATAATTTAAATCTCGCATACCCTAATAGAATTTTTAAGTGTTAAATATATTTTTTAAAAAAAATTGTGATCTAAGAACACAATCAATGCATCTTAAAACATAACTTAATGTGATGAGTGAGTATATTCCACATTTTTCTGGGGACCAACAAAATTTTCTCTCGGACCACCACTTTGACGCGACCTCTGGAAGGTACCACAGTAAGGTGCCATCATCAAATGTTTAACACTTCCGCTTCGTTACCAGCGTTTGTTGACCTCGCAATCAATGCAATTTCCTTTCTCCTGCATATCTACTGTAGACGGTAAAAAGATATTCCTATGTCTTATTATCATAATATCCAAATAAGGAGGTTCGATAGATTTGGAATTGTTAAAATCAATCCATTATAAATGTTTGGCCATACACTTTATGATACCGAAATTGATTACCACAAAAATAATACATTTCCTGGAACTCTTACAAAAAATTTTCTCCTTTTAAACAGTTGGCTAAGATCCATCCAATAGCTATGCACAGTAGAATTCCCATTTATAGAATGGGCTAAATTCAAAACGATCACATGATTAATACAATCACGTGTTCTTCATTAACATCAAAACAAACCAACGTTGGAATTGTTCGAATTGTATAAAATTTAAATACAATTTCAAGTACGTAAATTGGGTAAAGATTTCAAGTGTTAAAATTCTTCAAAATTTTTTTTTAAATTTTTAAAATGAAATTCTTATACCACACGTGTATAGTGCATTTTATTAAGCTATAGGCGTTATTATTGTTAACAAATATGTAATTTTTAAAAGAAAGTTTCTGAAAAAATCAAATGTAGGCAACAGCGAAGAGCGTTAACTAATTAGCTGGAAACACGTAACTGTACTTATCGTATGTTTACGACGTCACATGAAATTTATGAACTGTTTGGCTGCAAAAACGTGATTGTCATTATCGACGTCACATGAATTTAGACCTTTAAGGGTACTTAAGTATCAGACTGCCGAAAATAAACTGGCGAAGATTTCGAAGAATTAGCACCAATTAGTAACTAAATAAATCCCTAAATTTAAAATTGCTCTTCATTATTTAAATTCTATTCCTTCAAGCGGGAAAAATAGAAAAATGTGCAGTAAACGAAATATTTCATAATTCAATACTATATGATTCAGGCTGCGGGCTTGTCTGTTTTTAAATGAGCAGACATTTTGTACCCGCTAACATATTAGTTCTTCGATAAAATGATCCTATAACAAAATAAATATTCCACACAGTTCCCTTCCATAGAAGACAAATACTAAATTTGAATTTTTTGGAAAAAAATTATTAGAGAAGAAAAACAATGTTTTTGTTTTTGAACATGCACGGGAACATCCCCCTCCTCTCCCTTATTGGTGGCATATCATGGCATTTGGCGCCAGTTTTCGATTTGGCGAAATTGATCGACGGATAAGCACTGAATTAACTTATAAGAATCTTCTAAAAGCGCTTATTCAATAAAATTAGAAAGAAAAGAAACAGATGATTGAGACTTCCAAAAATAGGTATCAATAATTTAAATAAATATATTTGGAATATAAATCATAATCAAAATTAAAATGATTGTGAAAAGTTATGAATAGAGTATCTCTATCTATGGTAGTGCAACCCAACCTTTTAATCGCAGAGGCGGGGTCAACTTTTGATAATTTTACCGCGGCCCGCTGGAGGGAGAAGAGGGGGGGAGAGAACGCTGATTGTTAATATCTTACATTATTTTGACAATAATTTTAATTTAATTGTATTTAAAAATATGCCCTTCAGAATAAAATACACCAAAAAAATTAATACACAAAGTGTTTTAACATGGAATAGATAGTGATTTCCGTGGAAGGTCGCACAAACCTGATAGAAATACACCACAGTAAATAAAGAAATAATTTATTGGGCAGCCTGGTATCATTTGATCTAAGAACTGGGGGTGAGTGAGTGAGTGAATATTAACGCCACACTGTTCAGCTATACGATGGCTTTTAGCGACGAACCACGTAATTTTGAACCATTGTCAAATGATGTCGACGACACCTGAGCTGGCATCCCCCTCTCCTAATTACCACACCACACCAACGGGAGGACGTTTGAGCTCTCGACCGATTTAACGTGCATCGCTCCCCTACAAGGCGGGTCTGGGGTAGGTACTGGGTAGAGGTACTGGTCTCGAACTCGTGAAAAGGCCAGCCACGATCCGATATCTTGACCACTCGGTTACCGTGGCCACTACGGACTCTGGGGAATGAGGACCACTAATCTAAGGTAATAAAGGCTAGTTGATCATATAACTGCATAACTGTTAAAGGCAGTATGAAAATAATCCTAAAAAGAAGAAATTTTCTTGTAAAAGATTGAAAAAGTTACTAACAAAAAAGCCAAAACCATAAATTTTCAACATAATAAATCCAACAAAAAAAGGGAGTTCATTTATTTATTTATTTATTTTTAATCCATCAAGGTGCATAAAGATATTAAAATACACAAAACTTTACAGAAATAATTCCTGTCTAATGTTATGCATCAATTAGCAATTAAGTTTGAACTTGGATTAAAAAATTCGACACACGTAGGTGACATGGACGCATCTAATTGGTTAAAAAATACCCCATTAGAAAATAACATCCGCGATAAAATGTCATGGGAACGACTAAGAAAAAAAATTATTTAAAATTATTTTTAAAAAATACTACCTTCAGCGAGAATTTGGTTAGATAACACATCAACATGCAGACCCTTAGTATACAAAAACGTTCTTTTTTTTTAAAAAAATATTTTTTTCTTTTTAAAGAAAAAGAGCAATTTTGAATCTTAATCTAACGGGCTGGTCACGACTTTTTTCTTGGAGCTATCTTGTTTTCTTTACTTATAATAATAAATACAAGTTCGGTAAAGGAAGAAAAAGGAAATATTATGAAAAAGAAAACAGCTAATCAATCAGATGGGACTGGACCAGAAAAGTTTCTTTAAAATTAGAGCAATTCAGTAGAAAAGGATGGGCATGTAATACCAATGAGGTGAAAAATCCGCGGATGATACGACACTCGAGATAACCCTCTGCTTCTCAAAACGTGATAGAAATATGATGATGAGCTCGGATTGCGTCCAAATTAATCGCCCTTTCACCGCGGCAGATGGTGCAAGGAATATTTTTTCAAGAGACTCATCCCAGCCCTTTCTTTTCATGAACGATAATGGATGAGTGAAAACAAGGATGAAAAAGTATTCAATTAAAGCTGTTGAAAAGCGCTGCTTTTGAAGGAGATAACATTTGAAAATGAAACAGGGTAATGTATTTTGACGCTGTGACACAAAAATAGGCTCCAAAAATGAATTAGCTGCCATTTGTTGATATATATCACGCACAATCTAGAACTTTTTGGGTTTGTTTTTTACTCGTGTTTTATTTAGTAATCCACCAACTAAGTAGTCATGATCACGAACACGTACCTGGCGTTGTTACTGTCGAGTAATAGATTCCAGTCCCGTTGCCAAAAAAGATCTGAGAGCAGAAACGCAGATGGACGTTAAATCTGTCGAAGATCGAAATCCTCATTTTGCTGTGGTGGGTAAGAGTTGGGTGTCAGTTCCGATGTCACGACCTCGTGACCGAGGTTCAAAACTATGAGATCCGTCGTCAGTAGCCTTAATAAGCAATGAATCCATTCAGTAAAAAGTTCCACAGGATTTCAAGAGAGAGTTATATTTACATCGCACTCTAAAGCTGCCTAGGGCTATTGGCGACGGACCTCGGAATTTTGAACCTCGGTCAAGTTAAGAGACGGCACCTCAGCTAACATCCCGCTTTCCAAACTATCACACCACACCAACGGGAGGACGTTTGGAGCCTCAACAACTTCCTCTACATGGCGGATCTTCAACGGCACTAGGTTCGAACTCATAACACGCCAGCCACGAGTCCGTGACTTTGATCACTAGGCTACCATGGCCACTCGTAAGGAGGAAAAAATTACTAAGATGTTAAAATGCAAGTTTAATTATTAAAAAGATTAAAACAATTTAACTGTGTGCCAATTCCAAGAGAGTGAGTGAGTGAGTGAATACTAACGTCCCATTATTCAGTTACTCCACGGCATTTGGCAACGGACCCATTAATTTTGATCGATGATCAAGTGACGAGAACGACACCTGATCTGGAACCTAACTTCCACACCAACGGGAGGACGTTTGAGCATCGACACATTTAAAGTGCATCGGCTTCCAATGCACAGCGGGTCTTCGACGGTACTGGGCTCGAACTAATGACACGCCGGCCAAGAGTCCGTGATATTGACCGCTTACCGCGGCCACATATGAATTCGAAGAAAATGCAGAATTCTATATGAACACGAAAAGGAAAAAAAAAGAGAGCTTCTATAAATCCACAAAATCCTTCGGTAATTACTTCTAAAAACAAACAAGAAACATACAACGCGGTTGAGTTTACTTAACGATTTTAACGGAGATTTTTATCAACACGGCTTTTACAGGAAAAAAAAAAATTCCGCTCGATCCAGTTTACGGATAAAACAATAACGGTTTGTAAAAGAAACGATAAAATTAAAAGGCGTTGAAAGTTGAGATTAAGCAGAACGGTGACCTCCTAATCTTCTCAAACTTATAACAGGAAAGTCAGCTTTTTATTGTCTAACAACTATTTACTCTCTAACTGAGAAAGGAGTTTCAATTGTTTGTAGAGAGTTTCAGACGTAAGTAAAACAGAGTGGAAAGCCTTACGTTCTTTGATTTCTCGCAGCTGATAAAAAAAAAATAATCCTTCAAACTACAAGGTGTTTTTTTTAGAGGTATAGAACTTTAAATTCCAATAAAACAACGATGTATAATTCGATTGACATGAATTTTTTTTTATTCGAAAGATAATCTTGTGGCATTACATTGTAAATATGATTTCTGGCATAGGACTGCCACGGCTGGCTCGGATGTAGTCCAATCTGGACGTCCAATTTTCGATGACTTTTTCCAACATTTGTTGCCGTATATCGGCAATAACACGGCGAATGTTGTCTTCCAAATGGTCAAGCGTTTGTGGCTTATCCGCATAGACCAATGACTTTACATAGCCCCACAGAAAATAATCTAGCGGTGTTAAATCACAAGATCTTGGAGGCCAATTCACAGGTCCAAAACGTGAAATTAGGCGGTCACCAAACGTGTCTTTCAATAAATCGATTGTGGCACGAGCTGTGTGACATGTTGCGCCGTCTTGTTGGAACCACAGCTCCTGGACATCATGATTGTTCAATTCAGGAATGAAAAAGTTAGTAATCATGGCTCAATACCGATCACCATTGACTGTAACCTTGTGGCCTTCATCGTTTTTGAAGAAGTACGGATTCCACCAGCCCATAAAGCGCACCAAACAGTCAGTTTTTCTGGATGTAACGGTGTTTCGACATACACTTGTGGATTAGCTTCACTCCAAATGCGGCAGTTTTGTTTGGTGACGTAGCCATTCAACCAGAAGTGCGCTTCATCGCTAAACAAAATTCGCTTATGAAAATCGGGAACAACGGCAATCTCGTTTTGGGCCCATTCGACGAATCTACGCCTTGCTTGATGATCGTTTGGATGAATTGCCAAACCAAACTGAGAATAAATCACTTGACAGCTGTTAAATCGGTCGCCATCTTGGAAAGTAATGCCAACTTAAACTTCTATACCTGGAAAAAAAAACACTCTTTATTTATCGAAAAAAGTTTTCATCATATATCCAAGGCAGAAATATGAAAAATCGACTATGTTTACGTAAACAAATATACAATCGAATCAAATAAAGACATTCGAGTATTTAATTTAAAACATTTTTTTTTACAGTGATGATTAAAATTAAGAGTACTTGCAAATTTAACCTTTTAACTACCATACCCGAGATAATCTCGGGCACTGCACTACTGCTGCTCCAAAATCTCATACCCGAGTATTATACGAGGTAATTTTGATTTTAACTGCATTTTATTGTTATACCCGAGTACATATCGGGAGAAGTTTATTTCGGCTTCATCTTTTTGTCAAACCCGAAACTATATCGAGAAAAGTTAATTTGGACTCACCAAACCATATAAAACTTAATTATATAACTACTAATAAATATATATATATTCATTTTTTATTAGTTTATTCATTTATTTATTTTATGAAATAATGCTTTCCTAGAAGCGAACTGTATCATTGCCACCTCAAACGAATATGCAGTTGCTACAAAACCTTGGAATTTTTATGCATGTAATTCAAAATATCAATTTTCAACTACAAAGTATAATTTATTTAGTACTGAACATTTGATTTTTGCAATCAAACAATTTGACAATTTATGTACCCAAATAATCTAAATATCTTGACAGTTAACGGTTTAACTGAATTTCTCGAAGCACTGAACGAAAGGTAAAACTAATAATATTTCCAAAGATACATATTTTGAATGTTAATTACAAGTGAGTGTGTGGGCGGCTTTGTTTTCAAAGAAAAACGTTTTGTAAGCGCTTATATATATATATAAAATTCTGTGCGTGTGTTTGTTACTAAACTCCTCCTAAACGGCTGGACCGATTTCGTTGAAATTTTTTGTGTGGGTTCAAGTAAATTCGAGAATGGTTTAGATTCACAATTCGATCCGATATCGCAATTAGTTAAAAAGATATTAATTAAAAACATTCAAAAAATACAACTCAACATTCACCTGCATTGTTGTAACAACGCTATTGTTATAAACACACACACAAGTAATATAAAAAAAATTTAAAATCAATTCCTACTTAGATCAACCAAGAAAAAATTTATTTTAGCTACTTTTTATAATATGGTTGCAATTAATATAAATATGTATATACATATGACAAAATCACAACATTAAGTGGTAATTAATTCTTATTAATTATCATTAAAGTATCGTATTATCCAAAACAATCGTGTGTATGAAATTTCCTTTCAACTGAATGCTTCAACACGTGAGAAAAAAAACCTTTTCAAATTTTGACATAAGTCGCCAACGTGGCTGTATTTGTAATTTTTAAAATAATTAGTTTTAATCAATTAATTTTTATTAATTATAATTAAATTATTGTATTGTCATCCAAAATAATCATGTACATTACATTTCAGCTCAATTGAGCGCTTTAAAATATATTTTATTAACGATTGAAAATTCCACCAAGATAAATAAATAAACAAAATATGTATAGAGATCGTGAGCTAATAGTTGGAATTGAAAAGGACGTAAGCTGGCGTCGAAAATTGATTTTCAGCCAAACTGGCCAAACTCGGTCTTTATTGTTACGAAAATGCAGACGATTCACGCTTTTTAGCGTTTTTAATTAATATCTTTTCAAATAATCCTTATATATGTAATTCTTCCTGTGCGTGTGTATGAAACTGAACACCTCCTAAACAGCTGGACCTATTTTGATGAAAGTCTTTGTCTCTTCCAGTGGACTCGAGAATGGTTTAGATTTATAATTCGGTTTAGAAATGTTTATCTAATTAATTTTTTATTTATAAATTGTTGATCTTAGAATGTTTTACATTGGATCCGGCAGACGTTACGATCGCAGTATCAAATATTCAAAAATCTTTTATTTTGAATTTAAGATGTGTGTACAGGACAATATCAAATTATTCTATGAAATAATTAGGGGTATTCCAAGAAATAACTAAAGATAGTCCGTTAAAGTGTAAAATAAACAATTCCAAAGATGTTTTATAAATTAAGAGGACTTGGTACCCTTTGGGCAAATTTCTTTATTTATGTATTTAAAAATTATATTTTAGCATTTTATACAATGTTTCTATTCAAGAAAATGATACCAGATGAAAATTTTCATATATTATTCACACAATTTTAAAAATTTTAATTTTTTTGAAGAAAATTGGGAAAATTTTAAAATCTTACTCCTTTTGTAAAAATTAATTTTTTGACCTGAAATTTTTTTTATAATATTCTTATCAATGTTCTAAACAACTTTAGGGATCGATTTTAGAATAACTTTATTCGCTTTTGAGAAAAAAAATAAAATGTTGATATACAGGCTAAAAATCAACAAAATACCCAACATGTCTTGCATTTTTTTTTTTTTTTTTTTTAAGTATTCAGTTTATAGCAAAATGGATCCCTAATTTTATTACATGCTTTATTTTTAACACGCAGGAAAAAAATGGAAGTGATTGGTAAATAATTGTCAAAGGAGTAGCATTTTGAACGCACTAAAGGTTTCGAAAAACACAAACTGAGAAGAACCACTTTAAAGTTTATAATTCTGAAAAAATAATTATTATAAGCTTAATTAAACTTAAAATACCACTTTAAGATATTAGTTATACATTTTTCTTCAAAATAATTGCATTTTCATATTTTTTTCAATCCCCACATTTTTATAAATGATCAACTTTTAGAGAGTACTAATTGCGCAAGAAAATTCAAGAAAAACGTTAAAAAAAAATTTTCTGTCAGGAGAGAAATTTTAGCTGTTTTTCTTCTTACAATATTAAAGTATTACATTTTTATGAAAACTTTATCAGGAACAAGAACTGTAATTATAAAATTATTAATATAAAATGCCTTAATTTAAAAATTTTATATGCACACATTTCACAAGGAAGAAAAATTACATTATTGTATTGCCTCGGATATATTCTGCTTTTAATATTACACATTCTTTTTTATAGTTATTATTTCTATTTATAAAATAGATTTTTTTTATCAAAACTCTTTTTTTAGCTTTTTTTTCTAAAAAGGGGGCGTGGCTGAATTGCCTAATTTGTTTTCAAATGAAATTTTATTCAATTTCTAACCTCTCCGACATGTACAAGTGATATATCAATCGAAAGATAATAATGCAAAGAATAAGATTAAACGAAAATAAATAAAAAAAACGATAGGTCTGTGATTTTTGGGGGTACCAAATCCCCTTAACTGATCATAAATAGCTAAAATCTCTCGAAAAATACATTTTATCGCTTTTGCGGATTAATAATTGATAAATAATAAGGGAAAGCAGAGATGATAAAATTTATTATATTGCTCACATTGCTATTAGTTAAACAGAAAAGGGGGGGCGGGTAGAATATGTTGCAAAAATAGATATTTAAATATTATCAACAAAAATACATGCTGGGAAGGAAAGCTTTTGCTTCATAAAAACAATGTGTAAACTTTTTAAAACAAAAAGTAAGAGAATATTAATTAAAATTTTATGAGATACCTTTATTTTACTTTTCATTATTTATTAGAGCAAGGATTGCTGTGATGACAGTTTGGATTGAACTGCTTATTATTTTTTGAAACAAGTAGTTTTGTTAAGTATCCCAAATATAGAATGTTTGAGACTTTTATGTAATGCTCACAGCTGTGTGCGGCTTATAAAGACACTAAAGCAGCGGTAACCAAACTTTTTGATCTCACAGACCAGTAAATTCATAATTTAAATCCAGCGTACCACTAATAGGATTTTTTTAGTGCTAAATTATTAAACGTTGAACGTTGTTGTTATGAATCTAATTATGTTTCAATGCAACTTAAAACATAACTTAATGTGATGAGTGAGTATATTCCACACTTTTCTGGGGACCAGCGAAATTTTCTCGTGGACCAACACTTTGGCAACCTCTGCACTAAAGGATCCATAGAGAAGACCTGGAAAAAATCATCCAAGAATTACGATGACCAATCAAAATCGATATTTGTTCATTACTCTCATGGAAGTCGATATTCGCAAAACCCGTTTTTAGTGCACTGCTATTCAACAAAAGAAACATGCCTGCCAAATTTCAAGCCTGTAGGTCTTCCGAAAATTCCGTGATGAGCAAGTCGCTATTTTGTTCTATACATAGATAATTGTCAACTACCTACATATTTGGGCATTTGTTATAACATATAACTGTTAATTACTTGAACATATATAGGGAGCATGCACAACAAAAAAAAAAGAGTTCATAATGTGAGAAAAATATTATAATTATATGCTATCCGAAAGACTTTTCTGGTTATTGATATTTGATTCTACAACACAATAAAAATTTGAATAAATACAAAACCATTGTATACGCCAAAACGAAAGACTTCAATTTTTAAGAAGCTATCCGAAGAGGAAACTCGAAGTAAAAATAGTTTTCGAGACAAAATCTTCCCAAAATAAGACAAACGTTAAAATTCTCGGAAGTGGTGCGTATTATTGCATGACATGCATGCTAATTTAAAAGACACGTGCCTATATGCTTCTGGTACCATCACTGCCCTACATAAATCTGACTCTTTAAAAAAAAATAAACAGCAAACAATGTGCTGAGTAAAACTTTCAATTCTGCAGCTTTGCAAGCAAAAAAAGGCGTTGATAATTACATCCTCATGGTCAACGAAACCATGACAAAATTAATGAAGTTAGACATTTTTTTCTGCAGCAAAGAGAAGAAAAAACACAGAAACTGCAAGGAAATAGAGTCATCCACTCTGCAAAGCAACACCAGATGCAACACTCGAGCCTTTTGGGGTATTCCACCCTTCGTGTCGCACGTGATGAGCAAACCCGACAAGCGTAGCTCCCAAGATCAAACGTCACGCTCCAACGACTAAGTGCTAAGACTAGGAATCAAGTAAAAAAAAAAAGCAGACGATGGAAAAAGTAAACAACCAAAAATGGAAATCAATTTGGCAGCAATTGTTCCCATCGTGGTTGAAAAGTTTGGGGCACTTTGACCTCTTTGAGGAGGTTGGCGAACTGAAGAGAAGAATGCACACAGGGGCGTTCATAATTTGGAAGCTAAAGAACTCGGTAAGTTGGGAGTAGTTACTTAACGGATTTCACTTCCCACTTTCGCTTCCTCAGACAGCTAGATATTTCCGACAATGAACGCCCTAAAGGATTTCAGGAGGCTCAGAGATCTGCAACACTAATGCCACGAGTTATAGAAAATAAGCAATAAAGCACCATTTAATCTTAATAAAAGCTTCAAAATGACTAATTAAACTGTGGCAGTAATGCTGGGAAGGGTCTTTTAAGGTTTTTATTAAAGTTAAAGGTATATTGGAGGCAGACTTTTTCATTATTAGGCCCTCGTGATAATAAAAGGACCTCAATTCCATTTAAGTATTTCATCACCATTTAATGATAGAGTCCGATTCTTTGAGAGGAGACATAAGCCCACTTCAAAAATCATGACATCGCCACTTTCGGCGTACGCCGATATACCACTGTGAGGCATATTCTGCTTTGTTATACAAAAGCTTGTGAGGGGTGTGGTACTCAAATCCAGCAAAATAAACAGTATTTTGCTAAACATTTTAATGCCGTACAGAACAATGTGTGTATAAGTTTAAAATATTTCTCACCATAAGTGGCTACAAAATCAAAGCAAAGAAATCAATTAAGCACAGTACATGTAATGCGATTGCATTTAATTTCAATAGGCCCAGACTCCGACAGATTGTGCGAAAAAAAATCACAAGCATATATCCCAGTTACTAAACATAATGCATGGGTGGGTGACACTCTTGGATCACAGATTAATATTATTAAAGAGTTAATTATATTTAAAATAGATAAAAAGTTTTAATAATAGATGTAATTCTTTTTCAATTGTTTTTACAAAAAGTACCAATAAGAGAGAGAGATGTTGATTTACTTTAAATATAATTTTAAAATATATTCTTTTAAGTGTGTGTGTGGAATAGGGTTCCATGAAAATACTTTCTAGTTTTAGAGGTTTGGTGAGTTGAAAAGGTTTGAAGACCACTGATATAAACCAATGAATTAGAAAGATTACTCGATCAAATTTCTTCGAGTTAGAGCAGGGAGGGGTACTCAGCCTTTTTTTCTGCTAGGCCGCATACATATACGTTAGTTATTTCACGCGGGCCGCAACATGAGGATAAATGGGGGAGGGGGAGTGTGAAATGTTTTAAAACCAACATAAAGTTGAAAATTTAAAATGAGGAAAATTGATCAAAATGTTATAAAACCTGTTTTTTTTAATTATTATTTTTTATGCATTTTATTTTTGTCACTAACACTCAATTAGAAGCATTTAGGAAAAACTCCTTCGCAATTTCTGCATCAGTAAACGGTTTCATATGATTACCAATAATATTTATTTTACAAATGCCAGGCCATTGACCATCAGGTCATTAGGCAACGGGCTCTCCAATACCTTTTTACAATGCAGTTAAGATCATTCAGTGCAGAGCACTCGTCCAAATGAGCGGCAGTCATGGCTTGTCCAGTGTCACACAAAACGCAGATAGGAGAAGTCACTAAATTAAAACGAAACAGATGAGTACAAAGGCAGTCATGTCCGGTTAAAAGTCTAAATTTAGCCACAGCAGCAGCACGAGGAGAACTTGGAATACCGTGGGATTTCTTACATAGTGTACTCCAAGGCTTATCACGAGCAACACGAGAAGCTGTAAGGCGAAATGATTCCCTAAAAATCCTTTTAATTTCCAGTTTGGCAGAATGAAGTGTCAGGTCTCTGCGAAAGTTCTGAAGGATACCCGTTCCCTTTTTTGCCAAAAAGTCTGCCCTCTCATTTCCCCAAAGACCACAGTGGGATGGTACCCATTGAAAGACGATCTTTCCTTTTATCTTTCCCAGGAGTTCTCTACAGTTCTGCACACGTAAACAATTATTCTCATTATAGTTGGACAAAGCCTGAAGGGCAGAAGTAGAATCTGAAAGAATTACAGCTCTTTCAATGGGGGGAAGACGAACAGACCAATAATATATAACAAACTTAATAGGATGTCTTTGTTACCGCCGTGATATTACCACTGACAAAACACTTTGTTGCTCTTGCAAAGATTATTCAAGAAACCATTTTTATCACCTCTTGAAAGAGAACTTCGTGGAAAAAATGTCATTGAATGATTCCTGTTCATTGGTATTTTTCAAACACAGCACTGATCCATGTTTATTTTTCTCTACAAAATAGTCCACCACCCAATCGTCTTGAAACGATATATTTTCTTCGAATATTTTTCTCTAGCAAGATATGAAAGATAGTTAAAAATTAGTCCCACCCATAAAATTGTCGCCACTCCACTGTTTTCATGAACCGTAACCAAATAGAAAAATAATATCAATTCGTATCCGTACAACACCGACAGCAAAAAGCAAAATTGATATATTTGATTTCTAGACAAAAAATTTCCCACCAAATTTTTATTACAATCTTCTTAAATAAGTCAATTTTTCAGAGCAATGGGCTATGACCGGGGCTCTTAAAAAGGCTCGTTGGGCCGCAGGTCGAGTATCGTGAGTTAAGAGTTATATTTACGCCCTATAAAGCTTCACGAAGGCTATTGGCGACGGACCTTGTAATTTTGGACCAGAGTCAAATGACGAGTTTGACACCTGAGCTCTCTTAACTTCCACGCCATATCGACGAGAGCCTCGGTATATTTAACGTGCATCGGCGCTCTCTGCGCGATGGGTCTTCAGCGGTACTACTCTCCAAACTTGTGACCTTGACCACAAGGCTTCCGCGGCCCCTCAAATCTCTTCAAACAGATACATTTACGAAATATCATGTGTAAAATTCACAAAAATGACACTAACCAGAGATTCATTATAGACCAACCCATGTAGGATTTATTGTTGAACTATTATTAATTTTTCATAGGTCATCGGGGGAAACATTCCTAATCCAGCGTTTTTACAAATAACGTGAATTTATTAGAACTGAAAAATCCACAATCCATTTTTAAATTAATTTCTAATTGCAAATTTTAACAGGAAATAACTTGAGAAAGTATTTAATTTTTTTTAATGGATTAAAATTAGTTTTTATCACCTCTTAACTCTATACACAGCAAGCAAAAACGAAGGAGTATACTATAAAAAAAAAGGAATTTGGAAAAAAGCTCACATTCTAACAATTGATGCTTATAAATTAAAAATATAGCAACATTTGTTCACTGTTATGAAGCTTTCGGTAAAATTTTATATCCATAATCATGAATGAATACATTCCCCATGTAATTGATGAGCAGGAATTAAATTACGCAAACATATTTAAAAAATAAGTAACGCGTAAAATATTGCACGGATTCAGTTACTTTTTTCTTCAAAATCCTTCGAACCAAAAAAACTCACCAAAATTACTTCTATATTACAGAAACAAAAACTATGTTTAAAGTCAAATTTCATTTTTCATTTTATATCATTCACACAAGTATCATTTACGTAAAACGGTATTTGAGTACAGGGAGAGGAGAAAATAGATATTCCAAAGATGATTCCAATCGGATGGTGCAACACAATAGCAGAAGACGCGGCAAGGTTTGATTTATAACCTGTTGTAAGATATCTTTTCGTTTGATCGGCTCAGTCGCTCTCCTAACAAGCGTTATAATCTTTGCAACTTTTCCCCTTGTCTGCACAACTCATCAATCATTATTTCATCAATACAGACTGTCTGCCATTTAGGTCTGATCATGCGATGTACTTGAAGGGAGCAAGACATGGCGATTGTCAAATCTGGAGAGTAAAATACATATTCACCTAAATGACAGAAGTTCAGACAGGTATGTTTTAAAACGGATTTCTAAGCCAAAGATGATAAATCTTTAAACTACGAGGACGTACCAAAATATGTAATTTAACAATATAAAAAAAATTAAGTCAATTCCTACTTAGATCAACAAAGAAAAATTTTATATTAGCTACTTTTTATTAAATAATTACAATTAATATAAATATGTATATACATAAGACAGAATCACACTGCTAAGTGCAAAATAGAAAGCGATTTTCCTCGTAATATTTTTCCATTTTTCTTTCTATAGACGGTGTTAACTATTATTTTTGTTTGTCACTATATATTCATTTAGAAATTAGACCATCCCAGGCAGGATTCGAACCTACGACGTTTGGATTAGAAGTCAAACGCGCTATCCATTGCACTACAGGGACACATTAGTTAATATTTGAATGAACTGAATTAACATCGAATGTCATCCATTACAAGTTTAAAAATAGGTATTTGAACTTGAATGGATGAATAAAAAGTGTGTGCGTATGTGTCTGTGTGTGTGTGTGCGTGCGATGGATCCCCAGCCCCACAAGTGTCAGTTGGGGTAAACTTCCTACCAGGGACTTTGACTTCTACTTTCGCCGGACTTAAAGAAGACACGTGTACTAAGGACTCACTCGCTGTTGATCAACGCTGAAAGAGCTCTCGTTTTTGTCATGGCTTGGAGTGCAGACTTCTTTCCTGAATATTGAAATGAAATAGAATAGTACAAACGTCTGCCCGTTGCATTTCTCCTGTCAAGCCAAGAATTTCTCCAAAACATATATATATATATATATATATATATATATATATATATATATATATATATATATATAGGAGAGTGTGGACTAATAGGAATTGAAAAACGCCGGCTACAAGCTCGTGACCGTGACCACTCACCATAGAAGTTATAAAGAAATATAAATTGGACAATTTTTCAAAAATATGAAAATCAGTAATTTACTCCGCGCAGGATTCTGAAGTACAAAATTGATAGAAATTTACAAAATTAGCTTTTTATTTGTGGTATAAAAATGTTCACTTTTGAAGTTATACTAACTTTTAAGAAATTTAAAGCAAAAAAATATTTTAAATACAATTATAACGAAAATTAAATAATTTTAAGAAAAAAATTAATTAAAATTCAAATAAAAAAATTTTTATTAAAAATTTTTTTGAAAATTAATGTATAAATTATGAAGAGCATTATTTTGAAAATGTGTAAGAAATTTCAAATTAATATCATAAATAGTTTCTGAGAATGAATGAATGATTGAATATTAACGTCGCACTGTTCAGCTACACGAGGGCTTTTGGCGACGGACCACGTAATTTTGAACCATGGTCAAGTGACGTGGACGACACCTGAGCTGGCACCCCCCTCTCCAAACTACCACACCACACCAACGGGAAGACGTTTCAGCTCTCGACAGAGATTTAACGTGCATCGCTGCCCTACACGGCGGGTCTTTAGTGGTACTCGGCTCGAACTCGTGACATGCCAAGCCACGATCCGATACCTATACCACTCGGCTACCGCGGCCACTAGTTTCTGAGAAAACCTGCGCGTAAGCTAAAATTTTTTGGTTTGAGAAAAAGGAAGTTAAACATAAGAAAGAGATAAAGTTTTTATTTCAGTTTCAATAGTTATTTCTCAATAAAGTTAGAAATTTTCACAGTATCAACACAATTTTGGTATCAAAATGCTCAGAAATATATATATATTATATATATTAAGGCTTTAAAATATTTTTTTTTCAAAAAATTGAAAAATTCGCAATTTAAGAGTCTTGTGAGCCCAAAAAAAAATATAATTTATATTCTTCAATGCATTTAAATTTTAAAAAAAAAGTCGGAAAAAGGAATGCATTTCAACAATGAAAATACACAAACATAAATAGATCATTTACACGCTAACTTTGAAACTTCCTGCATGCAAGTGTTGAAAATAGCCAACAAGAGAGGGGGGGGATGAACCGTTAAAGAGTTCACGGGTGTCATTTTTAACACTTACTGAAATGGACAGGGGGTGTCGATCAATCCGAAACGGGGAAAGATTTCAAACAATAGGTTTTCTTTATAGCCATCATTAGCGCGGTCCGTCACCTGAGCTTAAATGAACTCCAAGGAGAGAGACCTTAGTTCAAAAAAGATTTATACTTTCTGTCTTACAGATCACCGCGAAAAGAATGGATTTTATTAGAAAATGTATCTATCAATGTGTGACATCGGGAAATATCAGATCGAGACATTGCAAACCACCAAAGTTCAGCTAAGAATTCATATTTGTATTCTTTCAACGGGTTTTTCTCACTGAAATGGCCATCATTTATCGGACAGTTCACGATTTATCGATGATATTATTTGGAGTTATTGTCGATTTCCGACAGAACATCGGCGAGTTTCGGTTCCATCAATAGGAATTGATGGAATCGCAAGAGGTGAATCAAAATCGACCAGTGAACCATGGAATTGGAATGAAACAATCGTATTCAAATTTGACTATTAATTTAAAAAGAAGTTGTATTCTATTTTAACTCCTTGAAACGCCGGTTAAGAAAGATTACGTTTTTTTAAGGATTTTATCCAACTGGGGATATCTTTTGAATGGGAATATTGAATTCGTAACTCATAACTGAATGGACACATTCGCAAATGGACAAATACAGTGCTTACTCGAAGGTGGTCAAATTGAATACAATCAAGATAAAAAAAAACAAATATAATATACATACTAAGTGTATGTATATATAATATAACATATTTAGTATCAGATTAAAACTTTGAATTTTTTTAGTATAGGTCACACAGAATTTTTTTTCAAAATTTCATAATAAAACTTTACATAAAAATTGGAATAAAAAAAATGTTTTAAAAATTGATCAATAGAGATAGATAACAAGATAGTGGTGAAAAAGTTATACAAAATAATAATGCAAAAATTAAAATATTAATAATTGTCAAAAAAAATAATTTAAAGAAACAGAAAATGAATATAAAAAAATACAAATCTAACAGAACCTTCTTTTTTTTAAAAAAAAATAAATTAAAGATACAAAATGATTTTACAAAATAATTAACAAAAATATATAATGTTCCATCTGCACTACAGAAACGAATTTTTCTTCTCACAAAAACTTTACTGTGTGTTAAATCAATTAACTGCACGTTAAAACCGAACTACAAATTAAATAAAGGCTACTAACGAAGAACCTCATAATATTAAAAATAGTGACAAGAGCAACATCTTAACTGGCACTCCACTCTCCAAATTGCCTCACCGTGCTAACGTAGACTTTGCCTCGACACGTCTAACATTCACCAACCTCTCTACACAGCGGGTTTTCAATGGCACTAAAGCTCGAATTCGTGGCCATAACCACTAGGATACCGCGGCTACTTCAGCAAATGAGTAAAATAGCTATTTTGTAAATAATGGGGTGCCAGCTCAA
Organism: Trichonephila clavipes; assembly: GCA_019973935.1. Lineage (NCBI taxonomy): Eukaryota > Metazoa > Arthropoda > Arachnida > Araneae > Nephilidae > Trichonephila > Trichonephila clavipes. The sequence goes on along the minus strand of BMAU01001456.1, from coordinate 1,361,919 downwards.
CAGTCGACTTCGTCATCTGGCCTTGGAAGCGTTCAGTTTGCGGCACTAGGACTCGAACTCATAACTGGAAAGAAACAATGCCGGCTATGTATTCGAGAACACTGGACTACCGCATGTTAAAGTAATTAAAAGGAAGAGATGGTGAATATGGATGCGCAAATATCTACACCAGGGGGGCAATTATTTTTGCTTGAGAGCCACATTGTGGAAGCGGAGGATGCTGGGGGATTGCACCTTTTTCAAATGATTACATTCATTAGTTAACTTTGCATTTCAAAAAAGGATAGATTGCACCATACATAAAAATCAATAAATACAAGTTTAATAAAATAGTGGCAGTTTTATTCAACTCTTATTTGTTGTAATAACTCCATATACATTGATGCAAGTAAATGGTGTTTTTTTAGAGGTATAGAACTTTAAATTGCAATAAAACAACGATGTATTATTCGATTGACATGATTTTTTTTATTCGAAACATAATCTTGTGGCATTACATTTTAATATGATTTCTGGCATATGACTGCCACGGATGGCTCGGATATAGTCCAATCTGGACGTCCAATTTTCGATGACTTTTTCCAACATTTGTGGCCGTATATCGGCAATAACACGGCGAATGTTGTCTTCCAAATGGTCAAGCGTTTGTGGCTTATCCGCATAGACCCATGACTTTACATAGCCCCACAGAAAATAGTCTAGCGGTGTTAAATCACAAGATCTTGGAGGCCAATTCACAGGTCCAAAACGTGAAATTAGGCGGTCACCAAACGTGTCTTTCAATCAATCGATTGTGGCACGAGCTGTGTGACATGTTGCGCCGTCTTGTTGGAACCACAGCTCCTGGACATCATGATTGTTCAATTCAGGAATGAAAAGTTAGTAATCATGGCTCTATACCGATCACCATTGACTGTAACGTTGTGGCCTTCATCGTTTTTGAAGAAGTACGGACCAATGATTCCACCAGCCCATAAAGCGCACCAAACAGTCAGTTTTTCTGGATGTAACGGTGTTTCGACATACACTTGTGGATTAGCTTCACTCCAAATGCGGCAGTTTTGTTTGTAGACGTAGCCATTAAACCAGAAGTGCGCTTCATCGCTAAACAAAATTCGCTTATGAAAATCGGGAACAACGGCCATCTTGTTTTGGGCCCATTCGACGAATCTACGCCTTGCTTGATTATCGTTTTGATGAATTGCCAAACCAAACTGAGAATAAATCACTTGATAGCTGTTAAATCGGTCGCCATCTTGGAAAGTAATGCCAACTTAAACTTCTATACCTTGGAAAAAAACACTCTTTATATTTAATTTTAGATCCAGTTTAATGAGACAAACTAGGAGTAAAATCGCTTGTCAAAATGCTCATCACAGACACTACTGAATGCCAGATACCGAGAACCTTTCATGTCTATTTGGTTTTCTGTTTTGGCGGGCCGCAAAAAACTCTTAGTGTGCTGCATGTGGCTCGCGGGCCGCTATTTGCCCACCCCTGACCTACAGGAACATTTTTTGGAAGGAAGATGTGTATGCAAAATAATTAACAAACAAAAAAGTCTCCCCTCCCATTCCATTCAAAAGCAATCACGCAATTAGACGAGAAATCATAGAAACGTCAGTACTTTTCCGCTAATCAATACAAACACACACACACAAGTAATATAAAAAAAATTAAGTCCATTCCTACTTAGATCAACAAAGAAAGATTTTATTTTAGCTACTTTTTATTAAATAGTTACAATTAATACAAATACGTATATACATATGAAAAAAACACAACATTAAGTGGTAAATTTTTATTCATTATCATTAAAGTATCTCCTATTGTCATCCAAAACAATCGTGTCTATAAAATTTCAGTTCAACTGAATGCTTTAAAATGTGAGAAAAAAACCTTTTCAAGCTTTGACACAATTCATCAAAAAAATCGCTAAGTCGCCAAAAATGAAACCAACGTGGTTGTAGTTGTATTTCTTTATATAATTAGTTTTAATCAATTAATTTTTCTTAATTATAATTAAATTACTGTATTGTCATCCAAAATAATCATGTATATAAATTTTCAACACAATTGAGCGCTTTAAAATGTATTTTATTAACGATTGAAAAATCCACCAAGATAGATAAATAAATATATAGAGAGTGTGAGCTAATAGTAGGAATTGAAAATTTTAAAGTCTTTTCGTTATAAACCAAATTCTTGAATACGGTAACTAACCCGTTAAAAAACAAAATCTTTTAAAATACGTGTGCTAGTTTAAATGTACCAAGAATAATCACCGAACAACACATCATTCATTAACTAAAACATAACGATTAGTAAAACAAGAATTCTGACGCCTCTTAGATGCTTTTCGTGCAACAGATGAAGTGTACAAGCAACATCCACAAAATAAATCAGTCTCAAGGTGCATAACTTTGCTTTCAAAACAGGAGAGAAAGGCGGGGTAATTACCCAAACACAAAGGCAACAATGGGCAATGAGGACCACTAATATTAGATCGGAAGCGCGATACACTGTGGCACAAAGCGAAATTTGTTTAATGAAGGTAAAGGGAGTGCCAGTGTAACCGTGGGAACTTCTAAATGCTCAGTCTATTCAGCAATTCATCGCATAAAAAATTTAATTTTTTTTTGAGAAAGTCCATACTTAACGAGTACATTAAAAAAAGGGGGGTTACCTCCGTCAGTTTTGAAATAATTTAGAAAGTGTCTCGTATTCATTGTGTTCAATAACGTGTTGCCTGATTAAAGGCCAGAATCTTTTTTTCTTTTTTTACCGGAGAATTGAACTGTCGCATACAATGGCTGTAGAACGTGATTATATGCGTATAACGTAATTGCATATAAATGCATGCAATGAAGAGGCAAAAAGAATTTCAATACAGGTCTAAAACATTAAGCAAAATAATAAAACTTTTATGCTTAATAAAAGTAATTAAATGCTAAATAGTTTTTTTATGCTTTTTTTTCCAATGTGTGCTTTGTTGCTGAGCATAAGCTATCAGGAATAAATAGTGATATTAGCAACTGCTAAGAACTCACAGGAAAAAGAAATTCATTTTTATGATTTGAAATTGCCCCTATTTGAATGAAGTAGTATCCCTCCCCTGCCCCCGAAAATGCGCAAAGAATGAGGCAATTTTATTGTTGTTATCGTTTCCTTCCCGAAGGGAAGAAATGAAAGTTGCCAGAGCCTGAGACAGGTTGGACTTCTACAAGATAGATGGCAACACCCCCGATCTCCACCTCCACAATTAAGGCATGGAACTGGAGGGGAGGGAAATATTCTCCAGCCCCATGCACCCGTGGTTTCTGCTGCGAACGCCCACAAGACTTTCGAACCCACTGATTTAACGAGCACTTATTACGTGTATACTCCGAGGGTATTTGGTGGCATCGGGCACCGAACTGCGGGCCTCCGGTCTGGAGTCCAATGCTCTAATCACTAGGCTACCCACGGTCCTGACAATTTTATTAAAAAAATTTATATAAATGTGTTAACTTTCAGGACACAGTAGTCAGTGGGGTTTTAATATTTCTTGAGGCCCTGGTCCCCTATGCAATTGCGCTGGCATACATGCTATGTATCTTTATGCTAAAAATTAAAAGCGTATAGGTTTATGAAACCTTCACCTTTGTGTACACCCATTTAAGTAGACAAAAAAAAGCATACCTACAAACGGTAACCCTAAACAAATAAATGTGCATAATTCTCAAACCTAGGCATCAATCGACTCAACTGACTGCCGCCTATCGACCAAATGAGTAATGTTGGTATTTAGTGCTAGGCTTAGAACCCTAGGAAGATATAATATAACAATGCAGTTTTTCCAATGTTGCCAGTTTGCATATATAATTTGAAATTCCCAGAGGTTTTCGGAGAATATGTACGGGAATAACATTCGATGACTAAAATTATTCGTATCATTATCTTATCGAAGCCAAGTCGAGAACAAAACGAGGCTCCCTATCAAAGTCGAGACCCTGAGCCCAGTTGATCCATACCATAAAACGTCCCTGACACTGGCAGTCGGAAATCAACAAATACTTTTCTACAAAGGTCAAGGTTTCTTAGGAACTCTACTTCAGAGTCAAGTTTATTTAACTTTCGAACAAAAGAAGAAAAACGAATCTTTGGGAACATTTCCAGCAGGTTCATTAGGGCTCAAACAAATCGCAACGATAGTTAATAAAATCATCAAGGAAATACGAAACTTAAGAACAAAAATTATTCCTCGTTCTCTGAAATCGAAGCAGAATTCCACTGGGACCGATAGAAATAAAATATAGTCTTAAGCAAAAAATTAAAGGTAAAAAAATCCAGAATTGCTTTATGTGTCTAAATCAATTATTAACAATTGCAGATAAGTTGTGTTAAAAAAATAATATATAATAAATATATAATTTTAATATAAATAATAATTTTTCTCACCTAAAATATTTTTCCGACTTGATTATTTTCATACATTAGTTTCAAAGTATGCAACAAAATAATTTTTTAAGTAATATGTTTCCATTTTACAGCTTTAGTGCCAGCCTTCAATTTATTGTTGTGACTAATGCCACCTACCTGACGGAGTCAGGTCGAGACCCGCGAAATTCCTCGCGGCTAAGGGTTAGAACTTACGCCTGTCGTTAGCCTTAGCCTTGAGCACCATGCAGGTGACAGTACGTTTTTTCTAGGTTCCACCCCCAATTTAGAGGGAGAAAACCATGGGAGTGGTCAGGGGCCTCCCACCTCTCTTCCCCTTCCACTAACCTCACGAGAGGTTTTGCGGCTCGACGGCTATTTAGAGTACCCCCATGCTGCGAAGGCAATATACATTTACAAACATCCATGCCTTCTCCGGTATTCGAACCCAGACCCTACGGCACTAACCACTATACCAGATGGGCGGTTATTTGTTTTATGTAAAATTTACTACAATGCGACCCACAGGTAATATAATACTATTAAAATAAAAAGCCCAACCACAAATTGGACTGCGCGTTACGAAGCAAAACATGGCTTTTAAAAAAAAGTTTAAAAGAAAAACAATCTTTTTTTTATTGGCAATTAGGTTTGCGTCTCGTCCAATTTTTCACTCCATTAAATTCCCATACCAATGAAATAAAAAAAAATCCGTTATTTACATCAAGACATTTTATATTAATGTTTCGAGACTTTGTGGCAAAAAGTTGCTTCCTTTTTGTCAGTCATCGCAACGGGGGACATTATTGGTGTTTACAAAAATAGAAAAAGTCGCGACGGTATTAGGTTAACGAATGAAGGTCACGTCAAATCCGGGGTTGGAAGAGGGAATCAAGTGATAATGGCTTTTAAAATACCATCCTTGATTTAACAGTCTTCCGTGTTTTTATGGAATGCATGAGGGAATGAAGATATTGCGTACAAAAACCCCAATTCAATTTTGAAAAATATCTCCTGCGTTGGTACTGTCGAATAACTGAGGGTTCAAAGTGGTCACATCTCACGAATCAATCATTTAAAGCTCAACAAACAACAAAAAATGCAAGTAAAAAGATTATATTTTATAAAGAACTTGGGGAAGGGAGGGTGTACCACCGTCCGCCTATCGGGGGACCAACCTCTATTGTACAAATTAAACAACTGTTCATACTCATAGCTCAAATTATAAAACTGCAATTTACATTTATTATACAGTTCTAATTTTTCTCTTTTTTCAATATACAATTGATATCAATTTACTCTTAATGGCTTACTGTATTTTATTTTAATCAATATAATACATTAAAATACGTTTGACGCGAAAACGCTTAAGACGAAATATCGATTAACACGAAACAATACAACGGTCCCGGTAAACTACTAGGTATTTTCATGCTTTTCCCTCTTATCACGAAAAGGTTTCCCTTTTGGGAAGGAAAAAAATACGAAAAATACCAGCTACGCAGGAGAGATTTAAGAAGGATGTAAAATGAAAGAAAGGTGGTTTTCACATCTATCGTAGAAAGGAAGCTAGCTAGGCTTTGATATACCCTCGGAATAGCCTATGACACCAGTCACAATTTTGTTTATCTCTCTCTCTCTAAGCTACTTTCATGCTCCATCCCTACAAACGCCACACAAAAACAACCGAAATGAGGAACATCATGAAAGAAAGGACGCTAAGTTATTTAGACGCACATTCCATCGGTGAAATGAATAACAAAATGGACAACATCAAACATTTTGTGGACAATTTCATACTAAATAAGACAATCCAAAGAAAATATCAGATTATTTTCCTATAACTCAATAAATGTTTTCCAAAAAAAAAACTTGAAAAATTTCAATTAAATTTCATTAAATTCTTTTGTGAATGTTTTTCTTTCATTGATTTTATTAAATACATGCATATATACATATCTACGTTAATAAAATGTGCTCTAATAAACTTAATTTTGTAGAATATATGGTCGGTGGGTGGTTTTTTTTGCAATATCCTTTAACATTAAATTTTTTTTAAGAAACGAAAAAATATTTCTGTCCCCTCAGTTTCGCGTTAAACGATTTTCACTGCATTGTAAGCAGGAAACATATATATATAATTTCAAGTCTTTAATTTTTTAATCTTCATATTTTAATTTCTACTTCAATTAAGCGCCTCTTCAAAAACAATGTTCCTTATCACCTTTTCCCCTAAATAGAACAGAATTTTTATTCCGTCTTTGCTTCTGTACCTTGTCAGCGCCACATACAATTAATTGTCCATGAGCAGTAACGCACACAGGAATTTTTCAAGGGGGCCGGGGTCGAAAGTTCGCCATTCTTGTATCATGCTCCTTTTGATTTTGTCGATTTTCGGGAACAAAACACAGCAAAAAACTAATTATTGAATAAATAATTAGCATTAATTAATAAAATTAATCATTAATAACAAATACTTAATTAAATTTTACGTACTATATACTTAGAAATATAATCAATCGGAAAAAAAAACAAGGGCTTTGGGTGTCCGAACCCCCTTGTGCGCGCCACTGTCCATGAGTAAATATTATTTCCTCCGATGTTACATATAAATCGACTTGCGCAAAACTCTGCCCCTGCGATTTGTTAATAGTCATGGTCTTACAGGGAATTTTCAGTACGAACGGCATATATATAACCAAGTCTCCTCAAGTATCCAGTGGGACTCTTGGTATGCATACAATTTCCCCTTTCTTATTTCCTGACAGAATTTCACAGTATTATTCTTCTGAATATTTTTCACTGCCAATCTTGAGCTATTACACAGTCCATCAGTAATACATAAATTTCTTAACAGCATGACGATACGCATCTGTGATGTGTAATGTTGTGATAATCTTTGAGCTTGAAGTAGTTAATTGAACTGAAAATTGTGCCAATTTGTAACCATAATATTGAACAGGACTCACTGCCTTTTTAACATCCTTTTATAAGTTTCACTTGTATGTAACGGGGAATCTTTGAACTCAATTTTTACGCACTTTAAAAGGTCACATTAATTCGAAATTTTGCTCACTTGTCCAGGACCGATGACAATACAGTAATTTAATAATTTTGTTCCATTGTTCTGATCAGGATCATCAGGATTAACGATTTCCCATTTTCGGATCCCATCCCGCATCTGGCGACTAATTTCAGATCCCGTTTCCAGAATGGGCAACTAAAAGGATAAGTTACAACTTAGTTCGATTAACTATAAAAGGGTGTTTAGTTTCTTTTAAATTATAATTTTTATTATGGTTCTTGTGTGTGAGATAAATAAATTTATTACAAATCATCCCGAGAAACTTTTTTTTATATAGAAAGAAATATATTTTTAGGATACTGGTAGAACCCCCCCCCTCAGTATAGAGGGCGCTGCTTGTAATAACATGTGTTGTTGACACCAGAGATCTTCTGTACGTGACCGAGTGCAGACGCACTCCATATTCCATTAAACTTATTATTTAATCTTACACTTGTATTCGATGATTTATTGAATTTAATTGAGTCTAACGGGTTGAGTTGAGTTGAGTTAATATTAACGTCGCACTGTTCAGCTACACGAGGGCTTTTGGCGACGGACCACGTAATTTTGAACCATGGTCAAGTGACGTGGACGACACCTGATCTGGCACCCCCCTCTCCTAACTACCACACCACACCAACGGGAGGACGTTTCAGCTCTCGACAGATTTAACGTGCATCGCTGCCCTACACGGCGGGTCTTTAGTGGTACTTGGATCGAACTCATGACATGCCTGCCATGGTTGGATACCTTAACCACTGGGCTACCGCAGCCCTTTGAGTCTAACGGATTGTGATGATATGAAAGTTGATTGATATAAAAGCATTCTACCACTGATTAACTGAAGCATCGATGATCGTAACATTGGTGCATACGGCCTGTGAATCGGAAATTGATGAAAGAAACATTGGTGCAACGGCCTGAAATTAATGAAAATTGATGAAAGAATCATTTTTGATACCCTCGACCAAGAGGTTGGAATATCATCGTCGACAGTGAATTCAGGTAAGCCGAATTTTTATTGAAATTGAATCATACCTGAATAGAAGATTAAAATGTCAGAAGATCTCTCAAAATTTAAAAAGAAGCGTACTGCGGTACGTTCTTCGTTGACAAAATTGATAAATAAAATTGAAGGAAAGATCAACAATGAAAATGAACCTGTTGATCAATTTGAAGCTTTTATAGAGCAATTAATTAAATGACAAAGAAAGTAACTTAAGTTTATTAAATACACTAATTGAAGATCGTTTGTCTGTTGACACTATTACTGAAGATATGGAAACTTCGGAAGAAATTAAAGATTATATTTTGGAAAACGAAGCTTTCTTCTAAAATTAGGAGAATAAATTCTGACTCTATCCAGGTTGATAGTTTCTCGAAATATCCAAGTTATTGATTCCAATAGTTTTGAATGTATGAACATAAATTTACCTAAATTGCATATAAATAAGTATTCTGGAAATTATTCTGAATGGTTAGATTTTTATAATTTATTTGAAAGCTCTATTCATAATAACAATAGACTAAGCAAAGTTGATAAATTTAATTATTTAAAATCATATTTGTGTGGTAATGCGCTTGCTTGCATTAATGGATTTCCAATTTCTGATGATAATTATGATAGAGCTCTTGATTTATTAAAAGATAGATTTGGAAATAATGTTTATTATAATAATGTTTATTAAATAATTGTTAATTAACGCTCATTTGAGCAATTTATTAAATTTAACACCTGTTAGAAACCCTACTGATATTGTGGGCTTAAGAAATTTGTACGATAGAGCAGAAACGCAAATAAGGAGTCTTGAAAGTTTAGGAGTTAAAGGAGAGAATCCTACTCAAACTTATTAACACCCATCCTGTTCTCAAAAGGACGAAGGGTTTGACCCGAGTGCTCTTTTGCGGTTCCTACACTTTGAATTACGCTGTAGGGAACGAGCTTCTCAAATAAACACAGTCATAAACTATGTCATTATTCCCCTCTACCGCAAGACAGAACAAAAAATAAAGGCTCCTATTTCCTCGGACAACGCATGAAGCCACCCCCGAATAGAGTACATTTCCGACCCCTTTGGAGAAAGTAGAACTTAGAAGCCGAAAATGCTTATACTGCAACAAAGGTCATGAACTCGACACTTGCCGTTCCTTTGGTGCTCACGAAAAGCGAGAAATTTTAAGGATGATTGATTTGATTTAATATTAACGGGCTGTTCAGCTTTTTTTTGAACCATGGTCAAGTGACGTGGACGACACCGCCCGGTCGTGCATCGCTGCCCTACACGGCGGGTCTTTAGCAATGGACCATGTCCGATACCTATACCACTCGGCTACCGCGGCCACCGAAATTTTAAAAGAAGGGCTGTTGTTTTTTATGTTTGTCGCCCGGTCATAGAGTCGTGTCCGTGTCCTATTTGTAATGGGTCTCACCATTTCTCAATATGTTTTCGGAATCGACATGATGACGACTTGTCTCCGAAAAGGGACACTGATAATGTAATTTCAACAGTAATTAAAACAGAAGTAAATAGTGTATTGTTACAAACATGCGCCGCATTAATAGATGTCAAAAATGAACAAGAAGTTGTTAGATTATTTTTAGATAATGGTTCACAGAGAAGTTTTGTTTTAAAGAGTACTTCTGAGAAATTTAACTTTCCAATTCTTAGAAAAGAAAACCTTTCCATTTGCACATTTGGTGCTAAAGAGAAACTGAAACAAAAACTTTAAATATAGTTAAAATAAAATTGAAAAACAGGATGATCCAAATTTGTGCATTGAAATAGAGGCGGTAGAGACAGAACATATTTCTATCACGAATTTACCGACTCCTGATAGAAATATTGATAAAAAATTTAGATATTTAAAAAATATACAATTAGCCGATTCTTATGAATTTAACGATAAAGAAATATCAATTCTTATTGGTGCGGACTATTATTATCAAGTAGTTACAGGTAGAATTACGCGTCTAAACAAAAATCTTGTGACAGTAGAAACATTATTCGGGTGGTCTTTACAAGGGCAGAGTACAGATTCTGAGGACCTTTTAACAATGAGTGTTATTGTTAATGTGTGAATCCAATATTTCTAAACAGCTTAGTGAATTTTGGAATTTAGAGAACTTAGGAATAGAAGCAGAGGTGTCCGATGAGGAAAATATTGATAATGATATAATGTCTGAATTTGAAGCGGGAATTTCATACCAAAATAAGCGGTATAAAGTTAAATTCCCTTGGAAACCTAACATGAAAACATAATTAGAAAATAATGAAGAAGTTGCTAGGAAAAGATTTCTAAAGTTAAGATCACGTTTTAAAAATGACAGTTCCTTATTTGAGGATTACAAATTAGTTGTAAATAATTATCTTTCTGAGAAAATCATAGAACGTGTTCCATTTGAAGAAGAAAATCTAAAGCATAATATTTTTTATCTACCACATAGAGCAGTAATACGTACTGATAAAACTACAAGCAAATTGCGAATCGTATTTGATGCGTCATCACATGCGAAATCACAGCTATCTTTGAACGATTGTTTACACACAGGGCTAAATTTTATACCTAACCTATTTTTTCGATTAATCAAATTTAGAGTGAATCCAATTGCATTTGTAGCTGACATAAAAATGGCATTTTTGATGATTGAGATAGACGAAAGTGAAAGGGATTTTACAAGATTTTTCTGGGATGAAAATCCAGGAATTGATTTAGAAAACAAACGGCTTGATATTTTCCGTATGACTAGGGTTTTATTTGGAGTAAACTCAAGTCCATTTCTTCTTGCAGCTACGATAAAGCATCATCTTAAAAAATATCTGGATATTTTTCCTGATACCTTTAACCATCTTAACCAGTCAATGTATGTTGATGATTTTCTGTGTGGAAATGTCAGTGTCCAAGCAGCCTTGACGACCTGCATAGAAAGTAAACAAATTTTGGAAGATGCAAGTATGGATCTTCGGAAATGGAGAACCAACTCTTCCGAGCTAAATCAAAGGTTAAAAAATTTAAATTTTGAAGTAGATGAACATAAAGAGTCATTGAACACGTTGATAGCTTCAAAGGTCTTAGGAGTTGGTTGGAATGAAAAATCTGATACATTCTATTTTGATTCCAGCGATTTAGGAACATTTCTTTCTAAAAGAATTAATACAAAAGATATTTGTTACAAGCCGCAGGTCGATTATTTGACCCAGTAGGTTTCATAGGTCCTTATACGATCCGAATAAAATGTTTAATTCAGGAAATTTGGTGTTTAGGATTGGATTGGGATGACAAATTGCCGAAACAATTAGAAGTTTCATGGAATAAATGGTGTAATGAGATTCATTATTTAAGTGAAATAAAAATTCCTCGATATTACTTTCAAAACTTTTTGCCTTCAAATGCAACCACCATTCAGTTGCATTGCTTTTCAGATGCTTCCAAAAAGGCATATGGAACTGTTGCTTATTTACGCATAGAACTGAACAATGGAAATATTATTTCTAGTTTTGTAGCATCGAAAGGTCGGGTAGCTCCATTAAAAACTCTTTCGATCCCTAGGTTGGAGCTTATGGGAGCACTTTTATCTGCAAGGTTAAGTGACAAAATTGCAACTGCACTCACACTGCCTGTGAGTCGTTTTACTGGACTGATTCATCTATAGCATGTTACTGGATCAAGGGGGATTTTAATAGACATAAAGTGTTTGTAAAGAATAGAGTTACAGAAATACAAAAACTAAGTGATCCCAAAGAATGGCGCTACTGAAAAGGAAAGGATAATCCCGCTGATTTAATAAGTCGGGGTTTGCCTTTAAATGATCTTAAAAATAACAAAATATGGTGGCATGGTCCCAAGTGGTTGACAATGAAACAGAATGGCCATTATTTTCAGAACCTATAATTGAAACCGAAATAAACAACGATAAATTAGAATTGAAGAAATCAATTAATGTAAATACAGCGGTTGAAAAGAGGCAAATTGAAAATAATTTAATCTCTAGATATTCCTCTTTTAGTAAATTAATTAGAATAAGCGCTCTATGTTTAAGATTTATTTATAACTGTAAAGTGAACCCAGTATTAAGGAAAATAGACTGTATAAGTGCTTCTGAATTTGATCATGTTACGAAAGTTTTAGTAAAACAAGTACAATTAAATGAATTTCTAACTGAAATAAAGTGTCTCAAAAACGGACAACCGATTCCAAAGGGCAGCAAAATATCATCTTTAAACGTTTTTTTGGACGAAGATGAAATACTGAGAGTGGGAGGTAGATTGAAACATTCGACCCTATCTGAATTCCAAAAGCATCAAATGATGTTGCCAAAGACTCATCATTTAACTGATTTAATAATTGAACACTATCACAAGAAATCATTACATTCTGGCTTGCAAACCACATTATATTTAATAAGACAGTTTTATTGGATCCCATCGGGTCAGAACCGTGTAAGAATATTAAATAAATGTATTACGTGTTTTCGCACGAAAACCCAGACAATAAACCAGATGATGGGAGATTTACCACGAGACAGAATTGTGCCTTCTAGACCCTTCGAAAAAGTTGGATTGGATTACGCTGGTCCTATAATCACGAAACCAAATTTAAAAGATCAAGAGTGACTTTAAAATCGTATATTGCCATTTTCATCTGTTTCAGTACAAAGGCCACTCATTTAGAAGTTGTTTCCGACTTGACCACAGAAGCCTTCCTAGCAAGTCTCCGACGATTTATAGCAAGGAGATCCAAGCCATCCGTCATTTGGAGTGACAATGCAACGAACTTCAAGGGAGCAAGAAACATTCTTAATGAATGGAACGAAATTTGCAAGTCCAACAGAATTCAACTATTCAGCGCGGAAGAGGGAATCGAATGGAACTTCATTCCACCCGCTTCTCCCCATTTCGGTGGATTGTGGGAAGCAAACATTAAGTCCATGAAACGCATTTTATTGAGGGTAGCGAAATCGGCTATCATGAACTTCGAAGAGTTAACTACGTTGATGGCACAAATCGAAGCAGTTCTGAATTCACGTCCCTTGTCTCCACTTTCTTCGGACCCCAATGATCTTAACCCTTTGACCCCGGGGCATTTCTTGACGAACTGTGCAATTTCATCCTTCCCTGAACCTTATACTGCTTCGGATTCTTTGTCCTATCATTCCAGGTGGAAACTCGTTCAATCTCTGAGAGACAAATTTTGGAACCGTTGGGGAGCACCGAATATCTGACCCATCTGCAGACCCGTGCTAAATGGAGTGAACAGAACCCTAACCTGATGGAGAATCAGCTCGTTCTTTTAAAGGATCCCAACACCAAACCCCTGGACTGGCCTATGGGGCGTATTCTTGAAGTATTTCCCCCGGTAGTGATGGTCTTGTAAGAGTAGTTAATGTGAAAACCTCAACAGGTATTTTAAAACGAGCCATCACAAAGGTAGTGCCTTTACCTATTCCAGTTGATCCTGCAACTGTAGAGAAGAACAATTGAACACATTTTACAATTTCTTGAACTTTAACCTTTATATTATTCTATGTACATAATTGCTAATTTGATTTTCAGTATTATTGATAACTGATGTGATTTAAGAATTGCTAATTTTATTTCAGAATTATTGATATGCATGTGATTTAAGAATTGCTAATTTTATTTCAGAATTATTGATGATGAATATGATTTGAGAATTGAATTCATAGGATTTTATTTTTATTATTTCACATTGCATGAATTTTATTTGTATTATTTCATTTTGCATGAATTTTACTTAAATTACCTTAGAATTTGAATTATCTTAATGTAAACTCCGCAGGAGTTTAAGTGGGGAGTAATGGTAGAACCCCCCTCAGTATAGAGGGCGCTGCTTGTAATAACATGTGTTGTTTACACCAGAGATCTTCTGTACGTGACCGAGTGCAGACGCACTCCATATTCCATTAAACTTATTATTTAATCTTACACTTGTATTCGATGATTTATTGAATTTAATTGAGTCTAACGGATTATGATGATATGAAAGTTGATTGATATAAAAGCATTCTACCACTGATTAACTGAACCATCGATGATCGTAACAGATACTATAACGAGAGACAGCATGTCTCGTAATTCAAAATTGCGTTTTCGCTTTGATCAATTATTTTATTAACATCGCACTTAGAAGCTGGTCTATTGGCGACGGGCCTCGTAACTTCGCACCATAGTCAAATGACGAAGGTGACCCTCTCTTAACTTATAATCCAAGTCAACGTGAGGATTTTAAGCCTCGATGGATTCAACGTACATCGGCTCTCTCTACAAGGTGACAGCAGGAACCCGTGACTCTTTAAAGCTGGCCACGAATTTGAGACTATAGCAACTGCGGCCACTTAATGTAGGCGAAAACATACTTAAAATGTGATTTGAACGCCACGTGAACGTTGATTCCATGATTTCAACACCATTTGCCCTTTAAAAACATATCTTATTTTATTCGAACTATCTCTACATGAAAAAAAAGCTTTACTTTAGGAATTCAAGTTAAAATTATTTCTTCTTAAAGGAAAATAGCTTTAAATTATTTAAGATTGAGATACCTCGTATTGCTCGCAATCTGAAACAATACGAGGGATATTGGAGACTCGTAAT
Organism: Trichonephila clavipes; assembly: GCA_019973935.1. NCBI lineage: Eukaryota > Metazoa > Arthropoda > Arachnida > Araneae > Nephilidae > Trichonephila > Trichonephila clavipes. The sequence continues at coordinate 1,346,820 of BMAU01001456.1, read as the reverse complement.
TTTGAACCACCACCAAGTGACGAAGTGGACCCTTGAGCTGGTATTCTCTTCTCTAAACTAGCATCAATCTTTAAATTAGCATCAATTGAGGCGAATACTTAATAACGAGCACGCAAAAGTTGTCATCTAACAATGAAATTATATATTGTTACGAATTTGGTGTAAAATAGTGTAAATAATTTGTATTTGGATGTGTCTTTATCTTACTCTAAACTAAATTTTATTTACGTTAAAATTGTAATATTCACAAGCAATGCTGTCCCCCTTGCGTTATAATGGTGATTCAAGGGAACTTGGCGAAATCTTGGCGATAGAGCCAAATTGGCGTCATTTTTGGCGACCAAGTTGGCGACTTTGACGAGTTCGGGACCCTGTGGATTCTTCTAAAAATTAGCAGAGAAATCTACTAATTTCAAGATCTATGACGAAAGCGGGGGTTTTTCTCGAATTATCCGCGATGGATATAAATAGAGAAGATGCTTGGGTATAAGCGAATTATTTCGCTGGTACCCGCTTCATCTAATTTTCATTTCATTTCATTTCGAAAGTCAGTCAGTCTGGTTTTGACTAGCGATCAGTTAGTATTGCTTTGACTGTTGAAGCGATTAGTGATTATTCCGGCTGTTGAACGAGTGATTGCTTGTGAATAATCTTTTATATATGTGTATTTTAGACACCGATAATTGTGTCTGTTGAAGGTGTGAAGACCTTCTGAGGTTTATTTTGTGAATATTGCTGCTGAATCCTGTATTTAAAGGATTGGATTTTGTACATTAAATTCTCATCTCTCTTCGCTGCCTTGTTCTTCGCGACTGATCTGCATAAAATTCTCGAACCCCTATCAACGTAACAATATGGTTCAAAACGCGATACGATGCAAGCTGATTAACTTAATTGTTACTAGCCTCGCATTTAGGAGCTACACCAAAGCTATTGGCGACGGACCTCGTGAACCGCAGTCAAGTGACGAAAACACCCCAGCTGACAAACTTCCACACCAAATTAATGTTAGGACTTTGGTCCTCAAAACTTGCATCAGCTTCTTTACATAACGGGTCTTTAGTGGCATTAAGACTTGACTGAAACAACGCCAATTACGAGTTCGTGACCATGACTACTCAATACATACGTCACACATTACATCATCTTAATTTGAAACATAACAAAAAATTGCGCCTTGTCCTATCCTACTTCAAAGTAGGATAAATATGTGTTCACAATAAAACGTTTTATAAATTAATGACTTCATTAGTTATTTGTCAGAAATGTATTTATTGTAAATATAACGATACATGAAAACTGCCTTTTCTTTTCGGTTTGTAGGGCATGAAGAGCCTACACTCAAGCTTTGAAAAGACAAGTTCAAAATAACATCGCTGTTTCTGATCATAAATCTATTAACTCTTTAGTATATAAATGTCATTGTTGCGCTGCTACTAAAAGACTTGTATCACTTCGTGGTCAAAACAATAGTAAACAAAGCAAAGACTTTTCAGAGAAGGATTTTTACGGCGCGCATCATTGGATAGATAAGTCATTTCTCATAAAAATTTCTCCGTCTCCCACAGATTAATTTCTACTTTGAAACAGGATGAAAAGAGTATATTCTCGGCGTGTTTTTAATGGTCTTTGCAACACAATAACTATTAAAATAGAATCAATAAATCGGCGAAACAAACTGTAAAAGATCAAGTAAGCATAACGTTTTAAAGATCTGAGATGCGTCCGCACTACTTACTGGAGAAAAAAAAATTATATTCAGTTTAAATTAATATATATATATATATATATACACGATAAAGATCTTCATATTTGGAACTGCCGTCTGGGTGGCGTAGTTGGTTTGTCGCTAGTCTTCCGCATCCAAGGTTGCAGGATCGACCCCGGCCCAAGTCGGTGGATTTACATGATGCAGAAAATCGACAGCGTCCGATTGGCATGTAAAACATCCCTTGGGTGCCCCGTTTGGCTTAGGTGCTCTCGGCAAAATTAAATTCCTGAGTACAATTTCGCATCATCAGAGCTCAGGTGCCTCTCTCTGGGGAGGAAACCGGGCATCAAAATTACTTGCGGCAATTGGTATTGCCTATTTGGTGCCGCACTAAAAAATGATACCAGCTCCTGGGGAATGAACTAGGTCTGTAAATGTAAATACCAATCTAAGGTCCCATTAGAGAAAAAATATATATTTGGAACTTAACATATGCTCTTTCTATTCTTGAATATTAAACAAAATTTAATTGTTATCAAACGAAGAGAAATGATCAGCTAAACAAAGATAGCACTAAGTAACCTAATAATCTAAAATTATTGATTCACAAATATTTTCTTTTTGTGTGTTTAATCTCTTCTGTGTAATCTTGTTATTGAAATATATATATATATATATATATATATATATATATATTTCAATGTTGTTTAGATCATGAATACCCTTTTAATTTCTTAAGAACTTATATTCATCACAAATACATTAACCGTCTTGCTACTTCGAATTCCAAAACCACCACACAACAATAGGATTTCAAAGTCAGCATGTTAGTGGTCTTGCTGTGAAGATTATATCATAACACTCATATCACAGTTTACATTTTTTCCACACACATCTTGAACATCTTACACATTGTTGACAACCAACCAAATTAGAGCCTAGCAAATTTACATTTTTGACAATCAACCAATTCAAATTCTACCGTATTTGATTGTCGTCTTTTTTTATACCTGTCTTTGCTGGCTGGTTTAAAAGTCAGCTCAAAAGATGTGTTTATGTATTTTGGAATTTTTTAACCTGGTGAATAATCGATTTTCATTAATGTCAAGACGCTTGATTCTCCTCGTAAAAGCTCTGTGAGTAAAGAAATTTTGTTAAATTATTTCTTGAAAGATACCTTTCTTATGTAATTGTTTTAGCATTTTTCTACTTTTCTTACGTAATTATTTTGTGATTTTTCTGCATTAAGAGTTTGGGAGAGTTTGTTACATAATAGTAATGAGTGGTTTTTTCATACTCTCTGAGTTATCCAAACTCTGAAGTTTTGTTTATTTTATCTTATTTGGTTTTCCTACCGAGTTGCAAAGGGGGAAGGTTGGCGCCTTCAAACTAGTTTAACCCCACTTATTCGGTCCTAAGTCCGAAATTGCTTTCTGACTCCCTAGGTTCTTCTTTTTTGTAGTTTCTTTTTTTATTTCTCTATAATTTTGTTCTTCATGTTCAGGTTTTATATTTTTATTATGCTATTTCTTGTTATGTCCTTTATCTATTATTTCTTATTTTTGATATATAATACATATTTCTTATATATATATATAATCTATGAACACTTTCCTACCTTTTATTTTACCTATTCCTTTATTTAACCCCACTGTTTCATTTCAATAAAAGAAATTTCCAACAGTCATTCAAAACTCTTAAAAGTATTCAAATTTCTCAGAAACGTGATTAGTATAAAGAGAACTGAAAAAAATTCATCTAAAAGCACAAAAACGACATAAACGAGTAATCTTTAAAACAAAAAATACGCACAAGAAATATACATAGAAGAAAAGCGACTCGCCAACTCATTCACTCATCATGAGGATCTCCGGAACTATAAGACCTGTAGATTTGAAATTTGGCAGGCACATTTATTTTGTTGGGTAGAGATACATTAAGAACGGTTTTAAGGAAATTGACTCCTCGCAGTATAATAGACAAAAGGTGCCATTTTGAAACATTACACCAACAGAATTGGAATTTGAAAGGCATGTTTCTTTTGTTGAGTAGAGATTAGTCAAGAACAGGTCTTGCAGAAATCTACTCCCAAGGACGGAAAAAAGTGTTTTGCAGAGGTGTAGGGAAAGAAATAATTCCGTTTTTGAACAATTAGATTTACATGCTTGAAATTTGGCTGGCATGTTTCTTTTGCAGTGTAGAAAATGCAATAAGAAAGGATTTTACGGAAATCGACTTCCAAGGAAGAGGTTTTGGAAGCGTTACAGACAAAAGTTCCCGTTTTTAAACAATTGGACCAACAGACTTGAAATTTGGTAGAATTTTGTTGTTGATGATGATTAGAGATCAGCTAAGCCCGGTTTGCAGAAATATATTCCCAAGGGGGAGGGTTAAAGGAGCATTAAATATAAATATACTTCCGTTTTAGAAATTCAAAGCATATCTTTTTTTAAATCAAGAGGTGGTATCTATAAGAATATTTTTAAATAGAATCGAAAGGTAATGTAAGTGCTTAATGAAGCTAGTAAAGCTAGGGTTAACATATCAATCAATATAACTTAAAAACATAGTGATGCAACTTTTTGGAATATCCAACGACACTAGTAGAAAAAATTCATAAAGCTTATCGTCCTTCAAAACAATTTTCCATAACTCCAACTTCGTAATAATTAGTTTATAATAAGTAGGTCAGTAAAAATTTGTTAGCTTTTTATAAATAAATTTCACCACAAATTCCAAATGTATAACTTTTTTAAAATTCATATCAACAATTCTTTACCAATATCTCCAATTTCAATTGAAAATTACTACGCTGAAACGACAAAAGCGGAAGAAAAATCTGCTAACCAAAAAGAACAAACTTGAAAACTTAAAACATTACATCCCGTGTAATACAAAAAAAAAATGTCACCATGATTTAAGCCTACCAACAATCAAACAACTACACATTTCAAACGGCACAACCACAAGCTAAAACAACTGCTCCCAGAATAAACATACACATATACACCTTACACAACCAAAGTAAACACAGCATACCCTCTGCTCCGCAAAATGAAAACAAGTAACAAGGAAACATAAACATTGGGTAGGCGGAAACGAATCTAGTTCCGTACCACAAGACTCAAACAGCAAGCTCACTCAGGCGCCCACTAACTTTTAAGTTTTCACTTTTGTAATCCATGGATGAATATGGGTCGTCAAACTCTGCACAATCAAACGCGTTCTTTAATTAATCCAATTAGAAATGGAATGAGGTAAAAATAGGAAGAAGCCGCCGTTCCATTCCATATTGTTTTTCCATTCTTTTAATGGTCGAATACTTTCTCATTAAATCAGCACAGGGATCTAATGATGTGTGGACCACCAATCAGCGCCATATAAATAATACAAATGCAAGTATGAAAGCTACCCTTACACGCTTGGTGATTGCACTAAATGCTATAAAAAGTGTCGATGAATATTCAGAGGGAGGTGAAGTGATGGGGGGGATAATCGCAGCTGGATTGGATTTAGTCCAGATGAGTATATATTAAACAGGAGTAAAAGTTGGCGACAATTGACGGATGTAAAGCAGACTGTCGTGTGCTGCCTCATGTGGACGCGTTTAAGTTGCGTGTTTCAAATCGAGCAAACCATTTTGGGGGTTGCAGGAAGCATTAAGTTGATTCACGGTTTTAGCAAGTGAGTCGACTGATGATTTAGTAGATTTTCCTGTTTTCGACGTGAAACTTGTCTAATTCGAGTTGAAAATAATTTCTTGATTTAGCAAAATTTTGTACTAAGTCTTCAACATAAATGTTTGTTTACTTGCTCATGAGATTATAAACTGACTCTCTCGCCATATCCTAGTGTGCTCAATACGATTGTTTCCCCTCTAATGTACACAATATCTTTTAAGACTTTGGTTAAAATTCTTTTTAATTTCTGTATTTCAAAATATATACGTGTAATATAATTTCCTTTAATTTATCTAAAAAGTTTTTAGTTTGTAATGGTCCTGGCCTTCAAGACTCTAGCGTAAAGAATTTCTAGCTACCCGCCTAACGGGAATCTTCGTGTCTCCTTAAAAATTAACAGTTCTGCGTTTTTAAAGCTAAAATAATTTGTTATCGAACGATATCTTTTCACCAATAGCAAGTTCCTTCCTAGGAAGTCATGAGTTCCGAACTTCCGTTTGCCGCTTTATACAAAACCCCCAGACTTGAAAATCTCTTTCTTTTGCCTTCTTCATGTCTTGACTAGCTGCAGATGGTGTTGTCTTTTTTTCTCCCCTTATGTTGTGACGTCCAGGTGCATGTTTGCTGTTTGAAATGTCCTACATCAATAAATAAAATTAAAAAGTACCAAGCCTCCTCAAGTATACCACGGCAACATAAACGTAATACTTAATAACCAAGAAAGCATCTTCTCACCGAAGGGCATTACGTATACATTTATTAAAATCAAATTTTTGCTGAAGTCTATTCCAACGTTCTTATTGGTAAGGTGACCAACCGTCCTCCTTATATAGGTTCTGTCCTTCCTCGAAAAGTGTCCTTTTTTTGTCCTTTTCAATATTTTAGAATTGATCTGTTAATCTCTATCCTCAGAGATGAACCAAACATGTTTTCAAAATGTCAAAGAATGGTCTGAAACAAATATCACAAGAAACAACAGTTTTCAATGGTATTTTTTGACTTTGACACACGTAAATTAGGCAGGTATAGAAAATAACGTTGAGTTTTTATGGAAAGAAATGCCCAATACTAAAATCAATGACAATTGTCGGTTTGAAGTAAACAGAAGACTGAATGCATATTTAAATTCTAATAAATTAGAACAATTGGAAAATCAACATGCTGAGAAGTTGGTAAAAGAGGGGTGAAATTACTTAAACCATTTAAAAAATGAACACATTTCATATGAAAATGTAATTATTCTTGTTGAATTTACGTTGTGTTGCCCAGGAACTAATGCAGCAGTTGAAAGAGTTTTTTTCAGTTGGTAATGATTTTTGTGAAGTGACTAGTGAGAAATCAAAATTGAATGTTAATATTTTGGCTACAGTGCTTACCGTAAAATTCAGTAAGAAGGATATTTTTTACCCGAATTTTTTTATATACAATGGTGGCAAAAAGTCCTGAACACACTCTCATTTTTTGCATAATTTTTGTGTTTGACTTCATTTTTCGTTATGAAATTATCGCACTATCTTAAATATTGTTATTGATTTGAATGTATTTTTTCATGCTGATTTCAAATCTGTTTGTAGATTTCATCTAAAGTAAATAGTTTCATTAATATGTAGAAAAAACCTTGACAAGAAAGCACAAGGTCACTGTAACAATGAGTGAGTGTGTTTTCCACCAATGAAATGCTCCATTATTTCAACCAATCAGAGAGCAATAGCGAAAAAGGGTTGAAAGAAAAAGGTAAAACGTGGTTTATTGTATTGAATGCTGTAGTGTGCTTGTGAAAAATAGTGTATTGAAAGCAATTTGAAGTGCGTTTGTGGAAAATATTGGAATTATGGCTAAATTTTCATATCTGCCTGAGAATAAAAGGTACAAAATAATACATTTGAAGGAAGAAGGTTATTCTATGCACCAAATTGCTGCTAAAGTACCATGTGGCCTTTCTACTGTTGTGAGAACTTTGAAAAGATTTTCTGTAACAAATTTTATTGCGGACAGGAGGCGATCAGGACGACCAAGAAAAACATCTTTACGTGAAGACAGGTTATTGCTTTCAAACAGAAAGCTTAATTCCTCGCAAATTTTGAAACAATGGACTTTGACATCAAATGTGAGTGTGTGCCCAAGAACTGTTAGAGGAAAACTGCTGGAAATTGGGTTACGTGGCTGTAAAGCGCGCCCAAAACCATTACTGACTGAATTTCAACGCAAGAGGCGATTGACGTGGGCAAGGGAACATTCATTATGGACTATTAAATACTGGGAAAAGGTAATATTTAGTGACGAGAGTCAGTTTTGTATTTTTGGCAACCAAAGTAGTGCCTATGTAAGACGACGCACTCATGAGGAATTCAGCCCTTAGTGTCTGAAGCCCACAGTAAAGCACCCGACAAAAGTGATGGTATGGGGTTGCAAGTCTTCTCATGGTGTTGGAAGACTTCACATCGTTAGCGGAACAGTGAAAGCCATGGATTACATTGAAATACTACAAAATAAATTGCTACCAACTGCGAAAGACCTTTTGGGGAATCAGTCATGGATTTTTCAGGACGATAACGCCCCTTGCCATCGTGCAAAGGTAGTCCAGAAATGGTTGGAAGACCATACTGAGAATAGAATGAACTGGCCAGGACAGTCTCCCGACCTTAATCCGATAGAAGGCTTTATGGTTTAAAATTGGTTATGAAATTTCAAAGAAAAAACCTTCAAACAAACGTGAATTAATTGAAACTTTAATATTTTCCTTCAACCATATTGTCACGAAAGATCTTTTGAAATTGATGCATTCCATGCCAAAAAGATGTAGAGCCGTAATTAAAGCAAACGGCTGGCTCAAAAAAAAATTGATCTTCTAACATGTGACAACAATGTAATTTTTAAAATGCTTATTAAATATACCATATTTGTCAATTTTCGAATTATTTTTCTTTGCATATTATGTTATTCCATGTTGTTTTATTCTGCACACATTTTACATTATTGTGTTCAGGCAGCTTTACTACAAAAAATATTTTAGTCATTAAGAAACTAGTAGTAGATTTGAAATCAGCATAAAAAATACATTAAAATCAATAACAATATTTAAGATAGTGCGATAATTTCACAACGAAAAATGAAGTCAAACATAAAAATTACGCTGAAATTTGAGTGTGTTCAGGACTTTTTGCCACCACTGTATTAAAAAATGATATGTTGATAAAAAGAAAAAAAAATATTTCAATGGGGGGGGAATACTCGTTTAAGATAGTAATTAAAAAGAATGTAAAAGTAATTAGCGTATTTTTGTTTGAATTAATAATAAAACGTTTCATATATTTAAGTAGTAATTTTTTCTTAAATTTTTCGTCCTCCTTTTCATTGTAAAAAAAATGGTCACCTCATTATTGGGAAATCAATTTGATGATTCCAGACCCTTGCTGGATATGTGTGAGTCAGTAAGATCATCTGATGGACGAAGATTATAAATATACGTATAGCACTTGTAGGCAGATCAATTATGATAATTGTTGACGCCTGCGTAATGACAACTGGATGATATTTAAATAAAATACAATAAAAATTGGCATCGGCTTCATGAATTTAAACATTTAAACGAGTATTTTTAAAACGGAATGAATATACTGCAGCGAGGTCAATATGTCGAGTCGATCTATTTGGACTTGTTTAGACATTCTAAGAAATTAAAATATCGCAATTCGGTATTTTTCTTAAAAAATTATTCTAATACAAGTTTGAGACAGATGAAAATTCAAAAACTGCTTCATCAAAATTTAAAAATCCATCATTTTCGAAAATAGTTCAATACAAAAAAAGGGCACTAACGTAACCATGTCACTAGCGAACTTTTGTGAATTAGAACAAATTTTTGTTTGCACCGGAAAATGCCTTAACTCATAAAATCCGTGGTAATTAGCATGCAGTTAGTAAGTGGCGGTAAATCGACACGAGATTAACACCTAAGTACGAAAAAAAAAGGGGGCAGAAGGAATTTAGCAACTTAAAATTTACGATTTAGAATGTAACCGCCGAAAGAACAACTTTGAAAGCAAAAATTATGTGAGGAGGGAGGGGGATTTGAAACCCTAAGGGTAAATGAACTTGTTGTAACTCTATAACAAATTATTAATTTATTTTGCGAGCACAGAGAACTTCTAGTTAAGCTGTTTACAATCAATATATAATATATATATATATATATATATATATATATATATATATATTTCTATTTTTCAATTAGCTTCTCAAAATTTTTGTACAAGATCATACGGTATTATCAAAAAACAAAAGTTTCAAATTCAAAATGCAGTAGAACACTGGTCAGAATGACTTCAAATTTAAAAATGATTGAGAATAACCAAGATAAATCAATAATTAATAAATAACAATACAATATAATAAAAAGTTACATGTACTAATAATATTATACAGTATATAATAATAACCTTATAGTATAATTTAATAGTAATTATAAAAAAGAATAATCATTCGTATTGTAATATATAAATTCTACATAAGAATACTCATGTAACGTAATAATTATAAATAAATAATATAATAATAATTATAAATGAATAACAAAATAATAATTATAAATAAAGAGCATAATAATTATAAATAAAGAACATAATATGTAATAATATTTATAAATAAATATAAAGAAAACAATTACAAATTATAAATATTATATGATTACATATAATAATTGTATTTTTATATTAAAAATATTTTTAAAAATTATATAAGATGTATTTAAATTAATAATGAATATCAATTGAAAAGTACTGAAAACTTGCAATATTCCAAAAACTGCAAAAATATCAAGGAAACCATATTGTAATGTTATCGCTCATCTTGGCGAACATAAACATCAACTTGACGCGTGCTCCGAGATATCAAATTAGTTCTCTAACAATAATCAATATTAGTAGATCTTATTCCAAAACTGCAACAAAAAGCGTTTACGTAATAATAGCACTATTAAATAGATATTACTTGAATTTTAAAGCAAAAAAATATAATTGGTAAAGAAATTGTGGAAGTACTTTCAAATAATACACTGAGGAACTTAAAAATTATTTTCAAACAGGTAAGGCAAGTATATTTACTTTTTTTCCCGACTAGTTATTAAGGATTATTACAAAATAAAAACACTATCAACGATCGGAAGGATTCCATTACGAACATCCCACGGGAACTGTGAAATGCAAACCAGTTTAACGTCCAATTAATTAAATCTGTCTCAATCTTTAAAGACTTTCCATTGCTCAATTAATCACAAAATCGATTCTCCAGTCAATAACACCCGATTATAACTTACACGCATGGATGGGACAAAAAAAAGTTTATAAATACACGTGTGTAATGACTATTATCACTTTCTACGTTGCAGGAAAAAAAGGTGCAATTCAGCCAGACAATTGAAACAACACAAAGCACAACAAAAAAAATCAAACTCTCCGTCTGGCAATAACGACTTTTATAACGCAACATTCAAAAGGCTTCCGAACCCAAACCGCGAAAGTTTTTTCACTCAAAGTAAGAAAAGAAAGTGTCCTTGGAGAGGCTTAGGTAACACTGACCGAGAAAAATGTCTTTACTCTTTAATGATGTCGTAAACACTAAAAGGATGGAGGAGAAAAAAAGACAGAAGAATATATAAACCCAGGGGGAAAATTGGAGGTAGTAAAATAAATATGGACATGAAGACTGCTTATCAGCTTCCGTTCGCACGGTGTAAAGTCAAGGACAAACTATCAACCAGACAAGAAACTTTCAAAATAACGCCTCGGGAATAATAGTGTTCCAAGAAATGTCGAGATACTAGAAAGTTTTAAATGGTGTTTCGTTGACAATATGCAGCACTCTGGATATTTTAAGATATTCTCTCATTATATTATAAAGGACTTACAGGGAAGTATTAAGTTTCCATTTTCGTGAATATTTACTTTTATTTTGACAGTACTGGGGAAAGAAAAAGAATTTCTTTCATTGTACAAGAGAAAAGAATATGTTAGCAGTGTTTTTCCCTTGTGTTAAGTACATTCGTTGATACCTGATAAAAACAGATGATTGAATTCGAGAATTGTAATGATATGTTTTCTCATGACATCGACTGAGTGTGTGAGTTATATAACGTCGCACTATAAAGCAACAAGAGGTCTATTAGCGATGAACCTCATAATTTGGAACCTCGGCAAAGAGACAAGGACGACACCTATGAGATGGTATCCCCCATTCCAAACTTCCACACCAAACTAACGAGAGGTATTTAAGTTCGACAGATTTAACGTGCATCGGCTGAGGATCTTCAGTGGACATGATGACATTGAAATTTCCATGTCGATACACAATTTTTTTCATTAAAGAATCAATGGGTTTTAAAAGCGCATATCTTGAAAACATATTCTAATTATAAAAGACGTGACGATTACTGGTTAATAGTGTTGTTGCAAATGCGATCCATGTCAGATCGAGGCTCACGAAATTCATCGTTGCAAAGGGCTAGTTTTTACGCTTGTCATTAGCCGCAGCTTTGAGCACCATACAGGTGACAGTACGAATTGGCTCGGGTCAACCCCAATATTGAGGGTGTACACCCTGGGAATGCTCAGGGGCCTTCCACCAACCTCACGAGAGAACTTACGGCTCGACGAATATTTAGAGTGCCCTCCATGCCACAAAAGGCACTACACATTTACAAACATCCCTGCCTTCTCTAGGATTCGAACCCAGGCCTAGCAGTTAAGCTCTCAGCATCACTAACCATTGTACCGGATGAGCGGCATTTAAAAAATAATCTAACTACAAATGTTACATTAAGAGTAGTTAAGTATTTTATTACACATTTACATATCCCACAGTTCCCCCTCCCTTCTAATAAAAGAAAAGGAGGGAACAAAAAGTAATTACAAGAAAAGGTAATTTACGCATGGAAGTAAAAACTTAATAACATGCGAAGAATGGGTTGATTTCCAATTTATTGCAATTCACAAAGAGAAAGCGAACTAAGCATTTTAATATTGATATGCCTATACTCTCAGGAATTTCATTACCCATGCAAAGTAAATTCACAAAAACATAGAACAGCAAAAAGGCCCTGAGAAAAAAGTCGATGACTTTCTAAATGCTCAAGAAACAATTATATTAGAGCTTAATTGGTCTCCAGAATTATTGTCGTTTTTTTTCCCTACAAATTACTTAATTTTACATAATGCTGGCAAATAATTTAAAACCTAATCGTAAAAAAATTGAACACATTCACAAATATAAATAAGACATTACTCAATTATAAAATGAAAATCATTCTTCAGTACATTAAAAGAATGCACTTGTATAAAACGTTCCGTTTTTTCATTCTTTTTTTTCTTTCTTTCTCCCCGCCATAAAAAAAGGTATTTTCGATACATCAAAAAAAAATTTCTTTCATTGAATATAATTATACAAGGTATAATAATAATAACAAAACATAGACCAAGAATTATGCAAGAAAAGTTAGTTGCACAAAAACACAAATTAATATTTTCTTATATCCAAAAACTGCACAATTTAAAAAAGAAAAACGATATAATACATGAATTAAAATTAATAGCTTTTTTTCTTTCAATTTAATTGTCATCGTAATTGATCCATTTTAAGCGTGGTAACGGAGAAGACACAAAAATAATGGCTGGCCTATTACACCTAAAACTAATTTTTTTCTATTTCTTTTATCATACACTTTTCTTGATAAATAAAAAAAAGTTAAGAATTTAATAAATTGCTAAAAAAAACTCGCGAAATAAACGTGCACCATATCGTGTGATCGCAATTTAAACCTTATTTTTCCTCCTTCAACAAACAATCGTTTGTATTACAAAAAATAAAACTTCGTGGTACATTCGCAAGTGATACCAACACTATCATTAAGCGATTAAAAACTTTTTTTACAGTCAATAAAATGTTTTCGTGCACATTCTATATCGTTTTTCACACGAATAAATACCGTTATCAAGCGAAGCGTGAATATATTCTATTATACGCTTCGTAAGCAATTTTATTTGATATTGCGGTCAGAGATTTGAAAACATTACAAAGATGAGTTTCTCGATTGAATCTATATAGAAAATCTATCATTTTCGCTATTTTTCCTGTAATTGATCTAAATATTCAGGCGAAATTTAATTTTTATTTGAAAAGGGAAAGCCTTTTTAGAATTATAGAATTTTCTTTGACACAAACGCGTGATTTTATGTTTTTTCCGTCGAATATATTTAATGAGAGAACATAATTACACAACATATATTATGCTGATCAATAATGTATTAAAATTTATAAATAATTCATGATAAATTAAGAAAATATTCAAAAATAATTTTAATGATATTTATAAAACTTAATTATAGTTAATAGTTTTAAATATTACGTTTTATTTATATAAATATGTATTCAATAAATTACTTCATTTTTCTTTACGTTTCCCGAATACAAATAAAAAATATTCGGCGTCATACCATTTTCTTGAAAATTGTATGCTCAGAATAAATAAAAAATAATAATAGGAATAACAGAATACGTAAAAAAAATGTTGCGCTTTGAAGTTCTTTTGAATTTTGCTTCTTCCTTTACTTTATTCCACGTCTAAAACTGTATAACCTGCGTTTGAAAACAATACTCTTATTTTACTTTTCAAAATCAATTTTTTTTTATAAACATCGAAACTTCATAAGAATTCCAGCACGATCACACCAATAACAATATCTTTTGAGACGTAATCATAAATTTTGTTTATAAAGGAACAAAATAAAGAAATAAAATCAAACAATAAAGAAGAACATACAAAAGTACGCATGCCGGGAAATGAAATAATCAGAAATCATTCTTGCCATCTGTCTTTCGTCCAAACACGCAATATGAGAAACAATTTTTTTTTCAAATGCCATGAAGGAATTTTTCCTTTAGAACAGGCAAAACGAGAGAGAAACTCATCAAGTTGAAACAATAAATATCTATCTTCCAAGAAAACTATATTTACCACAAATTTCACAAAATATAATTTATTCTGCCGGTAAAAATAATCTTTTCACATTCTCTGCATAGAAAACAATAGAAAGTAAAAGTTGAGATTGCTTTTTCTTGGAAGGTATTCTTAACACTTAAGTTTCAAACAAAGAAAAGGTTGAATAGACTAAAAATGTTTTGTGGAAAAAATTTCACATATATACGAACCACAATGACCGATCCTTAAATACTAAACGAAATAGTAATAAAAAAAATTTTTTTATTTTCTTTAAAATCGAACAATAAACAAAAGACATTTAATTTTGATCAAAATAAATCAATTCCATCGGAATGTAGGAAATATTTGTTCAAGTTCTATTTTAAAAATCATAAATGTATTTTTGAATTCCAACATTGTTTCACATACAAAAGTCTCACCAGCACTGAAAATCAGTTGCACAATTTTAAAAAAAATGCACACAGATTTAGTTTAATGGCTGAAAACTAAAAATAATTAGTCAATCTTGAGAATATCCCAGAGTTAAAAAAACAGATTAGTTTTTTTCTAATACGACCACAAATTAGTAGTCCAAAAGTTTCCTGATGAAATGTTAAATATAAATCTCTGCTCATGTGCATGTGTGCGAGTTAATTATTAACTATATAATTATATTTTAACACACCACACATGTTATTTTTCCGTTCAGCAATACTCTCATAGGAGAATGAGTTATACACACACAGGCAAAGTTAACTTCCTAGCACGAACATGAACAAATAATATAATGGCACCCATGGAAGATGTGACCACGGTTACCACATAGGCGACAAATTTGGCCAAAAATACGATATCGCCAAGGAATCATCGAGAAGGCCCTAGTATTCAAGAAAATACCAAGAGGCTATTTTAAGGGCTTTTGAAATAAAGATCAGTGGAGTTCAAAAGACAGTTCAGTCGAGATCAGAATCTACTTGTGCGTTGACTGTGGTAGAGAGACTATCTGTCTGTGTGAATTCCCGCCAGAGGAACTATTCGAAAGAGCCATTTCTGGAACGTTGCAAATCTAGTTTATAACAAGTGTGTTTTGCATTATTGTAAATAATCTGTTGTAATATTTCTTTGTGTAAGTACGTCGATTTGTCTTCGACGTGTAGTCATCTGTTCCTTGTAGTCTATAAATAAAACTGTTGTTATTCAAATAATTGGGAGTCGTCGGCTACTTTTTCCCCAGTCAAATTCACAACAATAAACTAAAAGTTATTTATATAGATTTAATCACAAATTTCACATTTACAATGAGGAAACAAAGAAATGTGGATATGTAATATAATGCTGCTTATAATGCTTGATACGGAGATGCAAATATTTTGAATAAATACTGTAAAACTATCATAAATATACATAATTCTCGTGCTCAAAATTGAATGTAGAAATAATAAGCGTTTTGCAAAAAATTAACTGAATTCAATACTATTGAAATCCCAATATTTTTTTTATTGTATTTTATATAGTTTTTCTTTTCTACAGAGCAGTGGTCTCCAACCCCCGGTCCGTGGATCAAATACTACTAGTCTGCACAAAAACATTAAATTATTTCTATTTTATTTACTGCGGCATATTTTTCTTGGGTTTGGGGTACTTTTTAGGAAAATCCCTTTATATTTCTCGTTAAATCACTTTATATTCATTTTTGGTGTAGCTATATTTTATTCTGAAAGCACGTTTAAATACAATTGAATTAAAATTATTAAAACCAAACAATCTAAAATATAAACAATCAACGTCCTGCCCTTCAGCGGGCCGCGATAAAATTTCCAACGCTGACCGGTCCACGGCGATGAAAAAGTAGGGGAACACTGTTCTACAGGATTAAACAATCGCCTGGATGAAACGCTAAAAACAAATTATAAAAGTTTCCCCCTCCCCATTTTTACCCCCAAAATAAAAACACTAACCATTCATCAAAAATCAAACACTATACACAACTCCACTCTTCTCATTAACTCTAGCAATCACAACAACTTAAAACCCAAAGTCACGACGGAATTCACAAATCCATGTCTTATCATCATGACAATCTTGTTACAGAATGATTGAAATAGCCATTTTAAAAAAATACAAGTCAAAAAACAAGCCATCAATCTCAACTAGGTATAAGACATTTTTTTCAAATTTGTTGCATCAACCTAAGTAGCGAAAGAAACTCCCCTTACGTCAAGCGCTTTTAACCTATGATTTTTTTTTAATGAGATTAGTGTTCGGCAAGTTTGCATTTATTTTAATGGAAAAAGATTCAAATCACTTAAAAGGCGAAAGGATGATATTAATACAAAGCACAGCATGCTTTCAATGTAAAAAGCTTTTTTGACTTTAGAAATATAGAAGGTGAAAATAGAAACTCAACAAAAAGGTAACAGGACCTCCTGTAGGATAATAAAACGAGAAAAGTGTTCACACGTTTGATGCATTGGACACAAATGTATCCGTAAAATTAAGGAAGTTATACTAATTGAAAAAGGTCAATTTTTTTATTGGTTGTGAAAATAGAATAACTTTTTAGGGGGAAGGGTCTTTAGTTGATCTTATCGAATAAAATATTTCATATTATTCGTAACAGAATAGAGCTTGAAACAATTTCTCCATTATTCAAAACGATATATCGTATCCGAGGCAATACAGGTACATCTGCCCATTATTGTAAAACTTTTTTGGACGCCTTAAAGTGCAACATTGAAATAATTAAAATCTGCAGAAGATAAGGAGTTACTGAAAGAGAGAAAAACAAAATTATTAATAAAATACTCGGCGGCGATAATATGTACAGTATAGCCTTTAATAAGCGTAAAAAATTAAATATCTCTTATCTTGAAATAACATAATTACACATTTAAGAAACTATAATACGTAAATATATATACTAAAAATTTATATGACGTCATAGTCACATGATAAAGGCTATCAAATGCTTCCAGCCAAGCAATTCTGTCTCTCAATGTTTCCAACTTTTTATTTTTACAGATACTTTCTTTTCAAAAGTATATATTAATTCGCAATAACTCTAAAAGTATACCAAATGCAATCGGAATTGAAAAACCCGTACAACATAAGATTTTTTTTTTTTAAATTTGAAATATGTCTTCAAGAACCTTAATACTTGGACATGTTTACTCAATAAGCTCAATTCACGAAGGTCACATGATAAAGAGAAATACGTGTTGTCCATTGAATTCAAAACAGACATTAAACTAATTGTACTTATTGTTCTATTTGTAAAACTTGGGTAAAATTTCAAATTTCATAACTGGTAAAGATGTTCAAGAGTTAAGATTCTCCAAAAAGTTTTTCAAAATTAAAGAAAAAAAAGTTTTATTACGCCTGCACTTTTAAATTAAGTGCATTTTGTTTACCTAAGTATGTTGTTATTGCGGACAGATATGTACTTTTTAAGAGAAAGTTTCTGTAAAGAGCAACATTTGGCAACAACGAAGCGCATGAACTGATTAATTATAAACACTTGGTTGTCATCAGTGGCGTAACGGAGAATATTTGCCTCCTTCCGTAAAGTCTGGCTTTGGGCCCTCTAGAATCCTGCCCCCCACCTCCGCGATGCGGAGGTGTACGTTACGCCTCTGATTGTCATTATCATATGTTTAACTATGATGTCACATTAAATTTGAAACTACCTACATATGGATTTTACAAGAAGACGTACAAGTCTAAGGTTAGCTTTGAATTAATTGGAAAACGTATGATAACATTTATCATTTGGCCGTCATGAATTTAGCCCGTAAGTGAAAAGGATATGCAAGACTGATGATTATAAATTTGTCAAAAATAAATATGTAGGCATTTTTTTATACACTACAAAATGAAATTACATTTTAAAACCTTTGAAAAAACAAAAATTTCAACTTAAGTATTTTCCCAGAGTATGTAGTAAGAAATTTAAAGAATCGCTAGGATTTCAATATTTAAAATGCAGTCCCAATCAAAAACTAATGCAACTTTATGTATAAATATTGAAAATTTCAAATAATCATTAAACAATATTTTCAAATAATACACTGCTGGACAATTGCTAAGGACGGATAACACTATCATCCATAGCAACCACAAAATGAAAGGAAGCAAAATAAGGAGAATTAGAAAAAGTGCGGGATATTAGTAAGTATGAGTATGCAAATTTTTTTTCCACGTCTGTTCATCACGTGATAGCGTTCATAAGAGCTTTAAAGGTTTTGACGCGTGTGGACAGTTGTTGTTTCAAGTCAAAGTTTTACAGGAAAGATTTAATAGACGAACTTAAAATTTTTGCCATGTCTTCCCGACATCACATAGATGATTTTATGCGTGGCCGAATTATTGGAAAGATCAAAGTAGGGCGAAAAATAACAGATGTTGCCAGGGAGTTCGACATCGCTCACAGCGTTGTTTCACGGCTGTGGAAGTCATTTAAAACTACTGGAATGTGTAGTAGACGGCACAAGACAGATATATCGTCCTATCAGCAAAAAGGAACAGGCGCACCACAGCTCAGCAGGTGGCAAATCAGTTTCTTGCTGCCTCAGGAAAGCAGATCTCCCGAAAAACTGTTGCCAGACGTTTGAGGGGAGGAGGACTATACGCACGCAGACCTGTTGTGTGTGTCCCATTGACCAGACAGCACCGTACTGCCCGTTTGCAATGGTGTCGTGAGCATCACAATTGGACTGAACAGGACTGGGCATGCGTACTATTCTCAGATGAGAGTAGGTTCAGTCTGTCATCGGATTGTAGACGCCAACTGATCTGGCGCGAGAGTGGTACTGCTTATCGTCCAGAAAATATCCAAGAAAAGGACCGATATCCGACATGCAGTATCATGGTGTGGGCCGACATCATGATCAATGGCCGCACGCGCCTACATGTTGTTGCAAATGGGACTATGACGGGTCAACGATACATTGATGAAGTTCTTCCTCATGTTCGTCTTTTCCGTGGTGCTGTCGGTGATAAATTTGGTTTTATGAACGACAACGCAACATGTCAACGAACACTCGCTGTTCAGGATTGTCTAGACAGCGAGGGTATTCAACGTCTCGTATGGCCAGCGCGTTCTCCAGATCTAAACCCCATTGAAAATGTGTGGGATGCTTTGGGGAGGCAAGTTGCTGGTCGAAACTATCCTCCGACAAACAAGAACACCATCATCCGTGCACTCACAGAGGAATGGGATAAATTGCCTCAACAGCTGCTGGATAATGTTGTGCAAAGTATGGTACGACGTGTGGAATGTTGCATCACACTCCACGGTGGACATATCCCGCACTGATACCTTTCTTTAAGGTGCCTGCTGACTTTTAGATGCATTGTTCCATTTCTCCGTACGCAGATCAAATGAAATATTTTTTTTCTTTCAGATGTTTCACAGCTTTTGTACTTTCCAGAACAATAAATATTCTTTATTCTAATGTCTGAACAGTGTGGCAACTAAATTTTATCCTATTAGGCCTCATGTCTCGCTTAATGTTATGCTACATAGCAATTTGTGATCCGTCCTTAGCAATTGTCCAGCAGTGTATATACTATTAATAATTTTCTAAAAATATAATCTTTCAACACTTTTACACAGAATGAAAAAGACAATTATATACAGATATTTTGAGACTTTAAAATGCAGGATTCCTGAATGATATTAAACAATTAAATAGTAATTATACGGAAATTAAATTAGAATGAAAGACCGATCTAATATTTTTTTTACTGAATATCATAAATAACAGAAGAAAAGACCAATATGAATTTTAAATAAAAGACTACATTTACAAGAAAGCATATAAGCAATTCACTCCAGTTCATTACAGATAAGGAAAAATTCGAAGTCTTTAATTAACACAATAAAATAATCGTTAATATAAAAAACCGGAATAAAAATGAATTTGCATATCAATAACCATACAAGTTCACCTATTTTATTACCATTGTTCACTGAATCATAATGAATAAGCATCAAAAATTGCGTTCATTAAAATATCTTCCTAAAAGAGAAGCCCAAAAAGAACATGAATAAATTCTTTCAAATCTGTCCTGACAGGATCTAATCTAATTACCTAACCCTGATTTTGCTAACCCTAGAAATACGCGTAATATGCCAATATTCGAATATTCTCTTTTTGAGAATTTCTTTCCTCAATTGGATGTTCGTATGCCCATACCCATAAAGCAAAGTAGCCTAATTAAAACAGCAACCTCACCATAATTCGCCGTTCTTTGCGAACACTTTAATTGCGAAGTTTGGAAGAGCGATCATCTTGATAATGATAATCGTGTCAACCGGTCGAGAACAAAATGGCAAGAAGAACGTTCGTTGAGTCGAATCTGTCAGAAAAGGTGTCATTAAGCATCCATTTGAATTCGATGTACGTAAAGAATTGCAAGAGTGAAGTGAAAATAGTAACTTTTTCGCCAATGAGACTTCTCGGTTAAAACTTTAACAACCTGTCATTTAAAGCGATTCGTTAAGATCTGTTAATTACAATTTTTATTTATCAAGATGAAATTCTAATTCGCAACATGTCAACTACTTGGCATGATTTAGTAATTAACCCTTTTGAACCCTTTGGCAACGACAGCTGGTCTGTTGAGGATCTTGAAGTCTAGTAATTCATATAGTGTCACAGCGGAATTTACGTAGTTACAATTTGAATCTAATATAATAAGATAAATGAATTAGATTCTATAATCTAATTCATTTGATATTCGATTGCTCAAACACAGAAGGCAGAATACACAATCAAAAATTCAAATCAACAAATGCATTAAAAATCCCATTTAAAAAAATAAATTTAAGAAAAGCTTTAAAAAGTACGAATTACATAGGCAAAAAATTATATCATCTTGCTGCATAAGAAAATGAGAAAAAAAATCGAAAGTTTCAAAGATTCTTTATACTAATATGCATTCGTTACCTTTTCAGAGAATTGTGGAAATGTTTGCACAAGTATGAATCAACAATCGTCTGTGTTAAAAAATAAAAATTCTAATCCAGTATTCTAAAAAAATTCTTATAAGTTTAAATAACATCGCTTGAATTTTCTTTTTAATAAATATACTGATGATAAATATATTCGCATCGGGGGGGAACTATTTTTTTTTTAAAACGCAAATCAATCCTATAAAAATAGCATCTTTACGATTCATTTTCTTTCACAGTATACCATTTTAATGAAAAATCGGAACAAAAATTTTATTTTAAAATGCAAAATTTCAATATTATTCTCAATTCAAAATACTTTTCGGGATTCAGATTACCGATGAAAATGATAAGAGATAAATAATTCTCAATCCAAAAAAAAAAATTTTCAGAGTGAACATAGCTTTAACAAAAAAACTGCACAACACAATTTCATAGCCAGATAGAAAATTTAAAAAATAATAACAGCACAGAAGAGGGAGGAAAGAAAGTTCCGGTTATGATGTTGGGAAAACACAATGCAGTCAACAGTTGACTGTCAGTCTGTTATTTCAGTTACAACCATTTTACCATTTTAAGAGGAATATTTTGCATTACAAACACAATAGAAACCCCTAGAGATGATTACAGATCTTTCCAAAATCGTTCAGCATTCCAAAGTCGAACAAAAAAAGTTTCTCGTCAAATTCCATTGTACCACCAAATTATTTGGGGTGACTCTTCAAAAATTCTGAATACTGTAATTTTGGCAATTTAAATTCAGCTCGTAGGGAGGATCGCATAAAAGCTAAAGTTCCGACTCATTCACACTTGAAAGTATTTCGAGGATTATGAATTTTGATTATACAGCTTTCCCAAGAACGAAAAGCATTGTTAAACACGCGAAAACAAAAATTAAATCCGCTGATTATTATTATTCTGCATGCGAGAAAGCGAAATCAAAAATTTATTCTAAATTAAACTTTAAAGAGAAAAGAAGGAAAGAAACCGATTTAAGTACAAGACAACGTCAAGTTTAAAAAGTGCTGGTTTTTCACCTTACTTTTTCTCAGAAATCTTTTATAAAGAAAATTTGAACATTTAATTATTATATGCAAATGCTCACAAATGAAATTGCATACTTCCAAACCAAATACCTTCCAATTTTTTTCATTTAAATTACATAACTTTTTCAAAAATTATTAGTTAAATAAATTTAAATACTGATTGTGAATTACTCGAAAATTAAATATGCTTATATTTTGGCAATACTAGAATTTTAATTTTAAGCTGATAAAGTTCATATTCCATTTCAAACATTGAAGAATAAATTTAACTAGTGTTTAGTATTATAAATTAGCTTCAGATGAGTTTCTTATAAAAAGTACTCATTAAATATTTTTCATTCATGAGTTGGGCCTAATCAGTTTGACATAAAGATTTCGAATTGAATTACAATTAACAAATCTTTTGTTTCCAACAGGTAACACCTGCTACGCCATCTACCGGAATTCGATTGAACAATTTCCAAATCTAATATATATTATAAATGTGAAAGTTTGTGAAAATCTTTGTGGGTCTTTCACGCAAAAACAACTTAATGGATTTTAATGAAACTTTACAGTAATATAGCTTATACATCAGAATAACACATAGGCTATAATTTATACCATAGGCTATAATTTATAAAAATTTGTAAAAAGTGTCCAAAATATAACGCTATTTGTCAAGTAAGAAGGAAAAAATTCTGCCATCTGCAAGCAAAAAAGCCCACGTCAGCATATATCTATCTTTTGTTTGTAGAAAACTCTTTTTGTTTTGGCTACGCAAGGGAATCGCTTCTAATTAATTCCTGTCATCAAAATAATGCCTATTTTTTTTTTCAGATTAAAACTAAGTTTTGAAGGGAGAGGTTGTTATAAATCTCTCTTTATTTTAATGGGTTTTTTTTATGATTTTATTATGCACATTTGGTAGTAAGAAGTTGATCTATTTTCAAAATAACTACTTTTATCGCTTCTGGTACTTAAAGTAAATAAACTTTCTCTTTCACACTACATCATTTGGACAAACTTTCATAATTTTTTTGTGGTTAGTAGTTAATTATAACGCTGTAATTTTAATTGAATATGCAGATATTGCATTTTTAAGTATAAAACTAATTATAACTACTGCACTGTATTTTTTGCAGTGAGTGAGTGAATATTAACGTCGCACTGTTCAGCTACACGAGGGCTTTTGGAGACGGACCATGTAATTTTGAACAATGGTCAAGTGACGGGAACGACACTTGAGCTGGCACCCCCTTCTCCTAACTACCACACCACACCAACTTAGCAGGAATATTCTACCAATACTTAGCTTTAATATTCTTTGAAATCCACTCTTCCAAGATATATGACAGCACAGGTTCTATGATGAGTATTTTAGTGGGGAAGGCGAAAAGTTTTGTAGCAGATATTGCGTTTTCAGCGGATAGCAAAGATTATTATTTTTGTCGCACAAAAAATAGTTAATGTCAAAATTTAAGTGTCTTATGGTTTTGTCTGTTAATGAAGACCTTGGAAAATGATTTGACTACTTATTTTAAGTGAACGTTGTACATAATTAATTTTACAGTGGAATATCTTTAATTAATTTATTAGCTCTAACGGATTAAATTTTCCAAAGTGAAGTATTTTGTTTATGTAAATCCCTTAATTTGTACATGTAGTGATCCAAAAAAAAATTGTATGAAAAAAACTGCAGTAAATCATAATGCGGTTGGATAAAGTATTAACGTGCATTTCCCCCCTACATGCTCTAATAAAGCTCGAGCTAGGAAAAGTAGCTAGCCATTTGCCAACCTGACTATCGTTAACATTTCGCCATAATAATTTAAGAAACGGCGTTGCTTGCGAATATTACAATTTTAAAATAAAATAAATACAACAGAAAGTAATATTAATGTATTACACTTTCAGATATAAATTATTTACACTACTTTAAGCGTTCATTACGCAAAACTTTTAAGAATGTGTTACTTTTGCTGAGCAGAGATCAGCTTAGGGAGGTATTTTGAAAAATCGACCCTCAAGAGTGTTACGAGGAATTATAAATTTAAAAAATCCTTTTTATCGGCTAATAGATCTACATAGTTAAGATTTAACAAAGGTGTTTTTTTTCTTTCTTTTTTTGTTTAGCTGAGATATGCAAAAAGCTTTTCTTGTTTAATTTTCAATTCAGATAAAATTAACTCATTAAAAACTTCTTTTTCCTTCAATCTGTGTTGTTTAATTTTTCAGTTCACTAGTGCGAAGAATGAGTATACCAGCTATTCGATAATAAAATTCGATTTTTGGATTTAAAATTATACAATTTTGTAATTTGTATCAGTAGTAGTGGTACAGTAAATATAAAAAAAACTTCATTTGTCAATTTTCAGAAGTAACAGATTAGATATGTTCTTTTTTAATGCATATGCTTCATTTTAAAAGAAGTCTTTGAAAATTTTCTTCTAAAAAATACCACAAAACATTCGATCAAAAAGCACTCATCGTGTAATTCTACAATACATATATACTGTAAAATCCGGCCTATAGCGCACATCGGCGTATATATAACGCACAACTACAATTTCAAGAAACATTTAATTTTTAGCTATATTAGTCTATAACGGGCACCCCTTTTTGACAAAGAAACCCGTAATCTACGAGTGCAAAGTTCTTATGTGTTTTGAAATCAGTAATTCAAAGTATTATCCTAAGCTTTAGAAAAATAGAATACTTCTAGAAATACAACCTTTTAAGTTCATAAGGAAGGTCATTTCTTTTAAATAAACAGTATTTCGATATATGTAGAAGTCTAATTTTTCTTCATTCTTATTTTTAAAGCTCTCATTTTTATATCCGGCGTATAATGCGCACCCATATATTTTTTTGGTCTTATTTTTCATGTTAAAAGTGCGCTTTATACGCCGGATTTTACGGGATACATAATTTATGAATTTTAAAGATGGGAATAACAAATAATATGAAGTTAATGGAATATTTTGCTGAGAATTTTTCAACAAAATATATTTCTTTATGCTTAATGTTGTAAATCAATTAAATATCATTAGTTACAAATTTGAATCTCATCTTTTTTAATGAAATATAATTTATTTGTCTTAGAAGGTTAAAAATTATATGTTTGGTATTTTAGTACGTTCTAAACCATCCAGTCACTATAAAATTAAGATATTTATATTCTTAATTTATTTTATTGCATAGAATGTGTTTATTTATAATTAAAATTATCATTGATTTTAAAGCAACTAAGCAGAAAATGCATTAAAATATTTAAATAAATATTATTACATTATTTTAAAAAATAAGTCTAAACAACAGCTATTAAGAAATTAGTCTAATTTTCTGAAAAACACTTTTAATTTCAATATGTGTATTACACTCCTTGAGAAAATTGTAAATTAACATCTTAGAAGAAATACCATGAACAAAACATAAAAATCATAGAATTTAACTTTCTTTGTAAAAGTAGTAATACTTCATTTTTTACAATGCAATCAATTTATTAAAAATAACTTTCATATTATCTTTGAAAATTTATTCTAAAATAGCAGAATTTTTCTGATATGAACTGTGAAGAAATCAAGTTAAATGCTAGTACTTTAAATAATCTCATGCTACAGTAATTAATACAGGAAAGTTATATACATGAAAATAAACAATGTATACATCAAGTAAAGAAATGAATTGATAACATGATTCCAATTATGGTTATTTAATATTTAAATTTACATTGATAAATTAAAATGTATAAAACACAAATTAAAATGTAAAATAAATGCATTTAATAAAATTATTTTATTTAAGGTTATTTCTAGTAATCATTTTAATCTTTAGAGTAAAAGAGTAACTAATAGGATAATGGTCATTTCATAATGTTAAATATACATGTGAATAGTTCTTTCATAATTATTTGAAACTGATTCCATATGAAATGTTACGCTTATAGTGGAATGCGAATATTAAAATATCTGCATGGGAAAAATTGAGTATAAACATAATTCAAGTGTGATAAAATTATTATTTAATAAAATTAGAAATTTCTGTCGTAGCATAAACTTTTAAACATGTTTCTGTTTAAAATGAACAATCTCTGTAATCATTTCCTAATCAAAATTTTAAATAAACTTTTCCAACAGCAAAGGCACACATTTATAAAAAAAATATTACTTGTATCTATAAACTAAAATTTTTTATTCCCCATTCTTTTAATATGAATAGACTAGAAAAACAAATGAACAGTAAAACAGCTTATTTTGCTCTACTGATATTAATTTTCACAATTCCATGTTTATCTATGAATTAATCATTCATTAGAAGTGGTTAGAAGACTTTTTTCCTAGTTTGTAAGTGGAACAAAAAATCCTTAAACAAGGCTCTTAACACAAATTTTATTCCCTGCTGAACAAAACTCATTTTTAAGACTTTTTTTTATCCTACGCCCATCTTTGGCACCTCTGCCATTAGTCGACGAGCGGCCCAATAAAACGATGACGAAGCAAAAAAAGAATCACAATTTGTCTCCATAGGATTGTCTACAAAAAACTTCAAAACAATGGGGCAGTATCAGAGGTGGTTTTAAGATATAAAAAAATTTTCTCTTTATTGCTGTTTTTTGAGTTCTTATTCCATCTAACTCTTCAAATATAATGTTACAAAATAATATATTACATTCCACTTCAACAAATTTTTCAATTTAGTAAGATATACTTTTAAATTAAATTTATAAATTCTGGATTTATGATAATCCCTTTAAGCTATGCTTATTTCTAGTCATCATTTCTGATGTAATATTACAGAAATATAAATCTATGGAGAGGGGCTAGAAAGTAGAATATTCTGTCATGAAAAATGTTGACAAAAAGTTATCGCGGCCACTAATAAATAACAATAAAAACTGAATGAGCAAAATTTTATAAAACTTTATGTAGTCTGTAGAATTTCATTAAATTAATTGTAATAGGCCTTAAACAAATTAAAACTATTAAACAGTAAAAATAGAAAACTCCTGTTAACTAGGAATACACAATATTATGATTAATGTGTTGACTGCAACTGTACTTTTCAAGGTCCCAATGTAAAATGAACCAATATTTAACAAATTATTTATTATACAAATTATCCATATAAATACTACAAAATTCATGTTTACACTAATATACTACAAATTACATCACGACCACACAAATATGACAAACATACAAACTATAAGATAACTTGTAGTTGGTGTCCATTGTAATAACTTTAGTTTTGTTGTGGATGGCAGTCAATAATAAACAACTAAACCCAATAAAGTGAATTTAAAAAACTAAAAATGTGATGTAATTGAGATGATATTAAGAAAAAGGTTGAAATTGATTTTCTCCCTTAATTTTAAATAGAATATGAACAAAATAATGGATGAAATAACAGTAGATGTATTGATTTTGAATAATCTTACATGCACATTTTGTTGTGTTTTGATAAAATATTTAGTGAAATCAGAAATTCAATTATTTCCCCGTAATTTGTTTATTCTTGTTTTTATACAGGACATTTCCTTTTCTTGATTGTTCATCAATCTTTAATGTAACACAAATATATTTCATATTTAAGTGAACTGAAGCTGATATTTTAACAGAATGCATTACATTATAGCTTAAAATCTGATATACACATATCAACAGTTTCATTGGAAAAATATTTCATATGAACAATTTTCCAAATAAATTATCCCCCCACCCCCACCCAAAAAACAGAATAAAAATTTATTAACAAATAAAACAATCTGAAATTGAAAATACTGACATGTACTATCTCATTATAATTACACTTAAAAAAAATTAGTGTTGCATCAAAAAAAAATTATTGTAAAATGTGTAAATGTATAAACATTTGAATGAATGTAAAATTTAGAAAATGATGTCTCGAGTAAGCAACAAAAATGTGCACAGTGCTTCGGTTTTTCATGGTATTTCAGTTTTTGTTTACTTTTGAATACCTTCCCCATTAATAAGAGCTCCCTTTTTGAAAAATACTTGGTACTTATATATGAACACCATGTCGTTGGTAACCCTTAGAGAATTTCAACTGACCTTTAACAAATTTCAACATATTTTAGCAATTGCCCTCAAGATGGTATCAAATAAGTTAGCTGTCACAACACATAACATCTTTGACAATAAAACACTGGTATGGGGATCATACACACACACACATATATATATATATCAATGCCAAATATTCTTTACTCATTGACTAACAATGCAAGCACAAAAGGGATCTCCATCAATGACTGATTAAATACCCACAACTTTGAGGAAAGAACTTATAGTGCCCTTAACCCTCTCACTGGGCATCCTGCAATTTGCGCAGGCTACAATAGATGTAGCAAAATTTGCACAACCCACGATTTCCACGGGTATACATTTTTCCGGCTATTTAGCTGTGCAACTCGTGAAATGTTGTTTATGTTTTCATTCATGTTTTTATGTTCATATTTTGAAGATCTAATTCTATATTTTAAAATGAAAACTATTTTACAAATTTTTTTTTGTATGTTTTAACTTTAAAATGTAGGTTTAATATGTAGATTTGAGATACTTGATAAAACCATACACAATTTTTGAACCTACTTTGATAAAATAACAATGCAGCGAGAGGGTTAATGAAAAAAGGTTATCTTTAAACTAACCCATATTAAAAACTAAGCCATTGGTTCTTAAATTTTGATACATACATAAAGAAATAAACAGAAACTTTTCATAAAATTTTTTAAAAAGATAAGCTATGTAAATAATTAAGGGAAAAAAATATTTGAAACTGATAATTATAAGCACATAATTAATGATAAACTCTAGCTTGGAAGTATATCAAACCTTTATTTTCAAGCTGCAAGTGAAAAGAAAATGTTTCAAAAAATTTTTACACAAGTGAGCAACATGCATTTTGTATGCAGGATATTATTTTTCATATGAATAAAAACGGCATAAAAAATTTCTATTCATTAACTTAGTGGCCCGACAGCTCATGATGGCCAAGGCCTACTGTGCCCAACTCAGTATATGCGACCATGGGCCCTGAGGTGCATGAGCAGATGTTGTTGGTCAAGTGGTCAGTCTGACATGAAACCCTCAGTGCTAAGGTCCAAAGCAAGCTTGGTACTCATTTTATCGACCCACTGAAGGGATGAAAGGCTGAGTCAACCTTGCCCAGCCCAGGTTTGAACCTCAGACTTGTGGTGTGGAAGTGCAATGCACAAACCACCCAGCCACTGGGCTTCATTTCTATTCATTATTGAAGTTAAATATGAATACATCACAGTTTGGTTTTATGTAGCTATTTCATTACCTCCAACTAGGTTTTGACACTACATGCAAAAAGATAGCTCATCTGTTCAAAAGCAGAACTTGAAAAATGTGGATAAAACCAACAAATGGGTAGATTCATTTCTCAAAATATAATTGCTGTTTTATATAATAGTCTAAATTTTGTATGTGAGTGTTCGTGAATAAAATAACTATAAAGAAGCAAAGTAGTTGGCCATCAATCAAAATACCAGATTTACATGTTACTGTGGCGAGCAATATAGGCTACTATATACATGTTCTACTGTGCAAAAATGATACTTACAAAATTATGGTCATATTCTTCAGAGCCACATATTTCGGGACAGTCATAAAATTCTTCAAATTCGTCTTTTGGATCCATATCAGCTCTTTAGACAGACTAATTCATATGATAATAAATAAAA
Organism: Trichonephila clavipes; assembly: GCA_019973935.1. NCBI lineage: Eukaryota > Metazoa > Arthropoda > Arachnida > Araneae > Nephilidae > Trichonephila > Trichonephila clavipes. Next base: position 1,316,746 of record BMAU01001456.1, on the reverse strand, counting down.
AAGAGTCATTACCTGAAAAGAATTTCATGTTAATATTTGTTTTTTAATGGCACTTATAAAACAATAGCAGAACATTATAAATGCAAAGAACAGCAAGAAAATAAAACCCTTAATTTATTGTTTCAAAATATAAATTATGGTGTTTTTTTAAATGTTTCATTTGTTTGCTTTTTTCATTTAAAATTGTAACAATTACATCAACTTTAAAAAATAACATTAAAACAATAAAAATATCTCTGAAAAGAAAAAAAAATTTAATACAATTTTTTTTTACAACTTATAATTGTAATTTTGCCAATATAAAAGGCACATGTGTAAAATCTCCCACATAGATCCTTTTGACAAACCAGAAATTGCTATCAAATGTGATGCAACATTCTGCCAGTAATGTTTCATGATTAGTGTAAGTTTTGGCTGGAGTTGTGCCAACTTGCATGGATGAGGTTTCATACATGGATTTTAAAAAGCTAATTTAAAAAATATTCAAATGACAAATTTCAAGCAATTTTAATTATTTACAATGTTCTACATGAACAAAAAAATACATAAATGCTTCTTGTATATAAATCATTCACTTTTCCCCTAAGAATGACAAAAAGCAGAGAGAAAAGTTACGAGGAAAATAATTGCTTAGGTCAAAATTATTTTTTAAAAAAATTCATTATGAATAAAGTAACAGTTTTGAGTTTTCAATATTCAATCTGAAATATACTTGTGTATCATCTGTATTAAACAGTTAGAAAAACAGATTGAAATTGCAGAATCAATTTAGTACACAAAACCTTTAAATCTAAGTATTTAGTCTGAAAAGGGTAAATTGAATATATACTTCTTTTTTAACAGAAAACTAGAGCTTGGGTGACTTTGTTCTGCTTGGTACTTACAGTTATGGAGACCGTGAAGCCAAAAATGTAGTAATACATATAATGCACATCAAATTCAGTTTCATCATTCTGTTGGTATAGTGAATGTATCTTAGCGGATAATATTGTGAATGTTCATATTGGTGTTAATTCAAAACACAATCCTCAACCCATGGCTCTAATTACTGAAAAACATTTTTGTCTTTATAAGACCTTTTGCCTTAGTGCAGTGCTAAGCAACCTTTAAATCACCACTGCCAGTCAATGTTTGATAATTTTATCGTGGTCTGCTGAGGGGAGGGAGGAGTTGATTGTTTACATTTTTTATTGTTTTGACTTAGTAATTTTTATGTAATTGTATTGAAATATGCCTTCAGAATAAAATACAATTACACCAAAAAATAAATATTAGGTTATTTCCATGGAAAGTCACACAAACCCAAGAGAAACACACCACAGTAAATAAAATGAAAATAATTTAATTGGTACTTATCACAACCTATTAGCAATATTAAATGAAACAAAGCACATGATTACCAATTCAGCGTGTGCAACACATAGGAAATCGGGGTTGCCAACTTGTTGAGCTATTAATAGAGTAGGTGATTGTTGTGATAATACAGAAGTACCATTTAATGTTCCTTGGCAGGCAGGTACCAGAGATGCCAGAGTGAACTTGGCTCTTTTTTACTTTGGAGTTATTTCTTATTACTCTCAGAACATCTAGGCATATAGCAGTGGCGTAGCTAGTTCCGATTGGGTCCCATATGAAAACTCCTTTGGAGGCCCTTTTTTTTAAACGGAAGCCCTCTTAGTGGTATACTGTAGTTACACATGTTGGGGCCCCCGTAGCTTGGGGGGGCCTGTATCATTGATACGGTAGTAGCTACGCCCCTGTCATATAGGTAGTTTGGCGGCTGATTTTGGTCACCAAAAAAATTTGCTTTGCCAAGGGGCCCTTATTCTATACTATAACCAGATGATTTATTAAGTGAGCAATAGGAAAAAAAACAAGAATATAAAGGTAAGGGATAGCTTTCTTTAAAAAAAAGATATACAGTAATACTTAAACTTATGTGATAGGTGGGACTGAGAGAAAACCACACAAGTCGGGTTATAATTTAACATATAAATCTAACAAAGTAGTCTGCCAGCTCAAATTTTTTTTCTCTCCGGCAAAATTTCTTTGTAGCAAGCTAATTTTTTTTTTACTTCCTATTTTGTGGAAAAAATATGCTCTTCATTGGAGTCTATATTTTAAAAAAGTTGTAATTCTTTTTCAATCAAACTGAACTCTTCTGTCAAATTCTCAACCATCATTTGATCCTCTGACTGAACTGGTTCGAAGGACTAAAGTTCTTCTAAATCTTACTCCTGCTCACATTTCTACGAGAAATCAAATGTCAGCTCCTGATTGTGGGAATCCAGCAGTTAATTTAGACATGAAAAACAAACACACTTTCCGTAGATAAGAAAGAAATAATACAAAATAAATTATTATAGCTAAGTGTTGATTCTGCACTATATGTCTGAACATGTACATTAACTAAACAGGAAGCAGGGAGTAACTGAATTGTGTAACACTCAAACAGAAGACGAATTGATGAGAACTGAAAATAATTGGGTTTGTGCAAGTCAAGGTACAATTGCAATTTTGTCCAATAATGAAAAAAATTTTGTGGAAGAAAAATGTTTCATTAACATAACTGCAATTTCTCACTGAGATAAAAAATTTTGCTTAAATATATTTACATATTTCTATCACTATTGATCAAAAATACATATATAGAAATGTATAAGGCATGATATATATAATTGATAAATAAACATGTAAGACAGCTATCTCGCAAAACTTCTAGAATGAACACTGTCACCTCATTTATCTTACTTCAATATGCAAGTTATACATATTTAATTCATAACTGAAATATTACAAATGCCACATGTATAGATTAAAAAGAGAAGATTAAATGTGTTAACATATCAGAACACAGAGAGAGAATATTAAAACAAAACAAATTACGACATTCTCCTGTGACAGAAAACGTGAACATAAAAACGTTAAAAATGTGTTTTTTACTCGTAATAACATTTTTAAAATTCCATACTTTCAATAAAAAACAGCAGTATGAAGTCAATACTTTTTAAAATATTTTATGTGTTTATAATATTAAAATCCGGAACAGACAACCCTGTCAATGAATGACAGATTTACTCGTGATTTTATAAAATTATTATTACCAAAAAAAAAGCATCATATTTCCCCCGTATCAACACAAAAAACAAATGCATGAAAAGTAAATTAATGAAACTTGACGCTCATTAATTAAACATATATATCAATTATGCGGAAATAGTTAGCCGCCCACAATGTTCACACTTTTTATGTGGTTTTAGTTCATTCAATTTAAAAAAAATTACAGATGACATGAATACTTGACAATTTCTTCAATAAAAAATACTTAATGCGGAGTGAAAAATTACTAAGTCAAATAATATTCTTTAAAATTTGTTTAATTTAAACATTTTAATATAAATATATATACACTCAAAAACATGTACATTTGAATGAAAAAACACAAAACGTTATGTCATGAATATTTGAAAATTATGGAAATATCAAACGATTTTTCCGATTGTTTATGTGAAGGACTTACCTCTAAAAATTAAATGTTTTTATATCAACAAATACCGACATTCATTATTTTATTGAGCCAAAGTGCTCATTGCCATATTTAGAAAATGTTCAAATTTTAATTTTTTTTATCTCACTTTCGAATTTTTAGAAACGTTAACTCACTATTCGAGAATTTGATTAAAAATTACTTTCATTACGGATATAAATTGAAATAGTTTTTTCTTATCTATTTAAAAAAGCAGAGCCTGCTTAATTAAAACAGTCGTAATTTATTATATTCATATTCCATATTAAAAAGATTCTGCACAATTTCGCCAACTTGAAATAATCAATAATTCATGAAGTATAAATAAGGATGATATAATTAATAATTGGAGAAAGAGCAATGAGTTTCTAACTATTAAAACATGTTCCTTTCTAATGAGTGAAACTGAAATCGTTCGCTGTAACTGTAACACACATTGTTTAATACAACTGTATCCGTATGTTTTGAGCATATCCATGTTTTGATTATACAATTGTCAATGAATAATTTAACTTTAAGAAAGTTGTATCTGAACTAGTGCTATTAAGGCATTCTAAACACAATTTGGAAGTATGACTAGACATGCAAGAAATAGTACTGCAGGAGCAGTTTATACTTATCATGAGAAGAAAAAAGACAATAAAGCTGGAGGCTATGGAACTATCCAAAACCGAATCGGTAAAGATTCAGTGAAGGATTTCGATTGTTGCTGTTTAACTTTGCAACCGTGCAGAAATCCTGTTATCACTCCCAGTGGATACTTATATGACAAAGAAGCAATCTTGGAATATATCATTCATCAAAAGAAAGAAATTGCCAAACGCATGAAAGAATATGAGAAACAACAAAAGAAAGAAACTGATAGAATGGCAGAATTGGCCAGAGCTGAAGAAGAGGCCAAAGCACAAAAATTCATGGAATTGGAAAAGAGCATCGTATCGAAACCCATTTCTTCGATTTCTTCAGATTCTGCATCAACGAACAGTATCTCTAATATAAGTAACGGACGAGAAAAAATTCTACCCAGTTTTTGGATTCCAGCATTGACTCCTGATTCTGAGAAAGTGAAAATGAAAAAACCTGAAAAAGCAGTTTTATGCCCTATGAGTGGAAAACCTCTAAAAGCCAAAGACTTGATTGATATTCATTTTACACAAGTTAATGATCCCAGTGATTCAAAAGCATTGATTGCAAGAAAAGTTCGATACATGTGCGCTGTTACACATGATATTCTTGGAAATTCAGTTCCTACTGCCGTGTTACGTACTTCAGGAAATGTGGTAACCATGGAGTGTGTTGAAAAGCTGATTAAAAAAGATATGATTGACCCAACTAATGGAAAGCCATTAAAAGAAGAGGACATCATTCCATTACAAAGAGGTGGAACTGGCTTTGCTAGTACAAATGTAAAATTGGATGCGAAATTAAAGAAACCTGTAATGATGGCCTAATAAAACATGCAGTTGCAAGTTATGGAAAGTAAAGATGAATTTTGAAAAATCAGTTTTGTGCCCTGTGAATTGAGAACCTTTGACAGACTTGATTAAGGTCAATTTTATGACATTTAAGCTATCAGTCCTGAAGCTTTTGCTACTAGGAAAGTTTAAGACATGTGTACAGTTATACATGATTTGTCTGTAAATTCTATTCCTGCTATTTTGTTGTATATTACGAAGTTACAAGAAATATGAGGACCATAAAATGTGTGGTAAAGCTGATTTAAAATATCATAAGGATATATAAATCTTAAACAGAAATTTCATTCTGCAAGGAAAACATAAAACTGATTTTGTTAGCAGATATATAATATATATATTTACCTAATTAAAAGAGCCTGTTGTTATAAGGTCCTAATATGTGTTGAAAAAACTATCATGTGGGTCTAATATATTGAAATTTGGTTATTATCATTTACTTTTCTTTATTTAATTTTATGTTTACAAATTTATGGTACCACTAATTATAATATTTGCTGTATTTATTCTTATACTAGATTAAATGTACTTAAAAGTTATGTGGTTAATATTTTTATTTTTACCAGATATTATGTTATATAATTTTAGAGAGATCTCCCAACTGTTTTAATCTGAATCTTGGCAATGAATTTCAAAAAGGTGTGTGAAATTCAAAATCATTGCAACATAAAACCATATGCTAATTACTTCAGAAAGACAATATCCTCGCTGAGGTAAAGTGCTGTTTAAACATCCAAATTTTTTTCGCTCTAAAAAATTTTGCCAGATGGCACCAAAGCAAATATTGCATTTTAGAGATAGTTTCTGGGAAATGTGGTTCATGTAACAGCACGAAGAAAATTGTAGACAAAATGTGGTTTCTAAAATGTAGTAGCAGGAAAAACATAGGCAATGTATGGTACAGGTTGATTTAAGCAAAAATCTCCCTTTCTCTCAATAAAATGCATATTCTTTCTAAATTTCAGCTATTCATATTGAGATACTATTGATCCTTCATTAATATGCTAATTAGTCATTTTATCCCTGCCTCTTTCAATCTAAACCTGCAAAGGATCCACTTATCCTGCTTCTAAGAAATACTGGGTTTACAAAGTAGCTTCTTAACTTAAACAATCCATGAGGGCCCAACTCAATTTTCATGACCTTGGGTACTAAGGTGCATGAGCAGATTTTTGTGTCAGAGGATTAGTCTGACATGAAGAGCACCTAGTATTTAGTTCCCAAGCAAGCTTGGTACTCATTTATCGATCCATAATGAGCTTCTAGAAGAAAAAATGTCATGTCTAAAATGCAGCAGGATAAATGTCAGAAATATACGCCTTATGTGGATTTAAGCAATGTTTCCTGCTTTCTATCAAACGTATATTCTTTCCACTTTTCAGACATTCATACTGGGATACTATCAAAACTTGACTTACACCCCAATCACATTTTTTTTCTAAATTAAAAACCAAACACAAAAAAGGTAATAATCTCAATTCTTAATTATTTTATTGAGAATGCATGAAATTTTTAATTGCTTCCAACAGTGAAGAAAGAAATGTTAATTTTTTTATACTATCAATTGGCATTTTGCTGCACTTTTACAGCCTTATGAAATAGAAAAGTGCCAGAATAAGATGGTGTTGATAAAATTCCCATATATTGCCAATTGCCTACTTGGCAGGATCATGCAACAATTTTTTTTTGCTACTAATTGCTAAAATAGAATCCAACTAAATATTGTTTTAATTCAAAGTCATTACTACATAAAACCAGATGTTAGAATGATATCTCTGATGGATTTCACAAAATAGCATGCTTATGTAGGAAGTAACAGCAAAATTCTATTTTGGTTAAAGGGAGTTGGAAACCTCTCTCTATATATACTGACTATGTTAAATTGGCTATTTTGGATGTACCTTTTCTCAAAATCTGTTATATGTACATGCTTGAAATTTTTCATACAATTAAAATACACCTTTCTCATTATACTGAAATGAGCTTTTAGCTAATTTTGAATCTTTTAATAATTTATGTAATATTTTATCAAACATTGCAAAATTTGAACCATTTTTCACATAAAAAAATTTTTTGAGTTTTTTACAAAAAGCTCATTTTAGTATATATTAGCGATCATTATAAGTATATAAAAAAAATTACATACCTGTGAATAGTAGTTTCTCAGAAAAGGTTCATCGAACATCAAAATTTGCATTTTGAGATAAATTGATTTTAATGTATACAGTGAGGCTTCTAATCGGCTAGGAAATAAAAAGCTCAGTTTACAATAAAAGATACATGTTTTGGTTTATATCGGAGTTCAACTTTTAAGCAAAAATGAAGTACTTTGTTTACATTTTTCGCCATTCAAATGGGTGTGGCCCAGTTTCAACGATTATTTAAAAATAGGTTTTAAGGGCTTCTAATTACCCTAGCGGTTAAAGTAAAGTATTTTCAGAAAGGTTAGAATCTATACAATTTAAAAATGTAAATATCTCAAATTGTCAAAAAAAAATATGATTTTAGCTTTTCAACACCCCTATCTTGACTATATGATTTTTAAAAATGCACCAAGATGGTACTGAAGCAAGATTTTCAAATTTGAAAGTCTTTTCAAAGTGAAACAAGGTAGCTTCCTGTCTGCAAAAAAATAGATGGAAGGAACAAAGTCACACATGAATTAAAAGTCAAATTTTGAAATAAGTACAATATGAGAAAAGGAGAAAAAATGGGGGAGGGGAGAAATAAGGATGTTTTGTAGTTTCTTTTTTGACTGCTACAGTTTACATTATAAAGGTAAGAAAGAAATTTCTTTCATCATTAAACCACTGTTAAACTTTCTTAGGAAAAATATTGTTCTTTTTGGATGTTGCTTCAATAAAATGAAATGGGGTTTTTTATTGAAGAAAATCATGCATGTCTTTTTTACTGCAACTGGAGTCTAGTTTAATAAAAAGAAAAGGAAACCTTTTTCCTTGAAGGATTTTGTGAAAATTTTCAAGTTATTTTTTCTCTTTGTAGAAAATAATTCCAACTCAGCAAGAAAAATGAAATTGTCTTGTTTTATGAAAATCATGTAGATTTTCTTTATGATAAAATTGAAGTGAAACTTAAAGTAGAACGAACATGAAAGTTCTTGCATTGTGACAATGAAATAGAAAAAAATTACTGTTTTGTTGAACATGTATACTTTCTCTTTGACGAAAATTCCATTATAGTATCAAAAAGACATTTAACATTGTGTTTCTCCTAGTGAAAAAGAATAATCATCAAATTTTTCCCTATTGCATAACAAATAGGATTGCCATTTTGGAAAATTTATTACCCATTTTGATGATGAAAGAAATATAGTCAAATGTAAAACAAAGTAGGATCAATCCAAAATGACATTTTGAAAAAGTAGAATTTTTTTTTAAAAAAATGAAAAATACATTACTTATCTTATTTTGAAAGGAAATCTCTTCTTTTTCTTTTGTTGAAAATTTCAATTTAATGATACTGAAGTTGTCATTCATAGAATAATTCTTCAGGTAATATCTGATATATTCTCTAAGAGTGCAGTTAATTTCTGGATGTGCAACAAGTTTTTGAAAAATCACTTTATGTAATCATTAAATTATTCATGGACCTACAGTTTATATGTATCTTGTCAAAAGGGAAATTTCAGTAACTCAAATGACCTATGTGTATGTACTTTCCTGCATTCTTGTATCATCAGTATACTGACTATTAGTAGTTATTAATAAATATACTTAGTTAAATTTTATTTACTACACACATAGGATTATAATCAATAAAAAAAAATCGAGGATTATGGGGAGGTCCCCCCCCCCTGTGTGCGCCACTGGTTTGGTGTTAAGTGCATAACAATTTTGTTAAGTATATATAAAGTATATTTCTCTTAATATGTATTTGTTTGATTGATACATGTGAATATATATTACAATTGTTTTCTCCAGATTAGTTTAATATTCCACCAATAATGTATTTAGATTTGTGTAATTTGCTGGATTTGCAGTAACTTGTTGGTTCATTGAATTTTATACTTGTACCTGAAAGATAAGATTGATTGATTGAATATTAACGTCGCACTGTTCAGCTACACGAGGGCTTTTGGCGACGGACCACGTAATTTTGAACCATGGTCAAGTGACGTGGACGACACCTGAGCTGGCACCTCCCTCTCCTAACTACCACACCAACGGGAGGACGTTTCAGCTCTCGACAGATTTAACGTGCATCGCTGCCCTACACGGCGGGTCTTTAGTGGTACTGGGCTCGAACCCGTGACAAAGCAAGCCACGGTCCGATACCTATACCACTCGGCTACTGCGGCCACACCTGAAAGATAAGAATTTAAATCCTCAGTAAAAATTGTCATTTTCAAACAGATAATTTTGATGTTTTTCATTTAATTGAACATACACTTGATTTTATTTTTGTATTTTTCTCTAAAATTTCAAAATAAAGTGCACCTAATTCTGTTTTCAAACAACTTATTTTACTTTTCTTTTATTTTTGTATTTGCAATGTTCGTGACGAGAAATTAACACAATTTTCATAAGCGAGAATTTCTCGAATTTTATAACCATAGAATGGAATTTTGATTTTGGTGTTCAATACAAAAAAAGTACCTTTTTAATGTTTATAAAATGTAATAGAAATTGAAATAAAATTTATGCATAATGTACCATTACTGGAAGCATCCTGTGATACTTCTTTTGATATGGCTGAAATATTTTAGGCATGTCTTAACAAGTTTCAGAAAAACTATTTAAATTATTTCCCCTCATCTTTGTGTTCATTAATTAGTGACGTAATTTTCTTGTTTTCCTTATGATAATTTATTTTATGTGATACATATGTACAATCTGTATGAAATGTTTAAAATCCTAACATGTGAAAACTCATGGTTTTTATTGTATCTTTATTGATTTCTTAGAACTAGAACCAATATCCTACTTTTCCATAGATGCAATATGCTATTTTTATATGTATATGTTGGGAATATATCCATCATGTAAAAATAGAATTAGATGTAATTTATAATTTTGAACTTATTCTTTCATCTTTCTAACTCGGAAATAAAAAATATTTTTAAACATTGTCAATTGCAGATAAATTAATATATTTTAAACTTTTTTATAAAATTTATTTATCATTTACATTAATTTATTATAAATATTGATAAAAAAATGTTGTGGAATATTGAAATATTGTTTTAACCTGTCTGTTCTAGAAATTCAATTGCAGGTGCATCTACCAGATGCTGAGTAACTTTGGTCAAAATAAGACTAGACGTCTTTCAAGATAATTCTTTTATTCTACTGAGGACGGCACATTAAAATACATAAAAAATAAACGTTCGGCAACCGCCGAGCGTCCAACCAGTACTCTGAATATATTCGTCAGCTCGCAGACTAACGTCACAACACAACGCCGCCTAGCGGCACTTTTATTTCACTTCATTTTGCAACATCCTCCCCCTTGAGACTCGCAAAGAGTCTCAAGCACATAACAAATTCTATTAAATAAATCCAGTCTCTTTGGTTTCTTCACACATCTCCCGGATGAAGTATATTTTTTTAAATATTACCTCATCGGGTGACAGAGTTTCAGATATAGTGGGAATTGATTCCTCCAGACCCCTTTGAAGATTTTCATTTGAGCGTATCTCTAAAGGGTAGATACGCTGTATTGGTCGCAAAATTTTTCCGTGTTGAGTTTTAAGTCTAACCGTTCGAATTTTGCCATCTCGCCCTGGAATTAATTCAATAATTTTGGCTAATGCCCAGAACAATCGTTTTTTGTTATCTCCAACTAAAACTACTTCTCCAATCTAAGGATCACGCGATTCCTTTTCATTATGTTTCTGTATAAGTTGACTAAGGTATTCATTCCTAAAGCGTTGGCGTAGATCTTTTAACAGTTTACTCCGATATTTTATTCTTTTGTTAAGGCTGTTCGAATTTAATTCTTCAATATCCTCAATGCTTGAGTTTTTATTACTGATAAGAAACATGCTAGGTGTAAGAGGAATCAATTCTTCCGGATTTTCTGACACATATGTTAATGGTCTACAATTTATAATGGATTCACAATCACAAAGCACAGTATACAATTCATCATATTTTAACACTGATCTACCCAAAGTACGCTTTAAAAAAAACAATTCTTTTACAGTGCGGACCAGCCTTTCCCACCAAGCTGCAGTAGGTGGGATAAATTTCCATAATATTTTTGGAGTTCTAGTTTCTTCCACTATTTTGCTCCAATTCAATTTTGATAGATCATTAAAAGCGCCTCGAAAGTTAGTTCCGTTATCGCAATAGATTGTTCGTGGCCGACCACGCTTAGCAATAAAGCATCTAAGGGCCAAAAGAAAAGCATCAGAAGTTAGGGAATTAACAAGTTCAAGATGAATAGCACGGTATACCGCGCAAGTAAACAAAGTTTTTTTTTATCCACACTTTTCTTCCATCTTTCAAAAATAAAGGCCCCGCCAAATCTATTCCTACAATTTCAAAAGGTGCACAGTCTGTTACTCGGTCTGGTAGTAAAGGCGTTGGTTCGCTTGACATGGATTTAACTTTAAAGCGTTTACAGATTATACAATTATACAGAATATTTTTTATAACTTTCCTAGCTCTAATTATCCAATATCTTTCTCTTAACAAGCATTGCATCATTTGAATTCCCGCGTGACAATTTTTCTTATGTACATCTCTAATTAATAGCTTAGTAAACTCACACATTTTTCTGGTAACAATATTGGGTACAAAAATGATCTTTCATCATCTCGATTAAGTATTTTAGTTTTCACCCGTAAAATATCTTCATCATCTATGTAAGTCTCAATATAATTTGAAGATTTCGCATCAGGAAGGTAATAGCTCTGAACTAAATGAATTAATTTCTTTTCAGAATTTTCAATTTCTGATTGTAAAAGTTCAGAATCCTTACATTTTCCATTCAACAAAGTACAATTATTCACAACCCTTAAAATCCATGAAAAAACTAATCATTTTACTATAATCAGATATAGCATACAAATGCCAAGGAGGTGCGTCTCTTGAGAGATCAATATTTACCACTTTTAATTTTTTCCTTTCCAATTCTACTTCCTCCGAATCGCCAGGAGTTTCTCCAAGAGTCCAATATTCAGGGCTTTCTCGCAACCACCAAGGTCCTTCCCACCACCTAGAGATAAGCATTTGCCGAGGAGAACAACCACGCGATAATAAGTCTGCAATGTTAAGATTTCCGGGTACATGCTTCCATAAATGACCTCGAGTTAGTTGACGAATTTCTTTAACCCTATTTTCTACAAAAACGGACCAACTCCCTTTTTCCTTTATCCACCAAAGGGCTGTAGTAGAATCGGACCAAAATGTAATTCTTAAGTTCGGTAAATTAAGCGCATTGACAATAGAATTCGCAAGTCTAGAACCGATGCAACAAGCCATAAGCTCCAAACGAGGTATACTCAAAGGCTTTAGAGGGGCTACTCTGGCCTTGGCTTGAACGAGAGTTACCTTTACATCTGATTTAAACATTGATCTCACAAAGACGCACGCTGCATACGCCTCCTTGGAAGCGTCAACAAAAACATGTAATTCAGAAGTGGAATTAATTATACATTTTGACAAAGTAACATCTTTCAATACATACAAATCTCTAAACCATTTTAAAAATACATTTACATCATTAGGAGACAATTCACTGTCCGAAGCAATTTTCATTTTCCACAAATGTTGTATTAATAGTTTTGGAAGCAATGTAGCTGGAGATAATAAGCCAATAGGATCAAAAATTTTCTGCACAATTGCCAAAATTAATCTTTTTGTGATTTTTGTTTCACAGGTCAAAGTATCCATATCTGTGTAGCACTTCAAGGTATCAGTTTCTAAATTCCAAATTACTCCCAAAACGGAAGTATCGCCTGAGCTTCTGTCAACATTTTTGCCAGCCACATTGCTTTCAAAACTACGCAGGTTGAAACATCCATTCAACATGATCAATTTCGCATGTTCAATGAAACGTCCCTGCTCGTCAGTATTAAACACACCAGATACACAATTGTCCACATAGAATGAACTTTTCAGTTTCTGAGCAACCTCTTCATGTTGAGGTTGACAATTTTCTAAAAGATGCAGAATAGATGCATTCAGCAGAAAAGGGCTAGAAGAAACACCAAACACAACTCTGCAGTGCCTATACACGATCCGCCCTTCACTACACGGGGAAAAAAATCTAAGAAAGTCTCTGTCTTTCGGTTCTACAGACAGCATTAAGAAAGCCTTCTCTATATCCGCACTAATACCGATTGCATACATTCTAAATCGATCGAGAATATTAGGTATTAGCTCTATAAAATTAGTTCCCTTTAATAAACATTCATTTAAAGGTTTCCCTTTTTCGGAGGCCGAGGCGTCAAAAACGGGGCGAATTTTGGTCGTTTGACTATCTAATTTAATAACTGGCCTGTGAGCCAAATAATGGCATTCTTTATTCAATTCTAAATCTGGTACGCGTTCAATAATGTTCAATTTTTCCCAATCCTGAAATTCCTTTTGATAATCCATAAAAAATTTCCCACATCCATATTTGTTTATCATTCCTTCATGTCGTTTCCAGACCAATTCTTTATTACTTGGTAACTTCAATGAGTCATACTTCCAAGGGAGTTCTACTTCATACCTTCCATTAGGAAGAATTTTCATTCTGTTATTAAAATCATTTAAGCTAAGTTCAGTTTTCTGTTTTTCAATTTCAGTAGGACTGGAAATTCCTAAAACCTCAAGTTCCCAAAGTTTATTAATTGGATGTTCATAGAATGCATCGATAATGTTGTTACAATATTATCCTTTACACATGAACCCTTTCCAAATACTGTCCAACCTAGTTTGGTTTCTATGGCAGTTAAGCCGGACTCTAATTCTACAGAATTCCCTGTTAATAATTTTCCTAAGACATCTGCACCGATTAAAAGACTGATTTCCGTTTCCCTTCGAAAAGAATCAGTAAATTTTATTTTCTTTCTTTTTAATTCATTCAAGACCTGTTTATCTTCAATCTTCCGAATATATCCGCAAATCATTTTTTCAGAAAGACCTTCAAAACTACAAGTAGACGTCTTATTTAAATTACTAACCTCTACCGGAAATATATCATGTTTTTTTGGTTTTGTTTCACTCCCCCAAAGAGTGCATGAATCACTGTTTCGCTTCTAAGCGGAAGTGCTTTTAGATGAGTTATTACATTTTCGCTAACATAAGTACTTTGAGATCCACTATCAATCACAGCACGAATTAACTTTTCCTGACCTTGACACCGAATAATAACGCAAAGCGTTTGTAAAAATACAGTTTTTCTTTTGCTGGAGTTAGAGAGAGAACTTTTTTAAACAATAAATTTTGGGTTGAATCCTAGGAGGACCCACTTTTGGTCGCCAAATTTTTTGTTGCCAAATTTTGAGCGATAAAAGTTACAATATGGTAACCCTTCCATTTCATCAAAAAATTTGGATTTTCAAATCACCGAAAAAATGGCAACCCTAAAAAAGTGCAACATTTTTCGCCTTTTTCCGAAAAACGTCATTTTGACATTTGACTTCGCTGGAGAAGGTTTGCTCTCCACCGGTTGTTGTTAAGAATGGCGTGTGAAAGGAAATTACTTGAAAGTGAGGCTACGATAGGTTTCATTGTGCTCCTGGGCACATAGGGGAAGAAAGAGACGTTAGTATGGTGTATGAAAGCTAATTTAATTGCTTCTCGTTATGAATGTCCGAGGTGTAAAAAAAATATGCGTTTGCAAAAGCGAAAGAGAACGGTTGACGGCTACGAATGACGTTGCCGCAACCAGTCGAAAGATAATCGCCACGACGTGGTTCGGAGTGTGAGAAAAGGCACTTGGTTTAGCGAAAGCAAACTTGCTATAACTATTATCTTGCGTTTGACGAGATATTGGTTTGGCAAGAGCATGAATGCGTTCGTGGTGAATGACTTGAAAGTTAAGGTATCCGACTAGGTTGAAAAAGTGTTTTTTGACAAAAAGGTCGAATTTTTTTTATGATTGTAAAATCAAGCCCCAGCCTTTAAGATTCCAAAACAGTCTTTATTTTAATTTTACGTAAATTAGAACTCTAATTATAGCAATTTAAATAAGTCATAGTAGTTGAAAACGAAACCGGAAGTAATGTAATCTGGACCGGAAGTGAGCTACATATGCAGTATTTAATTATTATTTCCCTAAAATGAAGTTTCAAAAACCAAATTTTAATTATCTGCTTACTAAGCCACAGTTTGCTAATAATTATTTCAAATAATTTTGTTGCAAACGATTGGCAACGGCATTTTAAGACTATCGCTATTCCGTGTTTGTTTACATTCGACGTTAGATTTACCATGCCTATTTTAATTCTTTTTTTTTCTCTATTTTGCTTTATTTTTAGAATTTAAATTATTTCAATTTAATCTTTAATTTATTTTACCTGAAATCATGGGTAAATGTCGCTCATATCGTCCCCGTAAAAGGAAATTTCAAGGAAACCAAAATAAAAGAGCTTCAACAGCTTCATCTAATGAAATTATGACCGCCAGTTCACTGAAGCTGCAGCAATGTAATGAGGTAAGTAATGATGTAAGTAACATTTCAGAACATTTAACTGAAACAGATTAATTGATCTGGAAATTTTAATTGGTATTTTTTCCTTATTGTGTTGCCCAACAAAAATGTGTACAGCAGGAAGCCTTTATCTTGTAGAAGATTCAAGGTTTGGATTATCTTCAAACTTTTCTTTGCACTGCAAAAATTGCAGTTTCATATCGGCATTTTGTACTTCTAAAAAGTTAGACAAAATGAATGAACTTAATACTCGTTTTGTTTATGGATTAAGATTGATTGGTAGAGGTGTTTCAGCAGGAAGAAAACTTTGTGCTGTTTTGAATCTACCTCCCTTTCTCTCAAAGCTTGCATTCCGCCAACAAGAAAAAAAAAACTCCTCAGTGCTGCTATTTCCATTGGAGAAAAATAATGAATGACGCAGCAAAAGGTATTAGGCAATTAAAAAAATCTATACATGGTATTGTAAATTGTGGTGTTTCGGTGGATGGTACCTGGCAGCGTCGTGGTTTTTCTTCGCTAAATGGTTGTGTTAGTGCAATATCTGTTGATACTGGGAAAATTATTGACTTTGAAACTTTATCTCAGTTTTGTAGAAAATGTAATTCAAAGACGAAACAACAAAATGTGAAATTGCAGTGTAATCATCATAAAGGATCTTCCTCCAACATGGAACCGGTTGGGGCTTATCGTATTTTTGAGAGGTCGGAAGATCATAGAATGTTACGATACACTGACTATTATGGGGATGGGGATTCCAAAGCTTTTGATGCCGTGAAGGACATTTACGGGAAAGATTCTGTTACGAAGCTAGAATGTATAGGGCATATTCAAAAAAGAGTTGGAACAAGGCTTCGAAAATTGAAAAGCAGAAATAAAGGACTCGGGGGAAAGGTAAATTAACTGATGGTTTAATTAATAAGTTACAAAATTACTATGGGATTGCTATTCGAAGAAATATTGGGAATTTGGAAAAATGCAGTCTGCTGTTATTGCTGCCTTTTTTCATTGTTGCTCATCAAAACATCAGCAAAACATGGACAGTGCCCTGTCGGAGATGAAAGTTGGTGTAAATTTCAATGGGCTAAAGCTTCAAATATTGTGTACCAGGATAAATCTTTGGGTCTGCCACAAAATATTGTTAACACGATAAAGCCTGTTTATATGGATTTGTGTGACAGAAATCTTTTAAAAAATGTTTACACGGAAAACTCAGAATCCGAACGAAAGTTTTAATGCAATTTTGTGGCAGATATTACCAAAAGAAGTTTTCGTTGAGCATCAAACATTGCGTTTAGGAGCATATATTGCTGTTGTGCAGTTTAATAATGGCTTTCAGGGATTAATATCCATATTAAATGAGATGGGTATTGTTTCGGGGTATTATACTATACGGGGACAAAAAATCTTCGATAATGAGCGTATTGCAGACTCAAAACGTCACTCACTGCCAACAGCAAAAACCTGCAGAAGAAAACTTAGGGGCCATTCGAAAAAAAAAAAAAAGAAACATAAAAATTGAGGAAGAAGAAGGAATTACCTATAAAACTGAGAATTTTAAGTTGTTTTTTTAATATTTACTTTATGTAACTTATAAGTATATTTTTTAAATGTGTTTTTTAAAAAATGAAATTTTCACGATAATTTTTGCACGAAAACTGGGATATCTCCAGAACAATTATATAAAATTTAATGAAATTTGCAACACTTATGTTATAAGCCCTTGAGAGTGTAGCAAACCGCAGTTTTTAAGATACTTACACTTGATAACATTTTATAGTCCTTTTTAGCATAGAATAAAGAGTAATTTTGACGAAAAATCATTAACGTGAAGTTCGAATGCTTATTAAATATTTATTTTTGAAAATATTTTTTAACCTGCGGTTTGCGACACTTCAAGTGGATAAATAAATGTATCAATGCAATTAAAATTACATTATGTCCAATATATATATTTTTTACGCTGTTTTTCCTGAAATTGAAATTTTTAAAAATTTAATTAAAATAATTTTTTTTTCAGAAACAGAGGTGATGCATGGTATTTATTTCATAATTATAACTCTTTAGGCCTATTTATGTTCTTTAAAATAATAAAATTCTTCTGATAATCAATTTTGAAAAAATTGGTTTTCGAACCTAGTCGGATGCCTTAATAAGAATATGACAAAGTTAATAAGACATGTGGCGGCGATCTAACGATCACAAGTTGGTGAATGAGAATTTTCATAAATTCCTTGCATCCATCGCAAGGGTGTATCCACCAACAGATCATGACGAAATGCAAGCGTAAGGTAAGTGCTTTTTAACATTTTTTAAAAAGATTGATTTCATATATTTCTTCGATTTTATCTGCGAAACGCCCCTTTCGTCCTTTTTTAAAAATGTAAATCATGTTGTACACACTGGTTTTAGAATGCTTTTTTAAAATGAATTTCATTGCTTTCTCCGTTTTTTTCTTTATATAATGATTAATTTAATGTATTTATTCGATTTCATCTTTGCGAAACGCCCATTTCATCCCCCTTCTCCCCCCGCATACGCATGCGCTTCCCAAGAGTTTTTCGTCATTGACGCCTTTTTGAAAACCTTCAATTTGGTGCTTTTTGGCGAAAAATTTTTAGCGCCAAAAACAGCAGTGGGTCCTCCTAGGATTTTACCAAATTACAGTTTAAAATTCTCTTACCTGGGTTGTCCATATTTACTAAAGCTGCTGCTGTCGTCGTTTCTACCTTATTTACCTGTGTTGCATGATAATCCTTTTTTCGTGGATTCTGGTGGGGGGTGAGGCCGGTCCGTGCCAAAAGAACCATCTCCTCTCCTTTCACCTCTTGCCGAAGAAAGTTCATCAACTGTTCTAAAGAACGGGATCCTTCGGATTCTGTTTGATGATTTCTGCTTCTTTCCCAGGCGACCAACACTTCCTCAGGCAGGCAGCTCTCCACTAAGGGCGTCAGAAAATCTCCGTATTTATCTTGAGTCTTCCCCAAGCTCTCCAAGGATCTCAATTTATACTTTCAAGTTCATCATAAAGTAAGGGTAAATCTGCCTTCGCTCTTCCGGTAGCAGCATTTTTCATAACCAAAGTTAACAGGTCTCGAACGTAGATTTGTACTAATAAGTCTTCTCGTCCAAATCTTTCTTTCAGTTGATCTATCGCCTTTGGGTAATTTGCAGCAGTAGCAGGGAAACTTAATACTAATCTCTCTGCTTTGGACCCTGGCTCCATCGATTGTAACAAATACTGCATTTTATCCTCTGCCGC
This sequence comes from Trichonephila clavipes, assembly GCA_019973935.1. Taxonomy (NCBI): domain Eukaryota; kingdom Metazoa; phylum Arthropoda; class Arachnida; order Araneae; family Nephilidae; genus Trichonephila; species Trichonephila clavipes. The sequence goes on along the minus strand of BMAU01001456.1, from coordinate 1,297,878 downwards.
AATTCCTCTATCTTCGTGTATCTTTTGAAATTGGCTCCAAAAGGTCAAATACTCTTTTGCCTCTCCATTGAACTTTTTTAGTTCGATTTTTGAGAGTTTAAATTTCCTTGATTCTTTATCGCTTGGAACAGTACACTGTTGCGACTTCAGTTCTATTTTCGTAGTAAGCTCCCAGAACTTTTCTCGGTAGATTTCAGCATCTTCCAAATCTTCAGCGAATAAACGCTCACCATCATCAGACAACAACAATGTTTCTGAAATCGCTTTCTGGCAAGAGTCCATTCTCGCAAATTTATCATTGAATTGAATTTTCAAAATCCCGAATTCTGAAAATTGAATTCTCAAAATTGCAGAGTTCCTGTGCTAATTCAGATTCGATTTTCTTCAAACAATTAGAAAAAGCCGTCCTCAATCCTTTTCGTTGTGCTTTTAAAGCATTTAAATTCATTTTCGATATCAAAAATTCAAAGTTCAACTAAAATATTCAAATCCAAAGTACTCGAGTCCTGTCACGGACGCCACTATGTTCTAGAAATTCAATTGCAGGTGCATCTACCAGATGCTGAGTAACTTTGGTCAAAATAAGACTAGACGTCTTTCAAGATAATTCTTTTATTCTATACTGAGGACGGCACATTAAAATACATAAAAAATAAACGTTCGGCAACCGCCGAGCGTCCAACCAGTACTCTGAATATATTCGTCAGCTCGTAGACTAACATCACAACACAACGCCGCCTAGCGGCACTTTTATTTCACTTCATTTTGCAACACTGTCATTGGAAATAAAAGGATGTATTGGCACTCATTTGAAAAAATATTAATACAAAATTAAGTTCATGGTATAACTGCGAAGTGATGAATATTATTATTAGGTATGCTAAAAGAAGAAAGGTATTCGCATGAGATAATCGTTGAATTCCGATCAGTGCGAGTAACAGTATCGCGAAGCGATTAACCGCATCCATTGGCCACTATCGAATTCCAGCACGAGGGTGTTAGTCCTCGAAAACGAAGCACAACACTATTTCCTCACGAACAACATTCTGCGTGATTTAAGAATTAGTAAAGCCCTGTTTTATTTTCCTTTTATACAAAGTTTGAGATGCCACTTCTTCCTCAGCGTCGTACTATTGCGCTTTAATGCTAATCATTTGCCCCTATCTAATCATCTTTATTTCATTTAAATATGACGTCTGCATCATTCTTCCTTTATGCTGTTAAAATGTAGTATAGACAGTCGCGAAGAGATCACATAAATATGGATCCACTTTTCATTTTCTAGTCCAAATGACGTAAATGTTTATAGTGCATTTCGATGGATTGAGCATTAAGTCCAGTTTCGCAAACAAAGGGAGGGAAGATCGCGTGCACAGACCCCCACCCCCCATAGCCTTTTATTTTTTTTCCGATTTATGATAATCCTACGTATATATAGTATGCAAAATTTAATTATCTATTGATCATTTATTTTATTAATTGATGCTAATTATGTGTTCAATAATTCCTTTTTTACAATTTTTTTGTCAGTCGACAAAATCAAAAGAATATGTTCATGGAGTATAATACGAGAATGGTAGACTTACGAACCCCTCCTCCCTTTGAAAAATTCTTATGTGCACCACTGATTAAGTCTCACTAAAGCAGTTATCGAATCTTGGAACCCTCAGACGTTTTGGGTTAACCCTATCGTACACTTAGAAAGATACACAAAAAAATACTTAAAGTATATAAACATGTTTTATGAATTTTGTACATACAGTAGAACGTCGTTTGTTCGGAGCGTCAAATATCCGGACCATTTTTTTTTTGTCAACTACATGTACTATATATGAAAACCTTTTCCAACAGTGCGGGAACTCGCTCGAAAGACAGTGCCTGAAAAATGCATGCAATAAACTGTGGCCAGATTTAGAAGGCGAAAAAGACTACAGGGAGGAGATTACCGACATTGTCCAATCGATCCCAGGATTTCAAGATTGCGATGAAGTAGGTGTAGAAACATTGATGGCATGCGATGCAGAAGACTGGATTTCAAATGCTAAATGATGACGAGATTGTAACTTCCGTGCAAGAAGAATCCGACCCTGTCGATGATGAATCGTATGAAGACGAGGACAACAACAACAATGAAAGTAGCAAGGGTCCATCAAAAGCTGACGCGTTTTCTGCGTTAGAGACAGCTATGGAGGGGTACGAACAACAATCAGAGTGCTGTCCTGCTGAACTACTGCAGTTCAAGAGAGTCCGAGACCTTTCAGCGAAAAATAAGTAATTATTTTCCACAATAAAGGTAAAATTGTGACATTTTGGACCTATTTTGCTTTATCTTCAAGCACGTTTCCCGCACATGTGATGATTTTCAATATCCGTATAGTGTCTGGTTTCTTATACTGCATGGGTCACTTTCGGTTATCCGAACAATCGCGTATCCAAACGGTGTCCAGTCCCAACTGATTCGGATAAATGACGTTCTACTGCCGGGGTGGGCATTAAGTCGATCAACCGGTGGACCGCCAAGACATTTTGGGGTGACCGCCTTCACATAAAACGTTAGACCTGCATACTAAAAGAAACACAGGTGGTTATCAAGACAATGGAAACACCCGTGAATAAAACTGCAGCCCAAATTTGAGAGACGTTTTCAAGAATTTATTAGATTAGAATCAAAAGTTGCATTCATGGGTTACCCATTTCGCTATGTTGATGTGAAAAATATGTTACATGTTCCCTTTATCTCTCGAGGAAAACGAAGCCTTTTTTCTCCTTCAAAAGGACGTAATTTGTAAAGAATAACTTTTGGAATCTAATAGACGATGTAAAGTACCCCAATTTTAAAAAAGCTGCAATTCATTTAACATCGTCCTTTCGCTCTATCTATCTGTGTGAATCTACATTTTGAACGAAGAATATAATTAAGACAACATATATCATTCCCGTTTCACAGACGACCACTTAGAATCCAGCGCAAGATTAGCAGTTAGTAATTATATACCGAGGTATTCAAGATTGGGACGGATAATATGAAAACTTCTACTGAGATTATATAGCTATAACTATTTTAAGTGAAAGTTATTTATTTTTTATGTATTGTGAATTGTTTGAAAATGCATCATTTGATATTATTAAATTTATGGTTATAATTATTATGTTTGTATGTTGCGTTTTATTTAAAATGTAGTTTTAAAAGAGTAAGTTTTTCTGCTGTAGTTATGTAGGTAAGTACATATATTTTGTATTTATTATTGTTATAATACAAATATTGTTGAGATTTTTTTTTCTCTTATCACAAGGTGAACCGCAACACTTTGAAAAAATTAAAAGTAGACCGTGCCTTGTAAAAGTCTGCCCACCCCTGTTCTTCTATAAAATAAATTATACAGTATTTCTTACTAAATAGAGTTTTCGCTTAAAATTTACGTAATTTAGTTGTTACTAATATTATTTCGTGCTCAAGGGGCCACCTTCCCTTACATCTTTTCCGACAGAGATATTCTTATGTATACAGTCAAACCTCTATATTGTGGTCCGACGCCAAAAAGCCCTCGTGTAGCTAAACAGTGCGACGTTAATAATCAATCAATCGAACCTCTATATTGCGAATTTGTCTATATAGCGAACTCTTTCCTGGAATTTTAAACATTTCACGATTTTCTTCGTAAAATAACTTCTCTATAGCGAAGTGCATTTTCTATATAACGAACTTTTTCTTTTGTGATTCAATTTTTGTTATCCCTTTTTTTTTAAAGTATTTCTGAAAAAATTTCGAATTATGCTCTCTTTAACACATTTTATGGTGGTCATAACTCTTGAACGGGTTTTATTAGATCCTAACTCGCCGAGAGCAATAGAGTTCTGGACGTTTCATCCAAGAAGTGCAACCCTTAACCCCCATTGCCTACTTCACTAAAACATCTATATCCTCTTTCACCCTCAGTGGAGTTGTCCCCGTGCTGTAATTATAAAATAATGTATGTTTAATATTATTTGTATGCTTTAAATTATTAAATGTCCTTAAAATTCATTAATTTTAGTATAAAATTATTTTCTTAATATTGAAAATACAGTGAATTCTTCGAAATTCTTTTTTCTTGTTTTCCTTGCAGTTTTTCTTTCTTTTTTATGAGTAAGATACATAAAATAAACATATATTAATTTAAAAAAGGGAGTGATTTATTACTTTTTTAATATATAGTCTTTATGAATTTAAAATTTGTTTTGTGTGGTTTATAAAGTATATTAAAAGATGAACCTCTATACAACGAATTTTCCATAGAACGAACTTTTTTCCGGGATTTAGCGACTGTATATATTATATGCTTGCATTTTTTTGCCCAAAATGGCAAAGTCTAGTTCCGTTAAAGTTGTCGGCTGTCGCATTTCATGTTCTGCATTTAATTTGATTCTATATTTTGTTTTTGATGCCACATACGTTAAAAAAAATTTCACGTAAATATTTGTTCCGGAGGATGTTTAAATGTTGCGGCTGGGTGGCATAGTTAGGCACTGACTTGAGTACAATTTTGCGGGTTCAACCCCGGCCCAAATCGGTGGATTTTCATGATACAAAAAATCGACAGCGTCTATGCCGTATCATTATGCGGCCTGTTTGGCTTGTGTACTCTTGGCAAAATTAAATTCCTAGCACAACTTCACATCGTCAGAGCTCAAGTGCCCCTTCCTCTGGGGAGGAAACTAGGCGTCAAGGTGTGTGGCAATTGGTATCTACTAATATCGTGCCACACTAAAAAGTGATATCAATTCCCAGGGAATGTATTAGGTCTGCAATGGTAAATACGAATCCGCAGCCCCATTTGAAAGGAAAAAGGAACATTTAAATTTTTATAACTATGTGAAGCAAACCTTCTGATTTATTATAGTACTCGAAAGAATTTCTTATTCATCCATGCTTAGCTTTCTCTTCTAAAAAATGTTCCCTTATATTTTTTAATTGAAAAATTGGAATCCATTATATGCGTTTTAACGTTGTCCTTTATAAATTCAAATAATTTTCTTTTAAATTCATTCATTAGAAAATTGATATTTTTTCAAAACATTGCCCATAATCCTGTTTTAGATACAAATTGCTGTTAATTCTTAAAAAACCAATGCTTTCATTTTTTTTTTTTTTTTTTTTTTTATAATATGTACATATTTACTTCATTTAGAACAGTGATCCGCAACCCCCGGTCCACGGACCAGTACCGGTCCGTGGACCAAACAGTGTGGTCCCCACAAGGAATATTAAATTATTTTCATTTTATATACTGTGGTGTATTTGTGTAGGGTTTTATGGGAATCATTTTATACACTATGTTAAATAACTTAATATTAATTTCTTGGTGTAACTGTATTTTATTCTGAAGGTCCATTTAAATACAATTAAACTAAAATTATTAAATAAAAGCAATCTAAAAGATAAGCAATCAACGTCCCCTCCTTCAGTGGGCAGCGGTGAAATTATCAAACATTGACCGGTCCGCGGCGATAGAAAGGTTGAGGAGCACTGATTTAGAACACCAATCATGTCTGCTGAGTAAGATAAACTTCACAACCATATTTCCTCACATTATTATAGCTCTTTGTTATGACTTAATCCATTTAAAATTAATCTGATTTCCCAATGTAAAAGCAGGGTTCTATATTTTCTGGATAATTCTGCTCATAATGAAGCAAATAATCTGGGATTTAATTCCCTTCCCTTGCTTTTATAAAATTTATCCTTTTTACAGCATAATTTAAAAAAAGTTTTTTAATGCATCCGTGATACACTATCCCAAATAAAATGTTATGTGATTAAACTTCAATTTTTCTTTCTCTATTCTTTTGTATGCTTATTAAAGTCGAAAATGGGAAATTGGCTCTCATGCGCAAACATATGATTCCAATAAGTTGTTTAATCTTTGACTTTTGGGGATCTAAGTCTCACGTTAAACCTGTCGATGCTCAAAACGTCCTCCCGTTGATGTGGTGTGGAAGTTAGGAGAGGAGGGTGCCAGCTCAGGTGTCTTCCTCGTCACTTGAGAGCCCCTCGAGTAGCTGAATAGTGTGACGTTAATATTCACTCATTTAAAAGTGTTCTTACACTTTCTATACACTCCCCCCTTCCCTGCACAAGAACATCTTCACCATGCTTCACTGTCCCAATTCTGTCTGTTCTTGGGATTAAGAGTTCCTCGTTTTTTCTTCTCCAAACTATTATACTATTATTCCAGTATATTAATTTTCATTTGTCAAAAATATTAAATTCTTTAGAAAATTGCACAAGTGTACGAACTCTTTTGAGAGCCAGTAAATATATTTTTGTTTTTAACGAACTTTAAAAATAAAAAATAGATCTTACTATTTAGATTTTTATAAATGGGGTTTATAGGGGGATATGTGGATTTATTTGGTAAAATTTTGGAAATTTCAGCTATAGAGTTTTCTTAAATATTCTATTAATTCTAGGAGCCACCATTTGAGTATAATTTCAAGCATTTTGTATATTTGATGTTTTTTTCTTTCATTTTATCACTCAATTTTTAAACTGACTTTTTGTTCACGATATTGATACTGAGCATGAACAATCTTTGAATCAAATATATCCGATATTAAATGTACGTAATCAAAGTTTGAAATTATAGTATAAAAACTGAACAATAAAGTTTTTCATCAAATTATTTGGAAAAGTCAAAAGAGAAGAAATTTTTACTGGGATTAAGAGCACGTCTATTTGTAGAAATATTTCAGCTGCTTTTAAAATTGAATGGGAAAAAAGTAAATTTAAAATTTTACTCTCTCTCTCTTCAGACATTTCTTAAAGATAATATCTTGGCGATAAATATATTTATTATTAATAAAAAAAATTGGCAAATTATTGTTTGAAGGTAATTTAGAATTTTAAAAAAATGGAAAATCATGAGACAATAACACTAAGATCTTTTTATCAATTGTGGTTGCTGCAAACGAATCCTTACACTTTATTTATTGAAATAAAATATGAGCATATTTTTTACTAATAAAATGAGCACAAAATAATTCAGTAATTCATTCGCAAACGATATTCGTAGAAAAAGTAAATCGATGTCGATGCAATAAAAATGTCAGCTTCTTAAAAATGGATTCCGAAGGCAGGGTTTGTGAACACAATAAAAACGTCACCTTCCTTCATGAAGACGGTAACTGTAGACAAGGTAAAGCTATACGTCAGCATCCTAAACAAGGACGGTTTCCTAAGACAAGGTCAAGCTATGTGTCAGCATCCGAAATGAGGATGGTGTCCAAAGACAGGGTAAAGGTATGTGGATTCAATAAAAACGTGAGCTTCCCAAGCAAGGATGGTTTCCTAAGACAGGGTAGAGCTATGCGTCAGCATCCGAAAGGAGGACGGTTTTTTTAAGACAAGGTCAAGCTATGTATCAGCATCCGAAATGAGGATGGTGTCCAAAGACAGGGTAAAAGTATGTGGATTTAATAAAAACGTGAGCTTCACAAGCGAGGACGGTTTCCTAAGACAGGGTAAAGCTGTGCGTCAGCATCCTAAATGAGGACGATCTCCAAAGGTAGGGTAAAGGTATATGAATACAATATGAGCTTCCCAATCGAAGACGGTTTCCAAAAACAATCAGTACAATCCGTAAAATTAAGTGTCATTTCAAATCTTCAAGCTTTTAAGGGTTCCAAGGCAAACGCGAAATAGTAAAATACCACAAAATTAATACTTCGTTTTAGTGATATATATTTTTAATATTACTAATAGAGCTTAGAATTTTTGTTTGCCTATAATAATGATACTTAAGTTACTCTCCATGACCTTTTTTAGCTCACACATACACAAAAGTTGTTGTTGTTTTTTTTCTTTTTCTTTTTAATTGCACATAGAAAAAAAATTAGTATCTCGTAATAGCTAGTTCATTTAGATATTATTTTTTTAATAACTTTGCTTAAATATGAAAAATATTTTACACACGCATATATAAAATGACGCACAAAACGTAGTTAATGAGTTATTTGATGAACATTAGTGGATAATTTATTTGAAAAAAATTATAGAACAATATTTAAAATTCACATTTTTTTTCATATGTAAAATTATTTTTAAAATATTGGGTACTTTTTAGAGAAAAAATATTTTGGTTCATTATATGCACAGGTTTCTTTTGTAGAAGTATAACTAATTAAGAAGCATTTAGCGTACGTAAAAAAGTACGAATTGAATATCACGTCGTTACCCGCCAAATTGTTTCTAATTTTCGCCAAGTAAGGGGATAACATTACAATATGGTTAAATTGATTTTTATCGTTTGTTACAGTATCTACGTATATGATCCTTACTTTTTGCTTTATTTTTATTGTGGTAAACCAATTAATTTTAAGCGCGCAATTCGATTTTTTTAAAAAATATTTAACCATCTTTATATTGGACGCTTTTTGTTATAGCATTCTATTTATGTAATTTCCATTAGATATTAGATTGCTAGAGAGTACCAGGATTATATGTTTTAAAAAAAGTATGAAAGTTCCGTGTTAAATTATGACGGCTTAATAGGTTTACCAAATTCGCTCTTTTGGTCAATTTTATTTTTTGAAGGGATTGAATTTCTTTTTATAAGCCTTAATTAAGATTTTTTCAATTTCGCCCAATGGGAAATGTGATAAATCTGGTAAAGACGTAACAACTGTTTATCAAAAAAGTAATAAATTGGGAGATCGAATTTTTTACTGTGGATCTTACGGTGTGTGTAATGTGTGAATTCCAACTGACATAACGATAAATCTTTCAGGCAGAATTCATTTATTAATGATATCAAATTGATAATTTCTACTGCTTTATTTTTAATAAATGATTTCCTAATTTTTTTTCAACTCCCATAATAAAGTCGGCTTTTTTAGTATTTAATTTTTCTTTCTCGGCCGCAAATTATTTATTCATTCATTTTTAATTTTATTCTTCTTTTAATTGCTTTCAATTTCTTTTTCTTCTGGCTTTTTGAAATTCCTCACATTCTTTGTCTTAATTCCTTTGTCTTAAGCCCTTGTCCCCCCCCTTCATGTTCATGGTACGTGAGACTTGCGTAGGTAAGTAAAGTGTTGGTACAAACTTAATAGAGAACGTGAATCTATTTTGCAGGTACAAATTAATTTTCTTTTCCCTTTTTTAACTCGTTGAGAACCCCTAGGTTTGATTCGTGAAACCCCAGGGTTCCGCGGGACACAGTTTGAAGACGACAGCTATCACGCAACACGAGGGCTATGAGCAGAATGCCCAAAGGAACCGAGTTTACCTGAAAAGGGAAGAAGTTACAAACCAGTCCCCCGGTAAGCAACCACTCCCGCATTCAACTTTTATTGAACAAAATCTTAGTTAACATTTTTTTATAGTACATAGTAATTTTACATAATAGAAAGTAAAAATTAAAAATAATGAAGATACGTAGTGGAGAGGAGAAAGAAAATATAATCTAATATATATTATAAATGTGAAAGTTTGTGAGGATGTTTATGGGTCTTTCACGCCAAAGCAACTCAATGGATTTTAATGAAACTTTACAGTAATATAGCTTATACATCACAATAACACATAGGCTATAATTTATAAAAATTTGTAAAAAGTGTCCAAAATATAACGATATTTGTCAAGTAAGTAGGAAAAAATTCTGGCATCTGCAAGCAAATCTGGCTTGCGCTGCAAAAAAAGCCCACAATAGCATATATCTATCTTTTGTTTGTGAAAAACTCTTTTTGTTTTTTGGCTACGCAAGGGGCTCGCTTCTAATTAATTCCTGTGATCAGAATAATGCCTATTTTTTTTATTTCAGAATAAAACTAAGTTTTGAAGGGAGAGGTTGTTATAAATCTGTCTTTATTTTAATGTTTTTTTTTATGATTTTACTATGCACATTTGGAAGTAAGAAGTTGATCTATTTTCAAAATAACTACTTTTATAGCTTCTGGTACTTAAAGTAAATAAACTTTCTCTTTCACACTGCATCATTTGGACAAACTTTCATAACTTTTTTGTGGTTAGTAGTTAATTATAACGTTGTAATTTTAATTGAATATGTGCAGATATTGCATTTTTTACAGTGAGTGAGTGAGTGAATATTAACGTCGCACTGTTCAGCTACACGAGGACTTTTGGAGACGGACCACGTAATTTTGAACCATGGTCAAGTGACGTGGACGACACCTGAGCTGGCACCCCGTTCTCCTAACTACCGCACCACACCAACTTAGCAGGAATATTCTACCAATACTTAGCTGTAATATTTTTTGAAATCCAATCTTCCAAGATATATGGCAGCACGGGTTCTATGATGAGTATTTTAACGGGGAAGCCGAATAGTTTTGTAGCAGATATTGCGTTTTCAGCTGATGGCGTTTTCAGCGGATTGCAAAGATTATTATTTTTGTCCCAAAAAATAGCTTATGTCAAAATTTAAGTGTCTGATGTTTTTGTATGTTAGTGAAGACCTTGGAAAATGATTAGACTACTTATTTTAAGTGAACCATGTATATAATTAATTTTACAGTGGAGTATCTTTAATTAATTTATTAGCTCTAACGGATTAAATTTTCCAAAGTGGAGTATTTTGTTTATGTATATCCCTTAATTTGTAAATGTAGTGATCCAAAAAATATATTGTATGAAAAAAACTGTAGTAAATCATAATGCGGTTGGACAAAGTATTAAAGTGCATTTCTCTCCTACACGGCGGGTCTTACAAAGCTCTAATAAAGCTCGAGTTATGAAAGTAGCTAGGCATTTGCCAACTTGACTCTATCGTTAACATTTCGCTATGTTTTTCATTGGATCGTCATTATAATTTAAGAAACGGCGTTGCTTGCGAATATTACAATTTTAACATAAAATAAATACTACAGAAAGTAATATTAATGTATTATACTTTCAGATAAAAATTATTTGCACTATTTTAAGCGTTCATTACACAAAACTTTTAACAATGTGTTACTTTTGCTGAGCAGAGATCAGCTTAGGAAGGTATTTTCAAAAATCGACCCTCAAGAGTGTTACGGGGAGTTATAAATAAAAAAAAAAATCATTTTTTTCAGCTATTAGATCTACATATTTAAAATTTAGCAAAGGTGTTTTATTTCTCTCTTCTTTTTTTTTTTTTTTTGTTTAGGTGAGCTACGCAAAAAGCTTTTTTTGTTTAATTTGCAATTCACGTAAAATTAACTCATTAAAAACTTCCTTATCCTTCAATCTGTGTTGTTTAATTTTTCAGTTCACCCGTGCGAAGAACGTGTATACTAGATAGTAGTAGTATATATATATATATAAGTGCAATATATTTGCCCGGGAAAAATTTACATTTTAATTAAAGGGGATTAAGTGGTCGTGGACGAAAAATTAAATAGACAAGACTAAATAGACAAGGTCTAAAGAGTCAGAAATAAATATACAACATAATGTGTTTAATGCTTTAGAAAAAGATGAGACGCATTTTCAAACAGGGTATTAGGATTTATGAATTAGATGTTATAAATAAAGGAGATTCGAATTATGATTAAATATCAATTTAATTTATTACATATATACTATATACACTCATGGACAAAAAAATTAGCTTACCAAGAAATAATTACGAGATCGTAACAAAAATTGGCATGTTGGAGAGATATGCAAATGATTAGAAGTGCAGCGTAATTGCGTATTATGTATATTCGGTAGAGGGCGTTTAACGTCGTTCTCCGTAGAGTATAAATCTGGTAACCAAAGTTTGTTTGAGTGTGCTGAATCGTTTACAAAGAAAGAGCTGAGGTAGACATGCCATTACGCCGTTTTCGAAGACAATATGAGCAGCTGTCGCAGTTTGAGAGGGGAAGAATCATCGGCAGGATGGAAGCTGGGTGGTCAGTTAGGGGAGCTCATCAATTAGGCCACTCTGATTGTGTTGTGAGGAGGTGTTGGGACCAGTGGACCGAGAGATGTCATTTACATGAAGACTAGGCTCGGGACGCTCTCGACATACCAGTCATCGAGAAGACCGCCACATCGTAAGAAATGCACGCGTACAGCCAACTGCTTCATCTGCAGCCATTGAGGGACAGGTAGCACCTTCATTAGGGGCCCCTGTGTCTTCTCGAACCATACGAAGGCGCCTGGCTGAAGGACATTTAGGATCGCGGCGCCCATTACGTGTGCTGCTCTTGACGCCCAACCATCGATGCCTCCGTTTGGAGTGGTGCCGCGCACGAGGAAACTGGACTGCAGCAGAATGAAACCAGGTCGTCTTTAGCGACGAATCCAGATTCAATCTCAGCAGTCATGACAATCGCGTTCGTGTGTGGAGACCCTGTGGTGAACGCCTCAATTCTGCCGTTGCTTTACAGCGACACACCGCTCCCACAGCTGGTGTGATGGTATGGGGTGTCATTGCCTACAATACACGGTCATCCCTAGTACTGATCCATGGCACCATGACAGTCCAGTGGTATGTCCATGACATCCTGCAACCACATGTGTTTCACTCATGCAACGGCTCCCAGGAGCCATTTTTCAACAAGACAATGTTCGGCCTCACACGGCAAGTGTGTCGCAAGACTGTCTCCGCACTGTTACTACCCTTCCTTGGCCTATCCGATCCCCAGATTCGTCTCTAATCGAGCATATCTGGGATCATTTGGAACGGCGAGTTGGGCATCCCACGAGTTTGAACGAACTAGAGGCAAGGTTATAACAAATATGGAACGAAATGTCTCAAAACATCATTCAGAACTTGTATGCCTCAATGCCCGATCGTATCGCATCGTGCATTCGCGCTAGAGGAGGTTCAACAGGGTATTAAATCCTCCGTTCTTTTGCTTTTTGCTCTGAAATAAATTATCCCTTTTCTTTGATTTTCTAATCATTTACTTATATTAAAGTGGTCATTACGTATGTAAAATTTCGTTTCATTTTGACGACTCCTTCTTGGTGCGCTAATTTTTTTGTCCATGAGTGTATATGTATCCTACTGCAGTGGGGTTGATAAATGGGTACCAAACTTGTTTGGGGACTTAAAACACTGGGGGTCTCGCTTCAAATTGACCGTCTGACAGGACATCTGCTCATGCACCTCAGCGCCCAATGGTCACGTATACTGGGATGGGCACAGGAGGCCCTGGCCCTCATGGTCTGTTGCGCCACTGAGTTTGTGTTTACATATATATGTATACAAATTATATATATTATATATACATTATTACATATATTATATATAATATTCCAGTCTTCTTGCAAATACGTCAAGAACAATAAAAATCTCCAACATAAATTGACAGTACAAACTCAGAGACCAAAAGGAAAGAAAAAAAACGGCAAAATAAAAATAACAGGAAATAAATTGAACAGATCAAGATTTGACTCAAAAACCTTCTCTTTTCAATTGACGCCTCCACTTCCTGTTTGTACTTTTCCCTCTTAAAGGTGTCCTTCAATTTCAAATAAATGAATCAGTTTCCGAAGAAACATGAATCATTTTAGAGCATCCCCCTTATTTTTTAAGCATAAAAGAACAAAGAAACAGGAGAAAAAATTAAACAGGAAGCTCCCTTTTTATTAAGGCCACTCAACTTCAAAGCCCCAATACTTCTAGGTATGGTTCAGTTATCTAAAAAGTCGGATAGGAGATCAAATCCCTGACGGGCTAAGTGCTCCAAAACCAAACACCCAGCTAAAGAAATGGAATGGAGGAACGCTTCGCGTTCTATTTCCCAAAGAATTTCAGCAGAAAAAAATTATTGAATTTTGTGGGAGATATATCTTTTGCTACTTTAAAACAAGAAATTAACCTCACATGAATATTCGCAATGTAAACAAAAGAGCTAAGACATAATTTATGGGATTTATGTATCTGTGGGCTTAGGGAGGTGATAATTTCTTGTGAACCTGCATTGGATTATATATTGAGCCACATACCCAATACATGCACAGAGATAGATGGAGCTGGTTTTTAATATGAATGCTGTAGGAACGGGCCATGGTTAGTTAAAAACTGTCTAGGATGAGGGTCAATATTAAAATTAAGGTCAGTAAGAATTTCGAACAGTAGACTGATGTTTGGATGAGTCCAAAAGCTTTCCCAGTCTTCAATAATTTAATTTTTTAAAAAAATTTCTTGATACGCAGACACTTCCGCATCTAAAGTGACAAGGTTAGCACAGGAATCTGAAATGTCGCAGTAATTTTCATTATGAGTATTATTTTATTTTTTAGGGATAACCAAAAAAAGTACTATAAAAATTTTGGTTTAAATTATTCAATTTTTCTCTATTGTACTTATTTTTTTATTTATTCTTATGTTTTACTTAAAGTTTTTAAAAAAATTTTTTACCATTGTATCGAACTTTTGTTTTGTTTCTCTAAATGTAGATGGCACTACGATTAAATTGTCGTTCACATCTTCCGCTATTGCTTTACCTGTGATCAGTAGAGATAAATATGGCATCTGATAGTATTCACGCTTTGAGAATGTTTGGTTTAACGAGAAAAAACCCATTATTAACCAACTTTTTCAACAAAAAAAATATATGGTAATGGAATAAATGAGTTTTTTTAAATTATGACCAGAATTATCAGATTTTGAAGTATAAAAAAAGGAGAAGAAAATAAATAAATATAAAACCTCTTTTATTTCAGTCTTTTTTTTTTTCCTTAATGAAACAAAAATCTTAATTTTAAAGCACAATTCTTTTTATCACTCAAAGAATTAGCATTCATCTATTTTCAAAGAAAAAAGCATTAAAACTTCATGTGCAAAGAGAAAATATTTTATTTTCTATAACTGTGTGTCATGATTCATTTTACTACAATGATGGGCAAATAGCGGCAAGCAAAGATTTTTTTTTTTTTTTTGCAGCTTGCCCAGACAGTCAGAAATTCCCCCTTTGAATTGAGATTTTTTTTCCGTGTGCGAACCAAGATTCGTCTTGTATTTTTTTACCATTAGAAAAACAGAATTCCTTTATTAGGAAAAAAAAATATCGTTGGGTGGATGACCAAAGTACCTAGCTCTTCCGAGCTATAACCTCTTAGCGTTAGAATTTTAAAATAAACACAGTAAAACCCCGCTTAACGGGGGTATACGTTCCATCAAAGTAGAGCGTAATATGACACAGCGTTAAACGAGGTTATCTCATCATGTAAATAATGGGGTTAGGGGAAGATGGGTAGAAAATTGGTCAGGTATTTCACCGGATAAGCTGGACTTAACCAGGTTTTCTGGTAATACAGTTCCATCCGCAAGTGAGAAGGGGGCCCGCGTAGATCATCTGCAACCAGGGCCCGAAATGAGCTTAAATCGGCACTGGTCAGCATAAAAGAAACCTGTCATTAAATATACATACAAAATAAATTTAAAAAATAAGATACGTTAAATGAAATACTTAATTCACACCCAATAATATTTCAGAAAGTATATCAAATTTTTTGTAACAAAAAAAATATTTTTCAAATTGGATTCAAATACCGCCCTTAAAATTTGCCGTCCCGGGTAAACGTCCAGCCTTAGAGCCACCTCTGATCTCATAACTGCTGATATTGATACCGCACCTGAGGAGCTACAACTCGAACTTGACTTGCAGTCAGATCACAGTGTGAAGGAAATGTTTTATGCAATGACATTGATTGACTGTTACAAATTTCATTGAGCTGAAAAATTTCCATGAAGTAGGTTTAGTCATATTATTAAATAAATAACGTATAACAAACTTGTGGTTTGTTACACTCTATATGACTTATTTCATTATTACAAATTTCATTGAATTTTGTAGGATTGTAGTGGAGATATCCCATTTTTCGTGCACTAATTATCATAACAATTTCATTTTTCAAAATATTTATTTATTTCCAAATATTTTTAAATCTTAGTTAAAGTAAACATTAGAAAAACAACTTAAGATTCTCCAATTTTTTAAATGATATTCCGCGCGTCTACTTCCTCAAAACTTATATTTCTTTTTTTTTCCCTAATGATCCTAACATCTAAAAAAACTCCTTCTCAACCTAGCCGGATACCTTTTCAATAACAAATTAATCTTCTGCAAAATAAAATCTAGAAAAAAATATTTAGATTTTAGGTAAATGGAAAAACAAAAGATTGTGTGAATGATTTCTATTGCAAAATTACATATGTAAAACCAGTATCATCGAATTACCGCAAAATCTGGCGTATAACGCGCACCTGTACTTTCAAGCTGCATTTTTTAACTTTTAGGTATATACCCCCTTTTTTTTACGAAGAAACATGAAATGTAATTATGCAATGCTCTAAGGTTTGAAGTCATTTATTCATTGTATTATCTGAAGCTATTGAAAAAAAAATATGCACTCTTCTAAAACTACAATTCTTTAAGGTCATCGGGTATACGTCATTTCTTTTAAATAAACAATTTTTCGATATGTGTAGAAGTTTAATTTCTTTTATGCTCATCTCTTCTTTTATTTTTAAAGCTATCATTTTTTTTACCTGGCGTATAACGCACACCCTTAATTTTCGATCTCATTTTTGGTATTAAAAATGGTTTTACAGTAATTACGTGGAAAGAGTGAGTGAAAAAAACAATCTTTTTAAGTTCCAAGAAAAGAAGCACAAGGCTAGCGTGTTATTATTATTCTAATTCTAAGAATTGTTACTAATCATAAATCACCCTACATTACCAAATCAGACAACTCAGAATAATCGTTTCATTGGTTACACACCAACCAATGAAAAACGAGCTGTTTCCCGCTGAGCATACACTGGCGACAGTCACTTCTCATTTCGCCTTCTATCAGAAGTACTGCTGCGTTTGTCCGTAGGTCTAGCAATAACTTAGTGAAGCTCTGAAACTGAAATACTTCTGAAGCATGACTGGACACGCAAGTAATAATGCAGCTGAAAGTGAAGGCCAAAGGATAGAGTTCTATTGTTGCAATTTAACTTCGCAACCATGCAAGGATCCCGTTGTTACTCGCGGTGGATTCTTATACGAAAGAAAAGCTGTCTTGGAATATATCGCTTCCCAAATCAATGACATAGGGACACGTTTGAAGGCATATGATGACAGAAGGGATGAAGTGTACAGAGCGGATCCTAATTTTTTGTTCCCAGTGCCCACGAAAGACATGTGGAAAAATCTTATGAAACCACTTCTATGCTCCAAGAGCGGTAGAGTCATAAGAGCCGATGAACTCATTGATGTTAATTTTGTACGAGTTACCGATCCAGCTGTGCTTGCAGAGTACAGGTGCGCCGTTACACGTGAAACACTTGGAAATAATGTTCCTATGGCTGTTCTGCGTACTTCAGGAAATGTGGTGACCATGCACTGTGTTGAAAGGATGATTAAAAGGTTTATGGTTGATCCAACTAATGGTTTACGATTGATAGAGTCGGATATAATTCCATTACAAAGAGGTGGAACTGGCTTTTCCTCCAGGGATGATAATGTAACCTTAATGATGGATGAAATTATGATGGTCTATGAAGAGTGAAGATGGATTTGTGCTCACTGAATGGAGAATCTTTAAAAGTTGAGGACTTTATTTTCAAGTTTATTTTGAGATTAAAGTTTCCAGGGCATAAGTTCGATATACGGTTTTTTTTTTGGCGCCTTTATCGGACGATTCTGCGCTAGATTCTGGCTACCCTGTTTCCCCTTGTTTTCCAGTCGGGTTCCGCGGTCTTTTAGTTTTATGGCAGATTTTCCAATCAAAGAGCAACAGTTATTTAAACAAAAAACTTTCTAGATCAATTTTTATTTCTATATGAGATTCTCTCTAACATTCTTCTTTTCCTTTTGGATTCCCAACTGTTTGACAGATATTTCCTGACAAAATTCACTGCCCTCAAGTTCCTATTATTTCTTAATATTTATATATATGATTTATTTAGTAATATTTATTTAATATTATAATTGTGATATTATTTATTAATTATATTTATTAAAGTTTATTTTTAGTTATTGATTAGGATGAATATTCTTTCATTATTAGGTTGTATTACAATTCTTTTATTATTATTACCTTATTTCTTATTCCATATTATTTATTAATATTTCTTTTTAATTACTGATAAATTACTTAATAATTGAGTAGTTGACTTAATTCTGTCATTATTAGGGACGAAGTACCGCGTTTTGTGTCGTTTCAGAAGGGGAAAGGAGGATTTTGCTACCCTATGCTTTCCTTGACAACTAATGTCGCCAAAAAGAAAATTGGCGATTTTTCAAAAAATATCCGTATATCGAACTTGTTTCAGTGCTGTATTCCTCTAATAATGTGTTTTGATAAGTGTGAATTCGCAGTCGTAGTAATTTTCATGTGTGGTTCATAAAATTTTGTACTTGTGTGATTGAATTTACTTTTTTTTTATTTAAAATCTTATACTTTAGCGATGTAAAAATTCTAATCTTCAGTATAAATCGTCATTTTAACGTACTAATAGTGTGCATTGATTTCTGTTTCAGGATCTTAAGGTTTTCATAAATAAGATTGATTCATATTCTCAATTTATTAAAATTTATGTCTAGTTTTTTGTATTTTCTTATAAATGAAGAAGACTATTTATTTGATGTAAAACTAATGCTATTCTATGGAAAGGAAAAAATAAATGCGAAGGTAATAAAAACTAATAAATTGTCGGAACTGAACTAAATACGTACATAATGTGCCATGTATTTTCTAATAGGTGTGCGCTAAAAATTGGAAGTGGGTAAAAAATAATCCAAGTGGGTAACTATTATTGGACAAATATCAAAGCAATATATAATCATAGTTTGCTTCTTGAGGTAATTTCAGAACATAATTTGTCTTGAATTGTGAAAGGAATAGGTACTTTTTCTGTTCCGCCGGCACAAGCAATGGAATTGCCTAGATTAGTCTCGCTCGTGACCTTTTTACCACCACAACTTCAAAACAAGTCGTGATTTTATCTTATCAGTAGCATTTTTTTCTTTCGTAGCATTTTTTTTTCTTTCATAATACATCAAAATTGGATGAAAAACCGGTTGATTTGACGAATCGGTTGATTTATCGCGCCAAGTGTTTTCTCGCCAAATCTGGTAACCCTTCTGAATTCGTTTTCCAGTGGAGAAATCGCTTTTTTGGCGAAATTGAGCGCATGCGCAATAGATTTCTTTAACAGTTTTAACGATATCGCGGCAAGTTAGCGCATTCGTAATTTTTTTTTTTTTTATTTTAACCGTTTAATTCTTCAACGGTCTTTCTCGCGCATGAGCAGAAAGCTTTTTTTTCTTTAAAAAATCCGTTACATAGGAAACGGTTGTTTCTTTTGCTCCGGTTGGGTCAGCTGTTCGGCTTCGTTTTGGGAATTACTTTTTGCAGGTAATATTTTTATTTCTTTCTCCACATAAATTTCAAAAGATTGCCATGATCAGGGGTGTTTGTGCTCCGGGGATTTTGAACTTCGATACCCGGAAATTTCGGGGATCGTCGTTCAAAAGGAAGTAGGAATAATAATGAATTATTTATTTTGATCTGGGTAATTTAATATGATTTAATGGCTTCTAAAGAAACCTCATGTGAAAAATATGGCTCAAAAAATCCAATGACTGATCCAATTCACAAAGATCTCTTACTGAATTTGAACAGAAGTTGGAAAACATATCAAAAGGACTTAAAAACATGTATTTCAGATGAGTCACCTATATAAGTCTCTGAAAAACCTTCTACATTAGCAGAAAAGCAAACTGCTTCTACCTCTGCATGTGCAGTTCTCGAGGAAATTTCTTCAACTGTAAATGAGAAAAATAAAAGTCAACCTTCCTGCAATTATGAAGTTCACCACAAAAGAAAGACAAGTCCACAAACATTAGAAAATAAAAAAAAAAGCAGCAGAAATTTTTTAAAGAATTAATTCAGGTAATTTAAAATATTTACATAAAATATAGTTTATCTGTTTGAAAATTTATGGTTATTAATTTTGCAAAAAAAGTAATTCATTGAACTTTCATAATTAGGTCATTCAATACTTCATAATTGTAATTTTTCATTTCTCCCCCCTTCTCGAAACTCCAAAATGTCGGTAGTAAGTCCGTAAAAGTTTCAGGGGATTTTTTGGGGTCCCACAAACACCCCTGCATGATGTCCAGCGATGCTGTGAGGATTAATTTGAATGAATACATGAAAAATTACGATTACTATTGTTAAAGGTTTTTTTGCCATGTTGCATGTGCTTGGAAAGAAAGCTGTTTTAGAATGGTGCATGAAAGAAGGTTTAATTGAATCATCATATGTATGTCCAAAATGTGGAAAAAGTATGGAATTGAGAGAAAGAACCGGTAAGAAAGTGAATGATGGTTTTTGAATGGTACTGCAAAATTCAGTCCAGTGTGAAAGAGGATACCCATCATGTGTTTAGGAGTGTAATCAAAGGGTTTTGGTTTGAATTGAGTAATATGGATTCGTGCACCGTTTTGTTAGTGATGCAAAAACAAAAATGTTTTGGAAGGAGCTCTCAGAAATATGCAGTAGCACACTGGTATAATTTCAGTAGGCAACTCATCGTCATCATAAATGTCGGGAAAAGCTGCATTTTTTAAAGGTAAGTGAAATTATTTCCATTTTTAAATGCCTGATTTTTGCAGCGATTTTCAGTTTCTAAACTTTAAAAATGCTATTTTTTAATGATTTTCCTTCCGTCATCTTGAATTTCGCGTTCCGGTGCTGTGGTAGGGTTGCAACTCCGAAACACAACACGCAAAAATGCGCCAAATTGGCGATTTTTCAAAATTTGGCGGAGAGACGCCCGATTCGACAAAATTTCACCAATTATATTATTATAATTCCCTCTCAAATTAGTTTCATTCCAAATAAAAAATAATTAAATCAAAAGTTAAATTCTCAGTGATAGATTGTTAATAGCGAATATAACAAGAACATAAGGGCTAATAGATTGAGCGAGATATTTGAAATTTTATTCTTACAAAAGCTTTCTTTTTTTGTACCACTTTTCTTAATTTTGGGTATAAATATTGTAAGGATATTAAGGAAAATCATACAATGAGGAAGGCATTGTTATTGCTGTTTTACATACCGCCACTAAAACATAGTCTTTGGAGAATTACTAAAAATTTAGCAATAATTATTCATTTATACATGCAATTTTCATTAATTAATTACATGTGTTCAAGTATTTGAATTTTGTTCTTATTCTAGTTCGTTTACATTCAAACATAGAATAAGAATAAAATATGACTTGACTTTTTTTTTTTTCTTTTCTTTCTTTTTTTTTTTTTGTAAAACAAGGGTCATGAGTTCGATACTCACCGGTGATTCCATAAATCATGTTGAATTTGACGGGCCGTGTTATTTTGAAACATAGCTTCTTACTCAAAGAATACGAGTGTTTTTTAATTAAATAAATTTAACACACAGAATATGAATTTGAATGAAAGAAATATACAGAAAAAATTCATCAGTCGAATGAATCGTCAACGCAACAGTTTGTTGTCACCGACGTTCCGATAAAGATGAGTTTCGATGACGATTAATTCTGAACAGTCATCTGAGGAAAAATGCTTGAATTTATATCTTTGCAAGATTTCGGTATTAAATATAAATGGAATCAACTTATTCATTAGATTAAAGTTTATAGGATGTGTTGCAAGAGGCAGGGAAAGATAATTTATCAGCTTACATTAATAATACGACCCTGAATGTAATAATTGTTAATAGAATGAATCCGAAAAATATTAAGTTACAAGGCTTATTTAATATATTCTAAAAAGAAGTTTCTGAATTTTCCATGTACGTGTGAGTATTTTTCGCTTAAATTGGTTGACTGTTTTATAAAGAGCACAGAATTAGCTCATAATACATTGATGACTTTTGTATATGTTTCTTTATAAGAGAGAAATGTACCCCAATTTGTCGATGCTTTAGCTTGCAAAATATAGCGCGTATACTGTATAACAAAGTGACCAATCGTCCTCCTTTGGGGAGGACAGTCATTCTTTTTTAGGTTCCGTCCTTCCTCAAAAATGTCCTCCTAATTGTCCTTTTCAATATTTTAAAACTAATCTATTAATCTCTGTATTCAGAGATGCCAGCCCGAGCTGTTGTGCATTACTTCATCGCGAGTAAATTAGGCAGATGTAGAAAATTTTGTTTCCATTTCTTATAGAAAGAAATGCCTGATATTAAAATTGAAGACAATTATCTGTTTGAAGAAGTTAGAAGGCAGAATGCATACTTTTTGATTCTGATAAATTAGAACGATGGGAAAATCAATGTGTTGAAATTGATAAAAGATGAGTGGAAATATATTTAACCATTTCAAAAATGAACATATTCCTGATGAAAATTTAGTAATTCTTGTTGTGTATTTACATTGTTTTGCCCTGGAACTAATGCAGCAATTGAAAGAGGTTTTTTTTCTTTTTCAATTGATAAGAATTATAGGACATTTGACAAATCGAGATCGAATGTTGACACCGTAAAATTTAAAATGAAGGATTTTTCTTGATCCGCAATTTCCGGTATATTAGAAAATATTATATTGACAAAAAAAAAAAAAACTCCTTCACAGGAAAAGTACTCTTTTAAGTAAATAATTAAAAGGAATGTAAACGTAATAAATTTTTTGCTTGAATAATTAAGTGCTTCATAAATTTAGTCATAATTTTTTTCTTAAATTTTTTGTCCTCCTGTTCACTGTAAAAAAACTTTTCTCCTTATACAAGCGATTCTTCAAATTTTCTTTCTTGAATTATCGGTATCAGTATACGCATAACCTATTTCTTTAAGATAACATTATTACCAGTGGCGTAACGTACACCCCCGCATTGCGGGAGGAGACAAAGCTCGAGTGACGCTAAGTACGTACTTGGGCTTGGGGTCTAAAACCTGTGTTTTCAGGGGAACCTAATATTCCCCGTTACCAGTGGCGTAACGTACCCCCCACCCCCCATTGAGGGGGACCCAGGGTTCTAGAGGGCCCAAAACCTGACTTTGAAGGAGAGCCCAAATGTTTTTCGTTACACCACTGCCCGCTACGCGACTGATTATTACTGTAAAATAATTAATTACTGGTTCATAATCACACGCAAATAGGAATTTAACTTCGTATTTCTGTTCCGTGACAAGTACGACATTGAAGTTCGTTCCCTAATTCGAAAGGAATTTGAGGATGTTCCGTTTCGCGTGCAACATGCTCCAACATTCGTTACAAAGGGTCTTAGACAGTGGCGTAACGAAGAATATTAGGGCCTCCCTGCAAAGTCAGGTTTGGGCCCCTAAGTCGGATCTTACAAAGGGTACGAATTTGGCATCAGACAGGCTTTGGGTCCCCTAGAATCCTGCTCCCCCCGCGATGAGCGAGGTGTACGTTACGCCACTGGTCTAAGATGGAATCAAAACTCGAAGCCATGACTAAATTGGAAGCCCGTGGGTCGTAAACATAATCACTGGACTTTGTGTTCTAAATATGAATTCTAATGCGAACAAATACATTTAAAAATTTCATTGAAAATCAATACCGATTTTTAAATCTCTTCATTTTTATGTAAATATCTTGTATGAAATCAAACTGTCGGTGAAGTTATAGAATTTATATGAAATTAAATCATTTAAATACAATTTGATGCTTTCGAATAAGGCAAATCTACAGCTTTTCAATAAGAATGTCTTAACTAATATTTGAAAATCAACCAGATTTTCAACTTTTTATGTATATTAGAAAACTGCATTTCGTGAAAGATTTCTGTAACATATTCCTAGGTATAAATATCTGCATTCTGAGGTATAATTCTGGATATTTTTAGGAATATCTGTATAGGGAAACTGTCCTTTTTTTTAAGAAGTAATTTTTGTCTATTATAGATAGTAAAAAAATTTTTTTAATGATAGTCAAAAAATGTAAGCCCCGTTTACATGGACGAAAATTGCCGGCAATATACCGGCATGGATCCTCTTTGGATCCGTTTACACGACAACCCAGTATTATACCGGTTTGATTTTTATACCCGCTTTGGAGCAGGGGAAATGAGGGTTAAATGCCGGATCATTTTCTAATTTTCCCATAATGCAATGCGCTAGAGATTCATTTATTCAAAGATGGCTGCTGTTGTCTAATGCGCGCGTTGGTCAGCTGAAGAAATAACAGCTCAAAATACTATTTTGAATGCTGATTAGTGTAAATAATTTTATTTGAAATATTTGTTTTATAATGTGTATTTGTTTAGATTCAAATGCAGTTTAGTACTTGTGGCGGGTACATCGCGTTTTCTACTAAAAACTCCTCTTGGGTTCTTTGGGGCCGAAAAAGGCAAATTCTTTCCAACCAAATCCAGAAGCGAAGCGTGAATATGCAAATTAGAAACTTTTTAAATAGCAGAAGTTTAACGCAAGCGTATGACCTATTGGGGGAAGTGATTGTGCTAGTCTGAGTTTAAGTGCGCGAACTGAAGGAAGAGAAGAAAGCCGTCATTGAGTGTGAAGCTATCCTTGACAGAGTGATCAAAATACTGTTCCACGCGAGATAAACAAAAGATATTTAAGATCCGAGAGGATTGCGGTTAAACAAGAGATTAAGGTAGGATGATTCTGTTATCTATTAGGACTGTGTATAAGTTGAGATTAGGAATAGGTGGGAAGAAAGTGATTAAAGTCGCGCTTATTTGGTAATACGTATTGTGTGTTTTCTCACCTCAGATCCGCTAAGTTATAATATAAATATTATCACTGTTAGTGTTTAAAGTTAAGATCTTAATAAAGACATTTTAAGATCATGGCAACGCCTGGTTCTTCAATCCCCCCCCCCACCTCTAGGTCACGAAGATAATTTAGGAGTAAGGTATCACCCACGGGCGAATACCTTACATATTTTATTCTTAAATGTTGCTTTTGCTGGAATGATTCTTGAAAATTGTGTATTGAACTGTTGTTTGAATTGTCGTATCGGCCACTTATCCCGCCAAGTTTTTGTCGTCAAATCGATAAAGGGTCAAAATCACCAAATCATAGAGTTTCTACTCCAAAACACACGCAAAAACGCGTCAAACAGGCGATTTTTCAAAATTTGGTGGACCTGTGGCCTATTCGACAATTTCACCAGAAACCTAGAAATGCTGGATTTTAAAATTTAATCGCTTGAGTACACGAAAAATGTTATGAACCCTCTGGTTCATCTTGGGCAGGATGTTGTGAATTATATGGACCAAGTGGTTCAAGTCGTGTTCTTTTCCCCCACAGGGAATATTTATTTCCTTCAAGTTATTGAAAATGTCACTCATATCCAATGTATCAACAATCTAGTCATTATAGAAGTATTTTAACTGCAATGCAAAATATTTTTTTCTCTAAAATAAAAGTATTAAAAACCTGATTTTATGAAATACGAATTATTACAAATTTTTCTAATTTTCAAGTTCCCTGATTTTCCACAGATTTTTACTTACTCTTTTATTTTTTTATAGTTTATCTTTCCCAACAAATTCTATAGAGTTTATTCCAGTTGTCAAAGATTTCCGTTTTTTTAAAAAAAGTACACACTTATCAAAATAATAGGAATTTGATATTCATTAAAAAAAGAATAAAAATTGTGAAATATTAACAGAGTTTTATTTGATAGATTTGTAACAAATTTTTGCATACCTGCACTGGTAAAGTATTGTTTAAAATATTATTTTTAAATATTTATCTGCACAGAACTAGAAACAGAAATAACATCAATAAGATCTCATACTGTTTTTCTGATACTTGAAAATTTATGGCTTGCCATTTCTTTGATAAAGATACATGGAACTTGGAGAACAAGATGTTCGAAGAAACCCCAGGTGTGGAAACGAGTTTTACAGAATTAGAAAAATAATTGCTAAGTGAGTTTTTTTTAATATTTTAATCTGTGTAAATTCTGATGTTAGACCTGTTTATTGCAAGTTATGTTTAAAATGCAATTCCTTGAATTTGATGTCTTTTAAAGATAGTAAATGAGCGAGATGAATAATGACATAGTTGTTACGTTTCCTAGCTTTTAGTGGATAGAAGGGCTTTTAGCTTTTCAAACTTTATTTTGCTCAAACATATTCTCAATAAAACTAAAACTGAAACCATATTAAATCTTAAGCCTAATTAAGTCCATTTTTGCACATAATTTTAAACTGTTCATATTTATGTATTTTCCTGTGTGTTTCCTTCCTTAGTTCTGAGATTGATCACAATAATATTGAACCTATTGCTATACCATCAAGTTCAAGATGGCAAAAAAAATCTTCGAAACACCATCTAGACAAGGTAACTTTTTATCTGTATTTTTCATGTTGTTCTCCTTATGATTAAAAAAATCAAGTAATTTTTGGAAAATATAATTACAAGTCTCTTCTATATTTTCCAAACTTAAAAATACTACCATATTTGATATCTCTCTCTCCATATATTGTATATATACACGAGTATATATGTAAATACATATGTGTGTGAGATATATATGTTTTTCAAGTTATATGCATAAATGACTGAGAGATATTTTATTTTGATGTGTGTTGTTTAATTTTTTTTATAGCAGCAGCAAATAAAGGAAAAAAGAAGAAAAAAACCTATTAACGAGGTAGTTGAAGAATGCATGAAAATGCATGTCGAAAATGTTCTTGCATTCAAAAAAGAAATGGAGAAGTTCCTCCCCAAGTTGAGAAAGAGAAGCTAGAATTATAACGAGAAAAAGTTAACCTATTAAAATAATTATTGAATAAATAAATATTTAAAGTGATTTGTTTTCTTATAAGTTCTTACAAAAAGCTCTTTTTCTGTATTTCAAATTTTGTTTAATTGCCTGGTAGCCCATTATTCCATTATATGATAAGATTCAGCTAAATGAAATGAATACAGACAACATAAAAGTGTGGAAGTTAGGCTTAATGAATATTTCTGAAAAAGATATATATTTTTTAGTTGCATTGCTCATTGTCAGTGGCGTAGCTAGGTATCCAAATGCCCTGGTGCTAAAAAAATGAGGGCCCTATCTTGCTTGGAATTTTTCAAGTAAAAAAGTAAAACTCTCTATATATGAATGTTTTAAATATGCAAAAAGCTGCAATCTATGTTTTTTTTTTCATCCATGATCAAGCCACTTCTTTACATTCTACTACAAAAAAAGCAAAATTAATAGATTTGATTGTTTCATAGGTATAATATCCCACTAAATATTTAGTACAATGTTCTTAAATACGAGGGTTGGGTCAAAAGTTATGGCAACTATTTTTTTTCTTGAAGATACCAGTCCATTTGGAAAATGTGACATATACAGACGAAAGGACAAGGTATTAACTACATGTGGGGACAATGAATAGCACTGAAATATAGTAACACACTAATTTATTACGGTAGTATACAGGGCAATATGGCCTTCATGGTGCAAAAGAATGCCAATACAATACACATAAAGTTGACATGACAAACCTTGGCCTAAAGACCTCCAATGTAGTCCCCTGCTTCTGTCACCACACGCTCACGCTACCAACGATACGGGAGGCGCTGAATACCATCAGCCTCAGTATTTGCCACACCATGTGTGAATCGGGTTACTTTTTGGCGCACAGCATTAGCAATGTCCTCTAGTGTTGCAAACCACCTACCACTTATTGTTTCCTTAATCTTGGGAATGAGATCAAAGTCACAGGGGAAAATGTCGGGAGAGTACGGTGGGTGCTCCAATTCTTCCCATCCCCAACGTCGGAGTAGCTGCCGTACACACTTTGCTTTATGTGGTCTCATGCGGTCCTACTCACCGTGCTACAGTACGGTATGGTAGGGCATTATTCCCAAGGGCTTCCACAATTTCACTGTGACATTCTATCGCATTTCTCCCTCGGAGAACGGCTATTTTGATGCAAGCGCACTGCTCAACACGGGTTACTTGCATCTCACACGGCACTCAACAATTGACTGATTTCACAGAGAAATCTGTTGTTCTGCATACACACTGTGCCTGCAGAAATTCCACACGACGCGTATACATTTGTGATCCGTTCACATATCTACAAGAAAAAAAATAGTTGCCATGACTTATGCCCCAACCCTCGTAATTGAATTTTTTAGTATGATGGGCCTGACCACCTGCAGGTTAAGTATTACTGGATTATACGGTACTGTGAGAGAGAGCTGAGGCTATGAAATGATGCACGGCACATTGTACTATCACAACTCAGTTCTCACTACTAAGAAATCATCGTTTCTGCTTGCTAATAGTGTAGAAAAATAATTTTATTTTGAGTCTAAAATCATCTAACCAAAATTAAGATATTTCTCTTTTTTTTCGAACATTCAACCCCTTTGTGGAACTATTAAAATTTTTAAATTATTTTTCTGAATTTTTTCTTTAATTTCCATATTAAGGCTATCTTCGGCTAATGTGAAAGAATAGGGGCCGAATTCGGAATATTTTTTCAGGTATAAAAGTACTCAAACATTTAATTTTATATTCTGGCTACACTATCCTGTAGAGAATCACTTATTTTATCATGCTACTCATTTTTATCCAAGTTGACACACTTTTTCTTTTATAAAATGTGTTTTGCATTTTTTTTTCCTATACAGTAATGCTAAATGAGCTATCCCTTCACATGTTAAAAGGAAAAACTAATTATTTATGAAATATTTCGAAATTTTAAAAACACTATATTATAAGCAAATGCATGAGTTACAATGCCACAAAATTTTATAAAAATTGAGGCATTTTTTTCTGTCCGAAAAAATGTGCTCCGCGTGAAGTTCACGCTCTCGTACGTTTGGCGAACACAGCCTTAAAGAACATCTTTTCCGTGTAGGTAGGTCCCGATTAATAATAGTTCTTTTTTATCTATATGGTTACGATTCATCCTAATACATATAATTATTTTATTCTTAGATAATATAAAAACCGAATCGTAAGCAAGCTGAAATACACTCATGTCCATAAATTAAGGATAATGAAGTTCAGGCAAAGAAAGAAACAGACGCGAAACAAATTTGAGTTATTTGTAAAGTCTATTTATTAAACAAAAGGTAAAGAGCAAAAAAGATGCTATATGTTTGACATAAAAAATAAAAATTGCGATTTTTACTCCCTGAAGCAAATTTCAAAAAAGAACCTATTTACAAAAAACAGTATAACATGGTTAGTATGATGGTTCATACGGAGTATCTCTCCCGGACGATGCAATACAGGGCTTACAACGCCTAGGCATGCTGAGTATCAAATTATCAGTCTGATCTTGGGGAATATTACACCACTCATCAAGCAATGCCCTCCGAAGTTCCGGTAGACAGGTGGGAGGGGGTTGACGGGCTGCAATTCGTCAGCCAAGCATATCCCACACATGCTCTATTGGATTCAATTCCGGTGAGTATGCTGGCCAATCCATACGGGTGATATCCTTCAATTGAAGGCATTCGTCTACAATGTTTGCACGGTGAGGACGGGCGCTGTCATCCATAAACAGAAATTCAGCACCCATGGCGCCCCGAAACAAACGTACATGTTGTTCCAGAATGACATCCCGATAGATGTGGCCTGTCATCGTTACACTCTGAACATGCAGGTCAGTTCTGGAACCAAGAATAATTCCTCCCCAAATGAGCCATCCTGCACCACCGTAACGGTGTTGTTCAATGGTGTTCTCTTGGTGGTAACGAGTACCTGGCGCTCTCCATATTAAAGTCCGGCGAGAATCAGACTGCGAACTAAACCTGGACTCGTCGAAAAACATCACACAAGACCACTGTTGTGGTGTCCACAATACATGCTCTCTACTCCAGGTTACTCGCAGGGGACAGTGAGTTGCGGTAAGTGGAATATATCTGACAGGCCTACCAGCGTATAAACGAATGTGCCCTAAGCGTCTGTACACGGTCTGCCTTGAAACTGTCGTACCGGTAGCTGAAGAGAGCTTACGAGACAGGTCTGATGTTGTGCTCCGTCTGTTTCTTTTGGCAGTAACTGCCGAATACAGATCCTCATTTGGCGTTGTAGCTCGGGGGTGACATGTGCTGTAACATCTACTCACATTACCATCATCTTGGAATCGTTGCCAAAGCCTGGAGATGACACTCTGGGTGATTCCAAGTTCCTCGGATACTTCCAGCTGGGTACGTCCACATTCCAGTCGTCCAATAATTCTACCACGTAAAAAATGATCCAAATGCTTCCTTTGTGCCATAACTATGCGGTTATTGCACTGAAAGGCTTTTAAAGCGGTTGTGAACAATTTTACTTCTGAATAGGCGTTTACTTTTGGGCGTCTGGACTGTAAAACAGTCCTCAATCCCATATCGTGAGAGTCTATGATGTTGGGCATGGCAAAAGTGGAGTTTAACATTCTGCTGAGTGGCATGATGGCGATTGGTTGGGTGATGGAATCCGGGGGGCGTGGCTATGGTTCTTCATCTGGGTGGAAAGTTTTTGAGTTTTTTGGCTTGGCTGAGAGCTAAGAGATTGCTCTCTGATTGGATGTTGGGTAGAGTGATCATTGACTCCGATTGGCTGCCCCGGGGGCTGAGATTTAAATTATGGGGAGGAGCATGTCCAGTGGGGAGAGCAAGAGAAAAATATTGACAAAAAATAAAGAAAGTTAAATTTTAGCAATTATGGTGTGCAATAAAAATTGCACGAGGAAATAGAATTACGGGGGATTATAGGAGTCAAGAAGAATTCTTCTTGGTCTCTTTGTATTGTCATTAGGGGTATATTGAAATAAATTTTTCATATTTATATTATTGGTAGCTTCTAAAAGGTTAAAAAGTTAATAGCTATATTCTGAATGTGAGATTTGAAACTTTTAATCTTAAAAGCATTACGTATGTCGTCATTACGCATGTATCTTATGGCTTTGACGATCATACGTATTAAAGAATTTTGCAGGGTATCAAGTATATTAATATTTGTTTTAGCGGCATAACCCCAAACTGGACATGCATAAGCTAAGATGGGACGCATAACGGCTGTATAGAGAAGCACTTTGTTTTCTATACTTAAATGAGAATTCCGGCCAATTAGGGGGTAAAGTTTAAACATTATTTTCCGGAATTTGTCGCGAACGTAATAAATGTGTTGTTTCCAAGTTAGGTGTGTATCAAAGATAATTCCAAGGTATTTGGCTTCCTGAGACCAGGGGATTTGAGTGTTGTACATGATAATAGGTGGTGGGAGAGACTGTTTTTTCGTGAAAATAATGGCAATAGATTTTTTGACATTAATACTTATTTTCCATTTGTCGTAGAAATTTTGCAAGAGTAGAAGGTGTTTGTTTAATGCGAAGGAAATTGTTTTAAGATTTTTATACGTGGCGTAAATGGCAGTATCATCAGCGTAAAGATTAATTTTAGTGAGTGAATAGTCAGGGATATCGTTGATGTAGAGGTTAAATAGCAAGGGACCGAGCAAGGAACCTTGGGGACACCCTGCAGAAACAGAGTGTTCATTAGAAAGGGTCTCATTAATTCTGATTCGGAAGGAGCGATTAGTGAGGTATGAGTGAATAAGATGAATCAGAGGATGTGGAATTTTAAAGGTAATTAGCTTAAAAGTAAGACCATTAATCCAAACACGGTCGAAGGCTTTCTGGATATCCAGAAAAACTGCTCCCGTGCTTTTCTTTTTCTGGAAACCTTCAGAGATATTTTTCGGTTAGTCTTAAAAGTGGGTGAAGGGTAGAGAGCTTGTTAGTGAAACCATACTGATTGGGATTGAGGATGTTATTTTCATTGATAAAATTTTTTAGTCTGTGAAGAATAATAGATTCGCGGTTAGTTTACCGATAGTGGAAAGGAGAGATATTGGTCTGTAACTAGATGCGAGATGAGGATCCTTGCCAGGTTTGTTAATGGGGAAAATAATGGCTTCTTTCCAGTTATCTGGAAAGTGATTGAATTTGAGGATTTTGTTAATTAGGATTGTTAAAATTAGGATTAGTTTAATTGGAAAGTTTTTTAACATGCGGTTAGTTATAGAATCTTTACCAGGGGCTTTTTTGGCATTGATATGTTTAATGTAGTGGATAATTTCATCCGGGAGAGCGGGTTCGATGAAAGAATTAGGGGGTAGAAAGAAAATTATTTACGGTAGTATTTATTAAAGCATCATTTTGATTATAATTATCATCTTCGCGATCGTTTTCAACAAAATTATTTTTATGTTAGTTGCAAGAAGGTTAGCTTTTTGCTGATCAGTGACTGCCGTACCTGTCGCACAGTTAAGAGGTGGAATTTTTGGTCTTTTATTTTTTGAAAAATTTTTGCGTGCGCCAAAGGCTATTGTCTGCGGTGTTAAGAGCTTCGAGTCTTTTTTGCCAAATGATATCATTATATTTTTTAAGTTCTTTTTTAAGATCAGATTGAGCTCTGTTATAATGTGATTTGAAAATGGGATTGAGGGTTTGATGATAACGTTTTCTGAAGTAATTTTTGATTTTAATCAACTGGTTAATGTTATGCGGAGTGAAGTTCCTTCGGTCTGTTTCTATTGGTCGGGAGGCGTGGCTATGAGTATCAATGACCGCCTCGGTGAACTCTGTGATTTTTGTTCTAGGTCGTTAGTGTTGTTAATATTATTAGGATGGAAATCAAAGAGAGAAAGATTTTTATTTAGATTTATTTTGAAAGTTTTCCAATCTGTGGAGACCGCTCTGGGATTTGGGGTGCTTCTGCGAGTTTGAGTTAAAATTTAAGAAAACCGGATTATGGTCTGAGGAAAGATCGTCGATGGAGTTAATTGTAAAGGGGTAGTAGAAGTTTTTAATTAGTGCGATGTCAATGGTGTTAGCGGAATTGTGACCAAATCTAGTAGGAGTTGAGGGAAAAGCGATATTTATATAAGTTGAGCATATTAGCGAAATTAAAGAGGTGTCTTCATCTGGTAGTATTATTTTTACAATTCCAAGCGTTATGAGTGGCGTTGAAATCTCCGAAGAGAATACAATTACTAGCTGTTTGAATAAAGTGCTCAATGTCAATAGTAAATAAATTTTCATCGGAAGAGGGAGGAATGTAAACACAAGTAATTGAAATAGGATCATGCTTGGGGGGAGTTAGTATTATATTAGTTGCTTCAAGAGCTCGAAGAAGAGGGGGGGGGAGGCAGTAGTGTTTGAGAGAGTTTTTAACTAGGATCAGAGTTCCACCCGCTGTGTGTCCGCGGTCCATCGGAGATTCTGCAATTTCTGTGACAGGTGTAGTTCGCTATTTTAAAGTTGTGAGAAGGTCTCGGGTGAGTTTCTTGTATGAGAAAAATATCCGGGGAGTGCTTCTCTATAAAAATACGTAGTTCAGCAATTTTTCTTAGTAAGCCGTTTGCGTTCCATGAACACAAACTGAGACCAATCGGGGAGGAACTATACATTATTAATATTGTTACACGATGCCTCTATTTGGGCGTACATTTGATTGGGATTTAATTGTTGGTTTGTATTTAAATCATTACCGTTACAAAGAATTTGGGAAAGCTGCATTAGACAGTGCATTGTCATTTGCAGCGTTGTTTGGATATTAATATTATTGTTATTATTCATGTTATTAAAGTTAAAATTGTTATTTCTACGATTAAAATTGGGGAAGTGATTATTATTATATCTGTTATTGGGGGGAATTGGTTTGTTGGTCTCAGTTTGTGCCGAAGACCCAGGTTCGCGTGTCGCCATCTGAGGGATGTTTTTGAATTAATAGCTCCGGTTGTCGCTTGTGCGTAGGAGATATTTGGTCTAACTAAGCTATTGTAAATGTTGGTGTAAGAATTTCTGTTGTTTTTCGCGGCTCCTTTTGGGGGTTTGGGGAATGAGGGGCAACCTCTATAGTTTGCCATATGACCGTAGATGTTGCAATTTATGCAGTAAGGCGTTTCAAGTTTTTGTTTAATGGGGCAATCTCGGGTGAGGTGGTTTTCACCACATTTTAGACATCTTGGGTTTAGATGGCAGTTTTCAGAGCTGTGATTGAAATTGTTGCAGGTGTAACATTGAGTTACACCCCTACCATCATAACCCTCAACTCTGATGCTGAGGTAATTTAGGGTTTTAAGATCGAAAATTTTGAGATTGTCAAGATTACGGGGAGGGTGATTAAAAAGATTGGGAGGGGGCGTTTGTTTTTTCTTCCAATTAATTGATTAACTCTATCTGGGGTGAATCCTAGGATTTCCAAATCCTGTTTAATTTCCTCTTGGTTTGTGTTTCTGGGGAGGCCCTTGATAACTACTTTAATGGGGCGTTCTGCTTTTGATTTTATAGTATAAAATTGAAATTTAAGTAATTTAAGGTGTTGTACGGCCATGCGTCTTTCTTCGGCGCTGTCAGTATACAGTTTTAGAAATTCACCCGTTAGGCGGGATCTTATTTTGGGGAATGCTTTTGTTATTGCAGCCATTTGGGCTTTGTAGTTCTTTTCGACGAAAATCATGATGGGTGGTGGGAGTTGATTTTGTGGAGTATTTTGACTGGCCGAATTGTTCGAGCCATTGGGGTTTTCGTTGGCGACGGTACCTGAGTTTTCGAGGTTGTTAAAGTGAGTGCCTTGTGGCAGTTCAAATTTATTTTGTGACAAATTTATTTCTTCATTATCGGTATTTTCAAGAATTACTTTTCTTGCAGTTTTTCTTTGGGGGGGATATTCGAAGTTGGAAATTTCTTTCCTTTTTCCAGAGTAGTTAGTATCAGGGGTCGATTTTAAAGGGGAATTTTGAGGAGTTTTTTCATGATGAGGGCAGCTAGGGATAATGCAGGGTTCGAATGAGTCAATGTCACTTACCGCCAGTGCCATGGTTTCTTCGATGTCGTGCAGCTCAGTGAGTGCTCTGACGTAGAAGGGTTCATCTGGGTGGTGGTCGGGCATCATCATCAGTGCGTCAACGCAGGCCTGCTTGCATCTGCGAAAAGTTTCCATTTTGGCAAGTTGAGCTTTACTGTATTTCAACTGCTCACATGGTGTAAGCTGAGGCGAAGGTGTCCTCGTAGCGTTCCGATGCGATTCTGCTAGTTCCAGTTCCATGTCGGTAGGTAGGTTGGCCATTTCCAAGTCGTAAACGTTTTATCAGCAGGGTAGAAAGAGTAGAGGTTAACTCTGTCGCAAGAGCCCTGAAAAGGGCTGTGGGAGTCAGAAAAGTACGTGCTCAGAAGATCAATTTGACTTCTTTTTGCCCCCATTCCTTATACACCCCTCTCTTACATTCTCGTCATTGTGACGCGCTATCCGCGCCATCTGGTGGTTTCCTGTAATTTGTATATTCTTCTTCAAGATGTGGGTGATAATTCTACAGGTGAAATTTTTTATTTTAGAGTTCAATTTCTGTGTGATTCTGAATTATCCTTAATTTATGGACATGAGTGTATTACTGATAAAATTCTGAAACATGCGAAAGTATTAAATTTTGAAGCACATAATTTGCAGAGAAATCTAATTAGAGTATAGTTTGGAAAAAACTGGATTTAGTAACCTACGAAAGCTTATGAAATGACTGAAGAAATTTCGTAATTGAATCATTAAGACTGAAAACTCGAGTAATGAATACATTATCTATATTTTGTCATTACATCTTTTCGTTTGAGCTTCAGTAAATCAAGAAGCATTTTTTACATACAAATAATAAATCGAATAATTTAATTTTTTGCGTGTGAACAGGTGCATTTTATAATTCATTACGTAAGGTTTTTAAAAGAAATGGTTGCGAAAGTTTCTATGCTTTTTAATGGAATAATTTATGTATTTTTTAAAAAAATATGAGAGAGACTGGAAAGGGGGGTTGGATTCGGTCCCCCTTTTGTAGAAAAGAAATTTGGTTTCACAGGGCAATAAATTTCAAATTCTTTAAACACTTCTAAAAATGCTAATGTTCTCGGAATCAAAACATAATACTTTCAACGAATAATAAAAAGCAAAAAGCAGCTGGAGCTTCACCTGTATATCTGATTTTATGACATCATACAGCTCAAATAATAAATAACTGTGAATGTTTTGGCTTATTTTTGAAACTGGTTCTAAGAAACAAAAAAAAAATAGTGACTATTTCTGATGAACTCTATAATCGTTTTTAAAAACTCTCAGTAAAAATAATTTACGGATGAACAAAAACGATACACATCAATTGTGGGGGGACAAGAATGAATCCAGATTAAAGAAAGCTGTAAAAAAATTTATTTATTCTAAAAAACATTATTTGAGTTTGGATTAAATACTAATTCGTTCCAAGAATCTTAAATTTTGATAAAAAAAATTATTTCATAATTTTCTCTTCTCTATTGTGAAATACATAGAGCACTTGTAAAAACTGAGCCATCATTTAATGAAAAAAAGGCAACAGTACTAAATATCGAAAACAATTTTTCTCAGCTATTATTTTTTAAAAAACATCCGTGTAAATAATTGTACGAAAAGAAAGACCTGCCTCTATAGGTTTTTGTGAAGATTTTATATCATTAAAAAAATCTTATTAGCGAAAGGAATCCTTAAGAAAATGGATGGATTATGCAAATTTCAATGAATTTACTGTTTATTGAAATCTGTATTATTTTATAAAATAAAATATCCCATATATTTCAAAAAAAAAAAATTCTCACTACAAATTACTGTATTTTAAAATATAAAAAAGTATCGAGATGTTCATGAAATTAATATTCATATTTGAAAAGTAAAATTGTGATTCCTGTTCATTTTTTTGTAGCAACTACATAGTACCGATACAGTTGTGTACACAAGGAAAGGGATAGGAGAGGTTTGGGGATTTAATAGGGCTCGGCAAACAGCAGCTCGCTAGCCACATGTGGCTCATTGCGTAGACGGTTACGGATCTTCATATTTCTCTTTATATGCATTATTAAAAAATAATTATGTCTATTAAAAATTATTTTCCTTTATTTAATATCACGGCAAAGTTAATCAGGAATATTGGCCCTCATTGTTGAAATCCTATCTTTAACAGTATTTCTACTTAAAAGTCTTGAATTCTTTGAACAGTCTTTTTATAATGGAGAAAACTTGAAACCAATAGGAGACAGTATTAAACATAACTGGTTTTATAAACTCTTCACCTGTGAACAGTGACGTAGCGAAGAATGTTAGCCCCCCCTGCAAAGTAAAGTTTTTGGCTCCAAGCTCAAATACATACTTGGTGTCGGTCAGGCTTTGAGCCCCCTCCCTTCACGATGCAGGAGTGCTCGTTACGCCACAGCCTGCGCATGCTTTTGCACGGCTGGCTAGCCTTTGAAAAATTTTAAAACTAGCTCCCGTAATATTGTTATTGGTTATTATAAATTTTGAAAATAAATAGATGGCGACTGGCTTTATAGTATTTCAATGTATATATTTTATAATGTACCTGGCAACAGCACTTGTTCAGTTTCGAGCAGTGAGTTCGAGGCTATGAGTTTCAAGTGGACTTCTACCTTTCTCGAACCTAATAAATGTTTGTGTTTTGTATTACCCGCTTGTGCTAACTTAAACGCGCAAATGTACTACAATTAATAATGTTAGTACATTAATATACCCCCTTCCCAGTGTCCAAAATTGGTACAGGTGTTACGACTATCAGGTTGGCACGTATTTTTCTGGAAAGTGCACTGGCCGACAGGAGTGGGTGATTAGGGTGGCAGGAGCGTCTTGTGATTTGGGAATAGAAGATAGTTTGTCAGAGTTCTATTGTGTTTCTCGCTTATCATTTTTTTAAAAAAACATTTTTGAGGAAGACATATAAAAGAGCTTTATGTGTGTTGCCTTAGGTAAGAATTTCTGATAACAGTTCAAAATACCCAAAAAGTTTCTGAGGTCGTGAACTGTGGCAGGTTGTTTGTAATAAGCGATGAGTTCTACTTTTTCAGAAAGGGGTAAGATACCGACTTTATTTGCAAGGTAATTTTACAAGTGGGACTTCTGAGCATCCGAACATGCATTTACTGGCGTTGATGGTCAAACCATAATCGTCAAGCTTTTGTAAAACTTCCCTCGTATGTTTTTTATGGGGGATGGCGTCTGTCGATGCAATTAAGTCGTCCAAGTATACGAAACAATAACCTAAGCCTCGTAACACTTCGTGTATTAATCGCTTCCACGTTTGAGAGGCATTGCATAATCCGAATATCATAAATACAATTTTATTTGATCTCCATCTTGCTTTGACCCTTTTTTCTTTACTCAATATTTTTTCGAAAACTTTTTCATGGTAAATTTTAAAATGTCACTCGTGTGATGTTGAACACAGATCCAGTGACTTCTAGAGGTCACCTATACAAAAATAGGTCCCACCAACAACATTTTAAAAATATAGTGTATAGCAGAGTTCACCAAAGTGATGATCCGCGGACCACTAGTGATCCGTGAGGAAATTTCGCTGGTCCCCCAAAAAATGTGTGTGGAATGTACTTTCTCATCCCATTAAGTTATGTTTTAAGATGCATTGAAACATAATTCATGACAATACGGGAAAAGTTATAAAAACGATACTTCATAAAAAAAACGCCACTGTAAATAAGTCGTACTGCTGTGGCTGCATTGTTATACGTGGATAATAGATCCGTATGCAGCGAAAGTTCAGGATAATAATTTAAGCATGCATCTCTACAAAAGAAAATCACATGTCTATCGTCCGACGAAAGTCTCAAATTTTAATTCCATTCAAGGGCGTGATAACTCTACAAGGGAGGCGCGAGCACATTGAAAATACGAAAACAAAAAGATTGTTTAAAAAATTACTAATTTACTGAAAATGAACGAGCAAAATGCATTATGACATAATAAAAAGTAAAATAAACATTTACACTGATATAATACACTTATAAATGTATCAGTACTACTCGCACAATGTGTTTTATATGATTAATTTAACAATACTAAGTTGAGAAAAAGTTTAATAATTACCAGTGACCCAAGGGCTTGTCATACATAAAATATACAAAAATTAACACTTATCTTGATAATTAATCCCTTAACTTCCGATCAAAAGTTAGGCGATTCGTTCTATAATGCCGCCGTTTCCACGTAGGCACGCGTGTGTGATGTAAGGAGGGGGAGAGGGGAGGAATAAATAGGCAAATCCTCTGAGAAATGAGTAAATCCTTCACCAACACTGTCAAGTTCCTTTTATTACATTCCAAAGCCTACGGAATAATTTTATGGATAGCAGTGCACATGAAAGATCGTACTTTGGAAAGACGTATATATACGCCCGGGTCAACTAACGTCTTGACTGAGTGAGACGTATATATACGTCGATGACACTTAAGAGGTTCAAGTCGTATTGTAGTTGTAGCATCCAAGTATAGTATTATTGAATTCAATACATTGGTATTGTATGGAGGGGGGCGCGATGAAAATTAGAATTGAATAGTGGGTCGCCAATATTGAAAGTTTGAGAAGCACTGTGTTAAGCCATCCAAACACGGTACCGATCTCAACTTGAAATAAACGCAGTTCTCCGTCTTACAGTAACAACATTGGATTCAAATATCCATAATCTTTTTCAACTGAGCAGGAACATATCCATCACTCTAAGAATGTATAATGCTGATATTTTGATATACCTAAACCATTTTTTAATTGCTTTGTTTTTTACAGTTTTCGTTTATTTTATTATGGTTTATTAATAAATCTTTCATAATTTGGTTACAATTAATAGCTACATTTTATTAATTAGATACATTTTATGTGTTCTAAGATCACAATTTCTTGTATAAATATATTTAACACTTAAAAAAACCTATTAGTAGTCCGCGGGATTTAAATTATGAATTTACTGGTCCGTGAGGTCAAAAAGTTTGGTGACCGCTGGTGTATAGCAGACGTCGGGAACCTAAGGCACCCGGGGAAATTCTCAGTGGCACTCTATACTAGTTCTTCCCCGTCTTTTTAACACGCTTTTTGAAGTTTCACTTGTATGTAATGGAATCTTTGGACTCTATTTTTACCCACTTTAAAAGGTCAGATTAATTCGAAATTTTGCACACTTGTCAAGGATCGATGACAACACAATAATTCCATAATTTTGTTCCATTTTCCTGATTAGGATAATTAGGAATACGATTTATAGATTTGGCGACTAATTCCGTATACCACTTCCAGACTTGGCGACATCGCATAAGCCATTTCCAGCAGATTTGGCGACTAATTTCATATTTAGCGACTAAAAGATTAAGGTGCAACCCTAAAACCGCGAATAGGCTCTTTTATACCAGTGTGACATTCATTTTCTCATTAATACTTTTATTCTTATTTTAAGAATTATTTTTTTCCTTTTTAGTTCGATTCACTATAAAAGCGTGTTTTTTAGTTGTTGTTTTTTTAAACTATGGTTTATTGAGATCTGATTTGTTTCAGTTCTATGTCATAAAACGATTCTGCTGAATCCCCTTGCCTATGGAGTGTTTTTCATAGAAACAACAATATCCTGTTTAAATGTGATTCATTCTTAGCATTAAATATTCATTGCTCATCAAAACAATTGCGTAATACTTCTAGAATGAAATATCACGCATTGCCATGCTTTTAAAAAAAGTAGCTTATCCGTTAGACTTTGAGTAAAATCTTCCCCTCACAACCGTGCGGGGAAACCATCAGAAAATGTACTTTTTTACTAACCTCACCAAAGGCTTTGATGCCGAAGGTAAAAAAAAAAAAAATTTTTATAAATGAATCATAATTCTGCTGTGGAGTATAATATAAAAACAAGAACGTGTGTTCTATCAACATGTATTGAAAGTAAATTTCGTGAAATAAGTCCCTGCAATATTAGGTACAGGAAGTGAGTCTTAATTTCATAACAAATGCCTTTTTAAAAAAATCCGGTTTAAAGAAAAATAACTAAAATCCATTTGTACAAGCTTCATACCGAATGTTACTTCTCTCTAAATTTTAATTCTTTTTTTTTTTTGCTGGTTTAGAATAAACACAAATACAAAGAAAAATAAAAATCCATTTGAGCATACCGATTGCAACTTTTTTTTTTTTTTTTGCTGGTTTAGAATAAACACAAATACATAAGAGCAATTGCAACTTTTTGAGTATCGTGGTCAAGAAGTCATATAATTATTTTATTTCATACTTTTAGTAGGAATCAAGATAACAGAAATAACCTTTAATTTGATTTTTGTATATATAGTACGTATATTTTTCTTTCCTTTCGTTCGGTTGGTCGCGTCGATACATGAATATCGAGTATGATTTCAGTCCCTAGTAGAACTTAGTTTGATGCATACTTCCTGAGCATTAGGTTACTTTTATTTTAATAAATAGAAAAAATACATATTTATCTGTACAATTTAAATCTCTTTTTTTGTTGATGGAATGTTATATTCTATGCTATCTACTTTTGATAAGAAAAGAAAATATCTTTAAATGATGCATAATTTATGTAAATACAGAAATCTAAATCTGTATTTTTGACCTCCATTCCCAAATTTGCATGCCTTGCCGGAGAAATCGAATTCTTTCAACTATTTCCAACTACATAGCACTCAGAATCATATCGGTAGGTTGGTTTAACAGATCGCAGCTATAAGGTTGCCAATTCCTGGTGTACAGCATACAAGTCAAATACTCATACAAATGGTACACCGAAACAAATGTGCATAAATTATAATATCTCAAATTTGTGCACAAAACGGCCACCTTTCGACTAAATAAGTAATGATGGTGTATGGTGATAGGCATGAACGATGGTCATCACATACGGCAATTTTGCCACCGTTGCCAATTGACATGTAGTTTGAAATTTCCCCTTTTTATGAGACTATGTCAGTGAATAATAATATTTGATGATAAAAACAATTTGGATTATGATATTATTGGGGCCGAGTGGAGAAAGAGACGAGACTTCCCCCTCCCCCATGGGCCCACAGGGTCCGGACCCTGTGGGCCCATGACTTAAAACGTTTCAGCAACGGCCTTGTTTAATGAATCCATATTCAACGATT
Organism: Trichonephila clavipes; assembly: GCA_019973935.1. Classification (NCBI taxonomy): domain Eukaryota; kingdom Metazoa; phylum Arthropoda; class Arachnida; order Araneae; family Nephilidae; genus Trichonephila; species Trichonephila clavipes. Next base: position 1,256,034 of record BMAU01001456.1, on the reverse strand, counting down.
CAAATAATTTCAAAGCTTCATACATCTTTTATTTTATGGTTTTTCACTAGTAACGATTAGAGAATAATATTTAAATTAAAATTAAATTTAGGTTTTTAATACTATTCTTATTAAGAATTGAAAAACATCCATCGAGAAACCAGAAACTTCACATTTCTCCTATTCGTTATGGGGCGCCATTTGTAACAAATTTTTCCATCAATATTTTTTACTAGAGAGCTTCATTGTGAAATTAAAATTGCCACGTTCATTAAGGAAAAAAAATTATTATTATTTAAAAATTTTTGAAGTGCCAAAAAAATTGTCTGCCGTACCGTGTGCCATGTAATTGCCATCCCTGAAGTAGTTGATATTGTTTCCTTCGCATTAAATATATATAGGAGGTTAAGCAAAAGGACGGGAGTGAGGGGGACGAAGTTCCGTATTTATGTTGACGATTTTCGATGGTACGTATTGGGGTGAGTCGAGAAAGGACAGCCAACTACATCGGAAGCGAGTGGCTTTCAGCGAAGATGCTTTGCGATGTCAAAATGAGGTGATGAGAGAGAAATTTAATTAAGAAGATAAATTGCAATCAAATGCCGTGTGAAATGGCCAAAAGAAAATCGAGAGAGAAATAGTACAAATTAACACTGCTAATCAGAAAAGGATACCAGAAATGTAATCAAAATCAGTAAATAGGGTTGCTATCTATATAAAAAAGCATGAAACTAAAAGCTCCATACTTGGGCAAAAATTTTAAAATTTGAGAAGAAAAAAATATAAAAGAAATTTAAGACAGAAATTCAGTAAAAAGTCTTTAAAGTTGAAAAAGTTTACGCACATGGTCAAAAGATTATCAATTTAAAAATTGAACAAATTAACACTACTGATCAGAAAAATATACCAGAGATACAATTAGCATCAACACATAGAGGCGCCATCTGTACTGAAAATATAAAACTAAAAGTAAACGTACTTGAGGAAAATTTTTTAAAAATCTAAGGAAGAATAAAAGAAATAAATATAATAATTATAAATAAAGGTTTTAAGTTTTAACATCACCAAAAGTTGGCTTAAGGTAAGCAAAATGGGTGAACAGGAATTTAATGAAAAGTCTTAAACGGTGACATGAGTTGACATGAAAAATTTAAAAGTTAAATTTAAAAAAAGAAAACCTGACTTATAAAAATTTCAAAAATGAGCTTTATGAGGTCCTAAGTAATTTAAGGAAATCCATAATCTTTTGACAGCTGGGAAATGTTGATACCGGTGTCCCACTGGCAGATATCGGTGGGAGTCATAGGGAATCTCCTCTGCTGTTTTTAAATAAAAACAAGAAAGTACTTTATTTTGAAATACTTTGCATTGTTCTTGGCACATCAAGGAGAATTTTTCACTCTGTGAGGATGAAAAATTTTTGAAAAATGTGCAGTCTTTTGCTAAAACTGCCCCAGATGCCCATACGGGAGAGGTACATAGCAGTATCGGTCCAATAATTGATTTATACATCAGAAGAGAGTCTATACTTTTTCTCACCTTCAATGAGGAAACTTTGAGCTTTAACATATTTAACGTGCATCAATCCCTCTACATGGCGGGTCTTCAGTGGCACTAGGACTCGAACACGCAAATCGACAGTAGCATCAACGAGTTCTAGACCATGACGATTCGGCCACTCGAGCAACGGGATGATCCATAGCAATAGAAGTTGTAAAAACTCCACAATGAGTATTTAAACGCCCGATTTCAAAGATGTTTGTAATATCTAATGTAGATTACTATATTATATTTCCTGAATCCTTAATTATGGTAGCCACTAAAAGGTGATTATATCTATTCTACGTTACTTTTCAATAATTCAGTATTTTTACACATTTTTGTTTATTTCCTTAGATGCCACAGAAGACATATAAGCAGCCCAAATAAAATTACGTAACTTATTCTACAAGCAAAAACAGAAGTAAACTCTCAGATGACTTAGAGAGCGCTATCTATCATTTAATTTACAACGTAGATAACCAAGTCTCCTCTGTGTAATAAATATATAATGCCTTTTATGCTTGTGTTACGTTTGTATTTTTATTACTTTACACGTTTTTAATTTTTTGGAAGTGTATACATTTCTATTGCTTATAATATTTTAATGTTGGGCCGGATATTCCGTATCTGAGTGGTTTTAAACATACGAAACCTCCCGGCTGTTTAAAATTATTACTTTCGATTTAATTTTCAATTAATGTTTACGTATTAATCAGAGTAATAATGCATAAAAAAGTTCCTATCTTTTCTACGGAATTTTATTATTTTCTTTTTTAACTTTCTTTAAAATAACTAACAGAATATATTTATATTGGTCTAACTTTCAGTTAAATTGAATCAAATTGAAATAAATGCGAACAAAAGCTGCGGCATAAAAAGAAAGAACTCATTTCCTTCTACGAATTTCTCATATTTAATTATTTAAAAAAATTAATACAGAAGTTAGTGATAGTCAATTAGTTTAATGTATCTTTGTGTGTGTTTACCTACTTAATGTACCAAAAACTTCTTCTTCGCTTATTGCGGATTTTTATTTTATAATGCAGGTAGTTGTATTTAATTAGAAAGTAAAATCAGGTCTCCTCCAATGACTGGGGGAGACCTGGTCAGTTTCGCTCCTATGACATTCTGGAAAGATTTTTCGGCCCTGTGTAAAAGTAAGAGATTTTATGCAGCCACTAAAAAGTGTGATAGAGCCATCTGCTAATCCCCAGGAATTTTAAATTGGTGAAACTAACGAGGTATTTTCCCAAAATACCAAGGTGAGCAGGGGTTATTCTCCAAAGTGCATTTAAATCTATACTTTTAATGGAGAAGAGTTCGGCAAAAGTTAGGAATTATATGCTTGTACAAACTTCATATAAGCTAACTTCATAAAAACTTGTAATGAAAAACCATTCCTTCTTCATTCTCACAGTAAATTTACAAAAGTGTGTTATCTTTACTAGCCTGCAAAATTATTTATGTGTTTCAAAAATTTCTCATTAAACATAAAAATTCCTATCATATAAAGATTTATATAAAAAAAAGAATAGAAATGTAATGAAATACTATTAAATTGCTACGCCACTTTTGAATAATTATTAATATTTTTTTATGCATATAACTTATAAATTACAGGCACTCAAACGAATAATACAAAATAAAATATTGATGACAATTTAACAGCAACAAATGTGTACATTTTATTTTTAAATATAGTCAACAGATGGCAGCACGACAAATGAAATCAATCTGTGTACTTCTATAGATAGTTCAGATACTACAAAAAAAGTAGTTTTGTGAATAGGATAAAGCTCTCTCTGTTCCAAATATATTTCATTAATGTTGATGTTGTATATCAAATAATGTTTTTAAAAAAGTCTTTTCGTTGTGTCAGAAAATAAAATAGTTATGAAATTCAATATCTCTCTTAGGGCAACACTTGGCAATACTAGTCAATGAAAATTAAAATATTTAAGAGATTTATATGAATAAGCATGTAATTCATCACTAAATGAAATAAAGCCCCATAGAGCATTTAACATTCATTCAAATATTCTGTTATTACATAGCTTCGTTTTTCTAAATATCTAATGTCAATATCAACAATGATAATTATTGTTTGTTTTATTTATGTCAATAAAAGTATAATACTTTTGCTGTAATTTATTATGCATTTTACTTCCAATTTTCGAAGAAAAGAAAATTTTAAATTATCCCTCTCCTGCAAAATCGGAAGGAAGTTGAAATAAAATTTGTTAGAACATACGGAAAATATATATATTTTTTAAAAAATAGCTCATTAAATTTTTTTTTATAAGATTAATTTGAATATTTTTTGTTCGAATTTCTTCCCCATCAGTGAAGAATATATATAACGAAAGATTAGCCCTACTTTACTACCCTATGTCGGTGACAGCTTCAGAAAACATAATAGGTTTGACATTTTTTTGTTTGCTGTTCTTGGTTTTTGATTGCAGAATTTCGCCTTTCTTTTATATGCAGGATACTTAATCAGCGTATCATTTCTTATATTTATTATTATATAATGATAATAATTATTCTCCACGAAAGTCCATTCGATTTAAACTTACATTTAACTATTCTACGTGGAATTTACGATTCTTTCATTTGTTTGTCTCTTCATTATTCTAATCATAATTTGGTTCATGTTCGTACTAAGAAAATCTTACTGCAGAAAATACCTTCACGATGATAATTATCTCAGTTTATTGCACTTATTTTGTTATGAAGACATTAAAATTCATAATGGCTTGAACTAGCCACCATCAAAAGCACTTAAAACGATTCAATTATCCCCAAACAAATTCGTTCTTTTGGAGAGCCCAACCGTCATAAACGACAGCCATCAGCAGTTGGAGAAGGCAGAAAAGAAAAAGACCGCCAGTAATAATTACGCCAACAACAACACAAGCGAAAAAGCTCCTGAACTATGACTCTCCTTTCCATTTTTAACCTGCCGAAAGTACGAAATCCCTTTACTCGAACTTACTTGGCGGTGTTGTTGCTACCGATAGGCGTCTTTTTACCTCATCCCGCCTCAAGGTTCCTCTCGCGTCAACCTTGGCGACGGGACGGAGACACCGCCAAATATTGAGAAGTGTTTAACTCGTAAAAAAAAGTGCAGATGAGGGCATAGTGTCATATCCATACATAGACCGTCCAACGGCCGAGATGGTTTGTGAGGATAAAGAATGCGATGAGCAGATTGTTCCGGCATCCTAGTGATTTTGGAGTAAGAATGGATGGGTAATAATGTTTGTAATGTGTTTTGTATGCCTTCTATGGCTGCTTTCACATGTTTTAGAAATCAAAAGGAATTAAATATTAGCTGGAACCTCCAGTGATTTCTTTTAAAAAACATCAATTGCATTCTTCAGTATGATTCAGAACCAAAGGCGTTTTAAGATTTACTGAAGCCCTGGACCCTACACAAATGTAGACCCCACCTATGATCCTTAAAAACCCCGGGTGGTTATAATTAAAGTTACACTATTCAGAGGACTGTAGAACCTGTTTTGTTTATCGGATTTTGAAGAACCGTGGAATATATGCTATATGGAACATGGGGAAAAGATTTCTACAATAAAATTTTGACCACCAAGTAACTTCTATCGAATATTCCTTATGCAAATCCTTAAAACCTTTATATAAACTTGCAGTCATGGCCAGAGAATCATTCAGCACGCGTTTGTCATCGTTAATCATTCCTGCTTTACAATAGCCATGCAAACCACTATCTTTGTGCAAGATGGAGCAACTGGTGCCAAGTCAAAGCACTGTTTAGTGCTAACTTTGGCGATAATCGTGATTATCCAGATATTTTCCGGATGTATGGCCTTCTCGTTCACCCGATTTAAATCCCTGGGATTTCTGGTGGTGAGGATTTTTCTGAAAGACCGAGTTTATAGCGGAGGAATAACCCTGCACAGAATAGGAGGTGGGGACTTCTTGTTTTGAAAATGCAATAAAGCACACTACATGTTTCATTCAACTTTATTGCTATTTCCCGCCTACCACACAACATTGGAACTCTGAATTTACACAGTTTTAAACACGATGTCTGTTAAATATTGCCCTCCTGTATCAATACACTAATGCAGTCCACTTCGAAAACTTTGAATCAACTTTTCAAGCATATCGACCGGGATGTTGTCAGTTTCGGCTAGGATGTGGTTCCATAGGTCTTCCAGGATCTAGGAGCAATTTTTGTACACCAGGGACTCGAGATAAGCCCACAGGAAAGAACCAGGAGGGGATAAATCAGAAGAGTGCGTAGTCCAGTTTACGTCCCCTCGAATGGAGATAAGTCATTCAGGAAAGGCTGCTCTTAAAATACCCATGGAAACCCTGGAGGTGTAGGCTGTGGCCCCATCTTATTGTAACCCCATGTTGTCAAGGTTCCTTTCTTGGATAGCGGCTTAGAAGAATTGTTGGATCATTGTGACACACCGGTCTGAATTGACACACGAACTCGTTCCACATTTTCAGGTGTACTAACGGTCTTCGGGGGTCTTTCCATTCCTTGGAAACATCCCCCCGCATCCATCTATCCACATTAAAACTTATTTCCGATCAGAAACACGACCTCGCCGAGGAATATCGAAGTGACCACAAAAGACATGTTGCACTGCAATCACCGACCGACCGCTGGAGAAATACGCCTTCACGGCAAAAGCGCACTACTGCCTCGCGACCACAACATATTTGAGACTGAGACAGGTGTGGAAACACAAATATCCCACTTCACCTCTTCCACCGAACCCCATCCCACACCCCTTCTCTCCCCCGAACGTCACTGCAGCATGTTCAAAACATGAAGCTTCCCCACACCACCCTGGACTTCGTGAGCTACTGGGACCAGCTCTCGTGTAGCATCCAGAGTAACGTCAATAAAGAAATAATCAATCAATTTAAGATTTACTAAATATTTTTAATTCGCAGGATTCATGAGAAATGAGAGGAAAAAACTTGAATCAATACTCTCGTTTCTTAATGTATGCATGATCTGCAGAATGAGGGTTTTAGTTTAATGAAACAGATATTTTCCTCTCATCACACGATTAGAGTAAAATATAAATTTAATTAACGAATGCACATTTCCGTCAACATCAAATTACTTACCAAATTACAGGTATCATGGCGAAAATACTCTGGAGGTTGACTGGCGAGATTGGCCAATGAATAATATGAGAGCTACTTCAGTCCTTTTGATTGGAGCTCCCAAGCCAGTAGTGAGATACGATTGGTAGTACCCCTCACTACACATTCTACTTCAGTGGCTCGACAGCCCTGGGTGGGCCCTGACCTCCACCAGAAGTTTTCTCCAGGCATCTCTACTTTTGGCAACTGTTTTCCAGTTTTTGACCTTTAAAATATTTAGGTCTTTATCCACATAGTCAATCCATCTTAATGTGGGTCTACCCCGAGGTCTATTTCCCATGAACTTTGCCAGAAAGATTTTCTTGCAGCAACTCTCTTCATTCATTTTAGCCAGCCACTGTAATTTGACAAATTTTACAATATCGGGTAGTTTGTAAATTTTCACTACACATTCATATTACGTTAATATGAGGAATGATAATTAAAACAATCATGCGCTTTCATTCAGTCATACTTAAATCAGACTTTTTACAAATCCTATTTTTATTTTTATAACTGAGTCCTAAAGATCATAAATTAATAGGATAACTCCTAGTTTGACTTTATTATGTCTGAAATGTGAATCGACAATACCGATTTTTAGTTAGCATTCTAACCACTCAGCGCTGCTGACGTCTGTGACTGTCCCTTATTAGAGGATTTAACCATTTAGTCATTTTGACGACTCATATTCTTCATTTTGGTTAGTACTCTTTTGGCCGCTTACCCGTAGGATGGAATTTTAGCCAATTATAAAAAATTGCTCTAGTGGTACTTTAAAGTACCTGTAGTGGATACCTGCATAAGCAAGTAACAGCCTCTGGACTGAAGTGATCATTTTGGTCTAGTGGTATGTTACTTACTTACAGATTCGAAGGGGTACCGAGTTTTATCCTCCACATACCATTAGAATCATATTACTATTCAAAATTTTCTACTTATCCGTTACTAATGGTCGCTTCAAGAATAGTGATAAATAGCTTTTTCTGTCACCGACAGTTGACATTAGTAGTTATGTGAAGTTAAAAATCGTTGAGAGGAAAAATTTACCGCTCTGTGTCTCATTTCAGCTGATATCTTGTTGTGTGATATGAAGTTTCTGTGGTAAAACATCTCAACATTCATTGGTAAATTCGCTTGATATGTATTATTATTTTTTATATAGGTTTTGAGAAACCTTGTTCGTAAAATGTTTAAAAAATGCAATTTTTTACTTTATTTTAAAAACTTTTTTCGAAGTTGTACTTTTCTGTACCATTGGGACAAAGCAGCAATTGCTAATGCATTTAGTTTCAACTTTTTTTTTAATGTAACTCATTTTAATTACTTTTTGGGGGTCTTCGAAGCTACTGTATATACCGTAAAATATGGCGTATAACGCGCACTTTTATCATAAAAAAATGAGATCGAAATTTAGGGGAGGCGTGTTATACGCCGGTTATAAAAATGATAGCTTCAAAGAAAAAAGAAAAAAAGATGAGCATATAGGAAAAATTAAACTTCTACATAGATCGGAATACTAGATATTTGAAGCAAATGACATGCTGAATGAAGTTAAAGGGTTCTGTTCTAATCGTATACTATTTTTTCAAAATCCGGCGATAAAAACTTGAATAAATTACTTAAAAACATACGAGCATTGTTCACGCACATCTCTGGTTCCTTTGTTAAAAACCAAGTGCACGTTATAAAGCGCGAACATACCTAAAAATTAAAAAATGCAGTTTTAAAGTACGGGTGCGCGCGTTATACGCCAGGTTTTACGGTAATTTGCAACGAAAGAATCGAAGAATAATGTTGTTTTTCTTAAGAATTTAAAAAAAAATAATTTAAGGTATCCGACTACCCTAAAATCATGGTTTTTCTTAAAAATTGACAATTAAATGAAATTGAGAATGAAATTTCTCAAAAATTTCTTTTATGGCTTTATTTTATGTAGGCCATCTTATTAGCTTTATAAAAATACCAACTTTTTTATTTTCCATTCAATAAAACAAAAGCTACAAGTGTTTTAGTAAAAGCAAACTTTACATAAGATGTCAAACTTTAAAATGCGTTTTATCGAAATGTGTTTTTTTTTCTCGAAAACTCAAACGGGGACAAAAATTGCTCAAAAGTTTTAAAATAATTTGCTGAAATTTTTTGTGTATGTTCCGTATAACAGTAGAAGTGTTTTAACCTTCAGATTTATCAATCAAAGTTTTATTACAAAATTTACAGTTCTTGATGGGAATATAATCACTGTTTTTTTTTAGCAATTTCATATAACAACTAAGATAAAGTGCTCTGGTTTTTGTAAAAATTAAAATATCTTTTATCCTGAAGGTCACTTCAAAAAGGAATAACAAAGTAATACATCAAAATTGAAAAATTGAGAATTTGTTCATTTACTGTTTGTACAGAGCGGACCCCGTTTATGTAATTTTTTGTTAACTTTTACCTATTTTTCCCATTTCAGTAGTAAAAATTTATTTTTCTCTTCAAAATTTTATCCTTTTTTTCTTAAAGTATACTAAATAACTTTAAAAACCACAAAAAATTTCCATATCTCCATTTTTTTAAAAAAAAGTTGTCGCAAGTAGTCAGATACCTTAAATTCATTTTTTTAAAATATTAATTCCATTTACAGTAGCCTAGCAAAAATACTGTTATACAAGACTATAGTAAGACCAATTGTTTTATACGGCAGCGAATTCTGGACAATTAACAAAGAAGACGAAGAGAAACTAATATGTATGTGTGACCTTCGAGAGAAAAATGGTGAATGTTTGGTGCAGAAGAGAAAACGGGATCTGGATAATAAAATACAATCTTGGACTCCAATCAAAATACAGAGAACCCAACCAAATATAGTCAAAGGATGAAGGCTTTCCAAATAAGATGGCTGGGACATATATTTCAATATAGCGATGAAAATCCTGTAAAGAAAATAACTTTCCAAACTCCAGAGGGAAAAAGGAAAAGAGGAAGACCGAGAACAAAGTGGATGGACAAAGTGAAAAAGTAGTCGAGGGGCTTAACCGATGGAGGAACATAGCGTCAAATAGATCAAAATGGTCTAAGCTGACTGAAACAGCCTTGGCCGGTAACCGGCTGTAGTACTTTGAAAGTAGAAGAATCCATTAATATTTTTATTTTCGTAAAATAGTCTGTGAACATGTTTTGTACTTGGATAAATTTCGTGTATTTTCGTATTCAGCCTTTTGAATATTGCCCATTTCATTTCAGACATGCTTCGAACAACAGAAAACGTTAACTTCAAAAGTCTCCCTACGGTTTGCAGTGGAAAATCGAAGACGTTGAGAAGTGTGAGCAAAATATCTATACAGGGTCGACCACACTCAAACTAGCAATAAGTGTGCAATGTATTTTTCTGTATGAATGGGGACAAATCAATTTAGAATCTCTGATTAATAATATCTTTTTAAAAAATTTGTATTATTTTTATGTAAATATTTCTGTTATAAAAAAATGCGTATTCAAAAATGTTTTTAGGTGATATTCCTTTTAATTCATAATTTAGGGAAAAAAGGGTTAAACAAAATTATAAAAACATACATTTCAAACTTTGGTTTGTTTCATGTGGTTTGTTCAAGGTCTTGACATAATTAACACTACTTTCATAAAATAAATTCGTTTTGTACACATGAATATCTTCATTCAAATCAATAATGTACCGAAAAAAACTTGAGATTAGAGATTAATATGTCACATGACGCATTAATTTCTTTCTTACGATTTAGCGGATGAATAAAACGAAGACCGACTAAGGGGATACCTATCTTAATTAAAAGAAACATTCTACATCTCTTCTATCTATTTGTTCCTACAACAAAGGTCCGCTGATCACAGTCAATACACCTTGGAACTTTTGTTAGATGACGAAGTCGACAACCGAACTGGCACCATTCTTCACACAGCATCACGTCCAAAGTTATAATTTATACTTTGTATTGACACAATTTTCTTTGATTATATTCTTTATAAATAATACTTTTGATGAAAATTGTTGCAACGGAAAAGAAATGCTAAACTTCATTGTATTTATCAATAAAATGTTAAGACTGATTTTACATTCATATTCCATTTGAGCTATAAACGTATTACTGGCGCTCAAAACTTCGATGATTCAAGAGCTGAAGAGGATATTAAGTTTCTAACATTAAATAAAATGTTGTCTCACTAATATTTATATCAAAGTTATACACATAACAGTGTAGTACGAAAAAGTGATCATGTTGCTCTGTTCATGACTTTTTGTTCCTGTTCTCGGTTTTTAATGAAGTATATCTCATTTGAACATTTTCTTACGTTTGAGGCAACGTCCCCCTTTGATGTGGTAGATAGAAGGGGGGTGCCTGCTCAGGTGTCTTTCTCGTCACTTGACCATGGTTCAAAATTACGAGGTCCATCGCCAAAAGTGAACAATTTAAGTGAACAATTTGTAGCATACGTTGATAAATACTCATACAAACGGAAACAAATAATTGCGTGTTACTCATGCCTAGACAAACCGACTGCCGCCTTTAGATCTAAATGAGTAACAATGGTGTGTGATGATAGGCCTAAACACGAACGATGGACATGATCTAACAATACAGTCTTCATATAGTTTGAAACTCCCTGTTTTTTTGGAGAATATGCTCGGGAAAGAATATGACGATTAAAATTATTCCCGAGTCGAGAACGATACGAGCCCTTCTGCGAGTCTTTAAGCCCGGGCTGTACTGGGCCATCCCTTAAAATGTGACTTGGAGTGTGTGTCCATCAATATCAAGAAGTCAAGATCGAGAAGCGTGTGTCAAACAATGGGCTTCTTATGAAGTGATGTGGAAGTTTAGAACATTTATAAGGCTGCTATTTTTATACCATTTAATAATAATTTAAAAACGGGGAAATATTTGTGAATTCAGGTTATAATCAGATCAAATATTTTGATTATCAAATTGATTTAAATATAAAATTCTATTAACTATAATCTCTTTATTTTTATTAAACTAAAAAATTAATTAGGAATGAAAAAAAATACAAAATACCATCTATTTCTGACTCTTTCTAAATAGCGTTAACCTTAATGAATACGCATGTGAAGCCAGATGACGAAGTCGACAACTAAACTGGCACCCCACTTTTTAAAAAATAAGCTTCTTATTTGCAAAAAATTACCTGATATTCGTAATGATTGACTACATTTTTATCTATTTTTTTAAGTCCAATGAAATACTATCACATTTGTAAACCTAAATGAGCCAAATGACGAAGTCGGCAATTAAACTGCCGCCCCACTTTTTATAAAAATATCTATTTTTCTCATTTGTAACGATTTCTCACACACTCGTAATATTTAACTACAATTTTATCAATTGTTTCATATCCAATAAAATACTATCACACTAAGAAATCTAATTCGCATTTTCTTTTTAAAAAAAGATACATTATTATGTTATTAATATTATAATAATGTTGTAACAGTAATTTTTAAAGTCCTTTTTTTTTAATTATTCTTATGGTTTCATGGTATTAGGGAAATTAAATTACCACAATTGGCGTGATCAATAAAAGATAACCGTTCCATCAGCCGAGATTTCACTTAACGGGGTTATTTTGCTACAGGAACAAATTAAGATGTAACGGATCCAGAATGTAAAAGAGTATGATTCCATCAAATAGAGGTCAAGTACCCCAATGTAGTTCTAATTATCCAACAATTTCTTCTGCAGCTTGAGCATCAGACAGTGACCCAAATAGGGCTAGATTCTCACTAGAAATCGTTGACAGCATGATGATTGATCATGGTAAAAACCACACCTCTTATACCCAAATGAACCAGGTGCATTAATAAGCCCAAACGATATTTTCACCAGGGAAAGAACGATTAAAAATCATTCCAAAAGATTCAAGGTCTTTTAATTATTCCCCTGCACACACTTAAATGGGGTTTTTTTGGGGGTATGTGTTCTTCCAAAGTAATTTTTTATGTGTCCTCTAGAGCAAAATAAATCTTTATGTTCCGCCAAGTACTTCGCCAAAAGACATTTGACATGATGCCAAATGGAGCAACCCGACTTCTTACAGCATCAGAGAACGGTAGATGAAGCCAAGAATATAAGAAAGTTTTATTTTTGTTGTTTTTTCTGTTGTTATTATTATTTTTTTTCTTTTCGGGGTGGGGTTTTGCTCTTGCTCTTCATCACAAAGAAGGAAAGAGGGGGTCTTGGAGTTCTGTCCCAAGTGCCCTCATCTCAATGAAGTAGATCGTGTCCTTGGAACATGCAGGATGGTGACGCGGTCTTAACGAATCCCATGCTCGTAGCTAGAGGAAATTATCGTTTGGGATAATTCTTTGTGGATTCTGGCAATTAAAAATAAATTTACGGTTGTGAATTCGGTTATAGAATTCATACAAGAGAGGATTTTGCAACCGAAAGAATAGTTTATCATTAATTTGTGTTGAAATTTAGGATGGATCTTGTAGGATATCTTTGGATAACATGCGCGATGTTTGCTAAAACGGATATTTTTTACTGTTTCCGGTTAAATTCCATAAAAATTTGATAGTAGAATCAGAATGGATATCTTATGGTGAAAAATTTATAAGTAGAAGACGATTTCCGGTTTGAATCTCACAAAATAAAAATAAACTTATCAATCAACTAAAGCAATTTTAGAAGTAAATAAAATTGTCTTTTTAATTGAAATACGACGAGGCAAGCTGAATTTTCTGATTTTAAAGACCAATTGTGACTTCCTATATTGACAAGTTTTTTTGGATTACGGTAAAAAATGTGAAATTTGGAACTGTGATACTGAAATTCAAATGGATATCCAATTAATCAAAATATCTGAATAAAGGTAAGATTTTCTCATTTTTTTAAAAAAATAATGTACGTATATTTTTTCTTCACATGTTGAGTTAAATCTTCAATTATTTCCGAATCAAAAACTCAGCCTATCTTCTTTTTAGCGCAATTCGTAAAATAGTCATAAAAGCTGTAGTTTGAAATATACAAAGAGGTTTTGAACTGTAAAATAAGAAATTTTGCTTTAAGGGGTCTCCGGGGTGTTAACTTTCTCTAGACAGCTGAAAATATAAACAATATTCAAATATATATAGCTCTTTGAAATTAAGATTAAATCATTCGAATCTCTTACACCTTATTTATAAAGGAATGGGCTTCAGAAAAGTGTAAAATGTTTAAAATATAAACATAATTTTAAAAATTTTAAGCATACGAAAATAAGAAATATTAAGTTTTACATTGAGCATGCTATTTTCTAAAATAGTAGCTTTAATTACTAGCATTAAGTTGATTTATAAAGTTAAATATATCCTTATTGCACTGTAGTATTTTTATATAAATAGAATAATAAGTTATATAGTTTTAAATATAAAATTATGTTTTCAAAGTGTTTTTTTTAAATTTCAATTTTGTTTTGAAATACAAAAGATATATTATTCTTAAATTTAATTAGTGTTTAAAGAATCTGATACATTTTATAATTCTATAAAGTTTTATACATCAAAGGCTACTATTTTAGAAAATAGCGTGCGCAAGGCAAAAATTACTTATTATTTATTACAAAATTATTTATTTTCATATGCTTATAATTTTCAAAATTATAATTATATTTTAAACATTTTGTACTTTTTATAAAATCATAATCCTTTGTAAATAATGTGTAAGAAAATTCGAATTATTTAATTTAAATTTAAAAGAATTATGCCTGTTTGAAAATTGTTTATATTTTCAGTCAACGAGACAAAATTAACACCCTTGAGACCCCAAGAAGATGTGAGCGTACACATTAATCGCGTTGCATCTAATTCAAACATCAATCACGTTGATTGTTTTGATAAAATTTATTTTACATTATGTATTCATCACTTCTCTCATTTAAGATTTTTAATTCGTATTAATTAATATTAAATTGTATGTCATATTAGAGCGCTATAAATATATTCTTAATAATTAATGTAAAAATGTAGTAAATTTTAAACAATTTTATTTATTAAAAAAACAGTGAACCTTTAAAATTATACCGGGATTTTGACTGCGAGACAAATGTACACGCTTTAAAAAAATAAACCGGAGAAAAAACACGGTAAACATTTGAAAAAAATATCACGTATATATTTATTTATAGCCTTTTCTACTTGTATATGGAAATATATATGCAGTAAAGGTATATAGCAGTAATTTTCAATTGGTGTATTCTTTTTAATTTATTTTTACCCAATTCATTACATGTTTGTATTTTTATCTTATTGAACTTTTAAAGATAGATTGATCACGAAAATGTTACTTAACATTTTGGTTTCAGTAATTGTGATTTACGTATTAAGAAAATTCAGTGGGGGTACTCAGGCCTCTATTAAGGAGGGGGAGGGGTACATTCTAAAAAACACACTGACGATAGAACCAAGGGTCAATCTGTATGGAGAAAATTAAGAATTTGTTTGGGGTTGAGTCCCCCCCTTGTGTTCGCCATTGGTGAAATTTATCACTTGTATTATCTTTTGATGAAGCTACAATGCAAATCTTAATGTCTTAACCCTGTTGTATAATTATTTCTTCTAAATGTTGGGAAAATTGTGCCGAGATATTACCTGTTCGTGAAAACTATAAAAATGATAGAAAAAAGCTGATTTCTAGATTTTATTTACTAAGGTAAAATAAATTTTATTTTTAAGAAATTTTAAGTCTTTTATAAAAGACTTTATTAAAAAAAAATTTCAAAAGTAGTAGATACTAATATTTCAATTTAGGGATGGGAACTATTTATCATGATATCGTCTGTTAACGTATGTCAACGCGCTTGGTGTATTTGCAATGAGGGGAAGAGGCAGTAACGTAACGTACACCCCCGCATCGTGGAAGGGGGCCCCAGAATTCTAGGAGGTCCAAAGCCTATGGTATGTTATGGTTTTGCAATCCTTTGTAAGATCTGGTTTGGTGCCCAAAACTTGACTTTGCAGGGGGGCCCTAATATTCTCCGTTAAGCCACTAGAAAGAGGGAAGTTTTATGTAAAAGTGTTTACTTATATTGATGCTGTTGGTTTTCATTTTCAGATTTATGAGTGTATCAATCAAAGGTGGTATTAAAAAAGCAAAAAAAAATGTATTGACTGTTAAAATATTTCTTCTAATGCTGATTATATAGCCTGGTATTCATTACAACAAGCAGGTACAGACGTAATAGTAAAAGTTGTTTTAGCTCTTGATAGAATAATATAACTAGTAATGAAATTTTGCAAAGTGTGCTCAGAATACACATATTTTTATCATTAATAAGTTTGGGATATACAAGGGGGGCTGCGGTAGCCCAGAGGTCAAAGTATCGGATCATGGCAGACATGTTGTGAGTTCGAGCCCAGTACCACTAAAGATCCGCTGTGTAGGGCAGCGATGCACGTTAAATCTGTCGAGAGCAGAAACGTCCTCCCGTTGGTGTGGTGGTGGTTAAGAGAGGAGGGTACACCAGCTCAGGTGTCGTCCACGTCACTTGACTATGGTTCAAAATTACGTGGTTCGTCGCCAAAAGCCCTCGTGTAGCTGAATAGTGCGACGTTAATATTCACTCACTTGGGACATACAAACCCGAAATAACCATAGGGAATTTTCCTTTGTCTTTAAAATCTAAATTTCTAATTAACTCGGGTGACCACTTCCCTGTGATGCTCTGGCGTTCTTTCCCCATTTTCGACCATCTTCATTGTCATTCTATGCTTAACGTTTTTTCTTTTTGCGTTTGGATCACATACCTTTACTAAAGAATTATTTACATGATACATTTCTGATTATAAATAAATTGAAAAGATTTTTGAGGAACCAAGCATGGACTTTGTTCCAGTAAAACCAACAAACCAATATTTCTTACGAATTGCTACTTAATTGGAAATTACACTCCAAAAATTAATGGACATCCCTCTCTCCTAGAATATATCCACTTTTATATCCGATTTTTTTTTTTAAAAAAAAAGTTCGTATTTCAAACAAATATTTGTACTCAATATCTTAATTCTAGTTACCGTATTTACCCAAATCTAAGCTGCACTATTTTTTTCGGTGTCAATGCTACTGAAAATTGAATTGGCTTAGAATCAAAGGCAAAACATTTGTAGGATGGGGGAAATTGAGTTACAACCCTTTTTAAAAGGAAAAATGTAACCGTCCATCTTGGCCACTTACATCGATGGCTTATCCTATTCCGCAGTTTATGTCCAGCATTCAGTCTATCTTAAAACATCGTTGTATGCTCGTATTTAGGAAAATTTCTTGGGTACGTTTTCTTTTAATCACCTAAACATCAAAGATATCGGTAATAGCATCCAGACGAGTTCACTATGACGCAAGTAGGGAAAGGGAGGCAATTTTGTTTTCAGAAAACAACGGAAACACAGAGTAGCGGCCACTGAAAATTTGACACGGATGAAACAAATATATGTCGATGGCGCAAATAAAATTATGTAATTTTTCCTTGTAAATGCTTAACAGTCTTTAATAATTCTTTTACATTCTTCTGTAATCCTTTCTTTTTTTAAAAAAAAAATGTTGCATGGAAGACAACACAGTGTAGGCAACGCCGGAACCAATTCCGAAGTCAGCTGTGGCAATGGGAGTGACGAACGATTTTCGAAATATTATACTGACGGTTAGAGTAATTATAGGTTCACGTATGCTTTTGAAAGTTTTTAATGCTGGTCAAATAAATTCTTCTTTCTTTATAAGCGTAACAACCTGTTACAGGTCTTGTCTGCCTCCACAGCTCGCTTCCTCCAATTCCAACGATACGCAGCAACTCTGTCAGTTTTTAATATTTAGAGTTTTTAAGTCATTTTCAACATCATCTATCCACCTTGTTGGTGGTCTTCCTCTTGTTTGAGATCCCATAGGATTCTTAAATGTGTAAGCTCTGGTCTGGTTGTTTTCAAGGCTTCTCCAGATGTGGCTGAGCCATCTCAATCTGTTACTTCGGATGACTTGAGTAACTTGAGGTTCTTTTTAAAGCCTATATAGCTCGAAATTATATCTAGTACGCCAACATCTTTGATCTTTAACAGGCCCAAATATAGTTCTCAGTGCTTTTCTTTCGAAAGTTTCCAGAGCTCGTATAGTCTCCAAATTCAGCGTCCAGGTTTCGCTAGCATACAGCAACATAGGCATAATTAATGTCTTATATAATCTTTGTTTTTCCGCTGATAAATTTCGATCTTAATTGCTTCTTCAGTCCAAAAAACATTTGTTAGCCGATTTTATACGGTTTATTTCAGCTTTCAGCTTATTTTGGTCATTAATAATGGCTCCGAGGTATTTGAACTCATTAATCCTTTCAAAAGAATGACAGTTTACACAAAAAAAAGGCGTTGTTTACAGAAGAGGGCAGTGTTTCCCCATGAACTTTGTCTTATCCTCGTTGATAGTGAAGGCCCATGTTTGTGGCTGAGATTTCAAGGGCTCGAAAAGCCTCTTTTACTGCTTTTTCAGATCTTCCAATTATCTCAATGTCGTCTGCGTAAGCCAGTAACTGTAAAAATTAATTATTAGATTCTTATTATTTCTCATTAGTTTTTTTAAAAAAATTTCTTCAGTATTGAATATTGATGAACATTTTACACAATACAATACGGTAATAAGAGGCAAAGGATATTGAAGAAAGTAAATTTTCAGGAGAAGAGCGGAAACTTATGTATTATCGGAATCACGTTGGCAGAAATTGCCAAAGTTAGGAAATACAGGATTCTGGTAAACCGCAGCCATTCCTTCATTGCAACCACGTATAAGTTTTCCAGTTGTGTTTCGACAAACGGCTGTACCATTTTCGTTCGCGTTTAGTTTTTGCGTTTCTATACTATTTTCCTTTCGTCTATATTTTTGTTTCAAACTTTCTGAAAATTATTTCTCTACAACTGTAGAACACCCATAAAATGACTTCAAGTTTACAAAATTTTACCTCAGAAGAGCAAATATTTAAATTTGAACGCCGTGAAATCATATTTCGAGAAACAGACATATTTTTGGAAATGTTGTGTGAAAAACTTTAAACAACAAATTTAAAATTGGAAACGACAGTTAGTTTAAAAATAGCAGCTTGCCTTTTGTCACAGCTATGCGATTTATGTACGGTGTTTAGGCTATATTTAAATCTATTGCATTGAAATTTCCGCCCGAGCAAGAATCACCAGTGGCACACACAAGGGGAGGGTCCTGGGGGTCCGGACCCCCCAAAGCCCTCGATTTTCTTTCCGATTGATTATAATTCTAAGTATATAGTACGAAAAATTTAATTAAATATTTGTTATTAATGATTAATTTTATTAATTAATTCTAATTATTTATTCAATAATTAGTTTTTTACTGTGTTTTGTTCCCGAAAATCGACAAAATCAAATGGAGCATGATACAAAAATGGTGAACTTTCGACCCCGTACCCCCCCTTCCTGAAAAATTCCTGTGTGCACTACTGAGAATCACAGAACCTGCTTAGAAAAAGTTAAGAATACAAAAAAAAAACCCCAGAAAATTAAAATTTAAAATATAACTATACAAATGTAGGTACTTACAATAAATAACTTTTTATTTCACGAATTCTTATTTTTACTCTATGTAATTCAACTTCAAATGACGGAAATTCAAAATGTAGATTGAGTGTGTGTGGGGTGCTTATTCTTGTAGAGTTAGTTCTATTGATATGTATTCATCTATTGACACAGCAATCCTGGGTGGGCCAAGGCTTTCTCAAGAACTCTCTTCCATTCCGATCTCCACTTAACATAAGTTCTCCTATTAGTTACATACTTTTAAAACTTTAATATCTTCCTCTACACAATCAGCCCATCTCAATTTGGGCCTACCCCTAGTTCTAGTTTCAGTAAGTTTGTAATTGAAAATACAGAATTTGATTGATTGAATATTAACGTCGCACTGTTCAGCTACACGACGGCTTTTGGCGACGGACCACGTAATTTTGAACCATGGTCAAGTGACGTGGACGACACCTGAGCTGGCACCCCCCTCTCCTAACTACCACACCACACCAACGGGAGGACGTTTCAGCTCTCGACAGATTTAACGTGCATCGCTGCCCTACACGGCGGGTCTTTAGTGGTACTGGGCTCGAACCCGTGACAAAGCGAGCCACGGTCCGATACCTATACCACTCGGCTACCGCGGCCACTTGAAAATACTGAAAGTCAAGGATGAAGGTCCATACGACAGATGTGATCCACAAATCTCAAACGACCAATCATCAGGGACGTCTTAAGGTATGGGCCAACAGGGCGCGGGCCCAGGGCCTCACCCTCGTTGGGCGCCTCGTTTCGTTTTCAGCTCAATAAGATCCTGATCCGGATAATTTTGATGGTCAAATACTCATTCCCGTACATATTCTCCGAAAAACGGGGAATTTCAAACTGCTTGTCAACTGACCAAAGGTGTAAGACTGTACTATGTGATGACTGTGGTCCATGTTTAGGTCTAGACCAAATACCATAAACAATCATTCAACTCATTGAGTCAAAATGCGGTCATCGGTCGAGCCGGTTTGTGCCTAGGTTTTTAAGATTGCAAGTCGTGCATTTTTATTTGCTTCACATTGCCGTTTGAACGAGTATTTAACAATGCATGCTATATACTGTCTACTTTTAAAGATCTCGGGTAGGGTCTACTTTTGCGCAGGGGCCCAGGGCCTAAAGGAGTTTTAAGACGTCCCTGCCAATCGATGGAATTAATGATTATGTATTGTAATTTCTGATAAAAAGGAGTTCTTATGACGAAATTTTCTGATATTATCTCACGCTTATACACATTAGAAGAAAATATATGCATCCCTTAACCTTTTGTAGTAATGCTGTTTATAAAAAAGTTCAATTTGCGAATTTGGTAAAGCTTTGACATACTTTTTTAGTAAAATCATCTCCAATTCGAATCTCGGCTCCAGCGAAGATTTCCGCTTAAATTGATTGTTTACAAAATGTGCACTTAGAAGCAACTTATGTGGTCATGGTCGTGAATTCGTGGCCAGCGTTGTCGAGTCTTGAAATCGAAACCTAATGACACTAAAGACCCGTCGTGTATGAGAGTCTAATGCAAGTTAAATCTGTCTTCACTCAAAGTCCTCTCGTTGTGGTATGGTGTGGAAGCTTGGAGAGGGATATGCCAGCTGTGTTATCCTCGCTAATGAATTGTGGTTCAAAATTATAAGATTCGTCACCAATAGCCTTCGTGTTGCTTTAGATTAAAAAACAATCAAATTAAAAGCAATCTCAGGACTATTGACGACGAACCTTGTAATTTTAAATCTAAAATGATGGACACGACACCTGAGCTGTAATTTTATTCTCCAAATTTCCACATTACTACAACATAAGGACTCTGAGCCTCGATAGGTTTTACGTGTATCAGCCCCTACATGGCTGGTCTTGAGGGGCATCAGGTGTCGAACTTACGATCCAAATGAAACGATGTCGACTAGAACTTAGCAACCATGCCCATGAAAAATTTTAATGATTTCACTTTGCTGTCAATTCTGTAACAGCTAAGTGAAATAATGAAATTTTTCGAAGAATTATGTCTAAGATTCATTTCCTTGATTTCGATCTTCCATCTTATATTTAAACAAATACTTATCTTTTTCTATATCTTCCACTTTCATTCTAAATTAGAATGAATTTATAATAATTTGCATCTAAATCGGTTTATAAGTAAATTAATGATTATTCGGACGCTGTTTGACCGATCCTGATCCTTACGCCAACGAAAATAACCGTTGAATCGATTTTATTTTTCTGTTTAAGAATTAAAAATTGTTACAATAAGTTTTTGGATCAAATTATAGTCTTCGGACATTGTGAGTTTGCTGCTCTGCCGAATGAATGTCGTGGCCGGAAAGATCGTTTGTAGTGCAAAGGAGAATACTCTTTCAATAGTGTCAATCCCTCTGTATATAAAAGTGTTTCGTGATGCAGTAATAAATTTATTCTGGTCGCCAAGTCACTAAATTTGGTTTCTAAAAATGACGTCAACTTGGCTGTATCGCTAATATTTCTCTGAGAGAACTACATAACACATGTAAATTACAGTTTTACAATTTGAGCAATGAGTGAACAGAGTTGTACAAGGGCAAGATGGGGCATGACGCATACAAGGTGTGTGTGTGTGTGGGGGTCCCTAGGTCCCATACCCCTTGATTTTTTTTCGATTGATTATAGTCCTATGTATAAAGTACGTAAAATTTAATTATGTAGTTTCTATTAATACTTAATTTTATTAATTAATGCTAATTATTTATTCAATAATTAAATTTTTACTCTTTTTTTTTTTTGTTCCCGAAAATCTACAACAGGGGTGTCCAACACGTGGCCCGCGGGCCGCATGCAGCCCGCCAGTACGCAAGTTGCGGCCCGCCGACTCTTTTTAAAAAAATTTTAAATATCAGATTTTTAAAGTTTTATTTGAGGGGAAATTATATATATATATATACAATGTATTTGCCTGTTACCTGTTCTCGTTTTAAAATAAATCCTTTTTGATAATAGAAATGTCCTTAAGATTAAAATAGATTTATATTTTATCAAATAGTTACATTTGATTTTACTATAGTAAATTACTTTTTTAATAAATTTCAAATTGCATGATGCATATCCTTTACTATGAATGGTACATGATTCTCTGTGTGTGGGACTTTCGTTTCGCCTCCTCCTTTTCTGTTTGGAGTGCCCAAAAAGCAAGAGGCAGTCAGAGATGGTTTTTAAAGTTTAAAAAAAGTATTCAGGGCGGTAAAGATAAAGGACAATGTATGTGGGAGTCCGAATAAATCTTCGAATAAAAATCAGACTCTTCAGAAGGCGGGATTTTATATTGGCGAGGTGGGTTGTCTAGGGGTAAGTATTTAAGGGTGAGTGATGAATTAATTGAATCAAAGTCATTTAAACACAAATACTTCATTTAAGTAAAAAAGAATTTATTTAAAGTTAAAGGGAAATATTTACAAAAGGGGATATTTACAAAGAGAAAGACATGCAGGAATTAGGTTAATTAAAAGTTGAGTTATACCTTTAGAAGACGGGGAAATAAACCTTTCTCATTCTTGGACGTTAGGACTGGTGGTGCCGCGCAGGGCGCGAAAATGCGGTAAAGACGTGACGTGTTGAACAAGCAGTGGTTAGTAGGCCTCTGCCGAAAAATTATTCAAGCCGGAGCTACAAAAGCACACTAGATGGCGCTGCTTCGGAATGCAGTAATAAATAAAATTGAGATTTATGGTCCTCTGAAAAGGATATGACTCAACCTTTTAACAAAATGTTTCAAAGGGAAAATCCTACATGTGTAATATTTTAAACATTATTGGATCATTGCATTATTATATAATATAAACATTATTATATTATCTATGTCTGTATACATAAAAATAATGAAAACAATAATAATTCATTCTGTTTTAAATTTTCACTCAATAAATGTTTTTTCTGTTTCCAAATTTGATATAAAGGTACATATTTTTATGTGCGGCCCGCGAGATTATGTTCTTTCCCCAAGTGGCCCACAAGGTCCTTTGGGTTGGTCACCCCTGATTTACAAAAATCAAAAGCATATGTTCGGCGGCGTATTGAAGCATGATACGAAAATGGACTTTCGATCCTGCCCACCCTTACCTCGAAAAATTACTGTGTGGGCCACTGAGAATGCGGATTATTCCGCCGTTAGACTGATAAGGGGTACTTCCCTGGTCTTATTTTACTGGTAATTTTTATATTACTTGTTACTGAGATTTGACTGTTGAATAATTTAGTCCCACCGCTGCAGTTGATTTTAATCCAATAAAGTACTTATTTAGGTATAATTTTGTGACGGGCTCATCGCGATTTCAACTAATTATCCTCTAGGGTTTCTTTGGGGCCAGAATGGCAATTCTTTCCAACCAACTCTAGAAGAGAAGGCTGTGGTAGTGAATATACGAGGTCTATGTTTTACCAGTGCTTAAGTTAAAGTGAGAGGAAATTCCGAGTTCAAGATTTAAGCTATCCTCACCTGTACGATCAAGTTAAAGGTGGATACCATTTCACAAGGACAATAGCCACATCAGTTAGAATCAAGCGAATTGCTGTTTACCCAAGATAGAGCGGTAAGACTGTTAAATCAAGTTATTAAGAACTGTGTAGTTTCTGAAGTTAGAAATAGTCGATAGAGTTAGTGGTAGGTTACGCGATTATTTGATAATACGAATTGTGTCCTTTCACTCCAGATTCACTTGAATTGAATATTATTATTATTGTACATTGTTTAAGTTAAGATCTTAATAAGGTGATATTAAGATAAACGATATGGCTGCTTCATTCCTTCCCACAGATCTAGGTCGCGAGGATAATGTAGAAGGGGGCAACCCCGTTAGGGTGAGGAGCTCCCACAGGCACTTGCCTTACAATTTAATAAGCGCACACAAAAACCCGTATTTAAAAAACTACAGTTATATTTAAAAATATTTCTGTAAAGGGTAACATTTTCATAATTTTTTAATTGGTATTGGTTTTATATGAGAAAAGGTAAGAATAAAATTTTTATAAAAAAATCTATTGAATTATAATCCAAAATCATATATACTGAATTGGGTACTTACTCATTATCGCAACAATCACCAACTCTATTAATAACTAGCCAAGTTGGCAACCCTGATTTCCTACGTGTCGTGCACGCTGAATTGGCAACCAGGTACTTCGTTTCATATAATGTCGTCAATAGGTTACGATAATACGTAAGTACAAGGAAGGAAGAAAACACTACTAATTCAAGAACAGAAAAATTAAGTGAAATAGAATGAAAACTAAAACTAAGCTTCATCTACTGTCACTTTCAATCCACCCTAACATCCGAGTGTGACGTCATTAAAATATTCACTCAATTTGACAGATAAAAGTAAGCATCGGCGCAGGACTGCTGATTTCCAATATGGGTTACATGACTATGGCGTCAATAAAAACAATCACGTGATGCTAGCCAATCAGTTTATGCGCTTCGCTGTTGCCAACATTTGCTTCGTCTATAAGCTTTTGTATCAATATGCGCGTATTTGTTAACGATTATAACGTACACAACGAAACAAAGTGATAATGATTTAAAAGTAGACGCAAAATGTAACATTATTTGGCAGCTTTGAATTCAATGAAGAACAAGTGATTGCTTGCATCACGTGACCGTGATGAATGGGCTCAACTCATGTGACGTCATAGTCACGTGATAATGATAACCAAGTGTTTTTAGCCAATCGGTTCGAAATCTCATATGACGTCATAATCACACGATAAAAACAATCATGTGTTTCCAACTAATCAGTTCATGCGTTTCGTTGTTTCCAACTTTTGATCTTTTCAAAGACTTTCTCTTAAAAATACAAATTTGTCAACAACAATAATGTACATAGGTATACAAAATGTATTTTATAAAAAAAGTACATGCATAAAATTTTTTTTAATTTTAAAATCTTTTGAAGAAATGTATTTTTTATAACATTTGAACATTTTTACCCAATAATAAAATTAAAATTTTTAGCCTAGTTTTACAAATAGAACAAGAACAACTAGTTCGATGTCTGTTTAGAATTCAATGTAGAACACGTGTTTGTTTTTATCATGTGATTCTCAGGAATTGAGCCCATTCATAGTTTTGATTTATAATTCGTTAACTTCGGGAAAAATTAATAAATGTTTACATGTTCATATCAAACATCAAAAAAGTTTTTTTTTTAATTTTTGGCTTCTTTTTAAAAATAATTTAAAATAATTTTTTTAAAAACAAACCATTTCTATGCGTTGATATTATATCAATTCTCTATATGTATTGATGTTCAACGAATTCTTTACAATACCATCATCAAAAAGTAGAAATTGAACATCCATTTAAAACTGATAAATAAACGATGAATTGGATGAATTTTGAAAATGAAAAATGTAGTGCGCGTCACAAACAATTTTTCTTAGAATTTTGATCAATTGTTGAAAATAAAAAAAAAAATTGTCCAATGATTTTTTTTTCTTTTAAATTCACGTGAAATTTTAACTACGTGAAAAAAAATCATTTAAAAACAAAATTGGGTATTTATAATGCCAGTTTATCTTTTACAATATATTAAGTTAATCCGGTAAAGAATAATTTTAAAAATGTCCATGTATTTTATATAACTTATATTCAATATATGACACTATTTACTCTTATAAACGTACTTCCCATCCATATCTGTTCTAACTCTTGAATTCCTTTTCAACAAAAAAGAAAAAAAAATGGCAACCAAACGATAATCAGAGTTGAAAGTTTCCACCCCAAACCGTTCCGAAAAAGCAAACGATCGCCCGTCAGACGTTCGGGCTCTTCCTCGTCACCCCTCTCACTCTACCGGCTGTAGCACACTCCCCAAACGAACACCCTAAATAAGGATCTGGAGTACGGACTCGGGGTCCGACCCTTCGAGCACTCCGTTCTATTTTGGGGTCGTCGACGGGGAGGGAGAGAGGGCGTTTTATTTTTGTTCTTCGGAACATGCGCAGGCGATTCCGAAGACGCTACAGACTTGATCCTTCGCAAGTGTTTCTGCCTGCGTCGTTCGCGGGGAATTCCTAGAATGCCCAAAATGTTCTCTCTCTCTTTTTTCGCTGGAGGGCACCAAACGATATGAAAACAATCGAGTGTTGGAAGGGTGTGTGGCTGAAATGTAGATGATTTTTCTTGACTTCTGTTTAAACGATTTGGAATTGACGATGAGTTTCAACATTGCTTTTATTTAAAGAACTTAAAGAAACTTCTTTCAATAAAAAATTAAAAAAAAATGTTAATCCCGCCCCACAGAATTTGTAACAGTTAATGCCCCTTCTAGGTATTGTTTTATGTTTATGTAAATAACTGTTAAAAATTAAAGGCCCAAAAACCCAATGAAATGAGCGATTATTTTTAAAGAGTTGGTTAAAACAGAATTGAGTGGCTAATATAATTTGTATGAAAATATATACTCCACTAGAAGTGTTATATTTAAAAAATTCTTCAATAATAATACAATAAATGAAGTTGTGATCGAGCAGACTATATTTTAATATACTACTAATTTCTCTGTAAACATATTCCTTCTTCATACAAAACGCATACAATTGCAATATATATATATATATATATATATATATATATATATATATATATATATATATATATATATATATATATATATATATATATCATTTAGCTTTAGCTTTTTATCTCCTAAAGCTTAAAAATAAATGGACTGTGGTGCTTCCGTATTATCGTGATCCTACTGGTAGAAGTCGCCAATGTTGCATAATGCGCCAAATTGTAATAGTTCAACAACAGCGTTTTGTGGCAACCTTATGCATCATTTCTAGAATTGTTTCAACAAACCTCTTCGCAATTTTTGTCGACTTCTCATTTTTAAACCTGCGCAATATTTGTCAGACGGTTTCGCAATTTGGTTTCCTACATTTCGATAACTAATTCTCTCTTTTTCCGCTTTTTTTTTTCATGCGGCGTAATCTGAATACATAAAAATGAAGATGGAAATGTAGAACAAGCCCGCAAAACATGGAATAATACGACTGCTTGGTAATAAACTGGAAAAACCTGGCGAATAGCATGGGACTAGCAATCATACGTTTAACTTTTTAAATATGTGGATAGTTGCTTACGGGCACCACCCCGAAAGAATGTGGATGGGAGGAGTTTCTGTAAAAGTACACGATAATAACAAAAAAAAACGTATGCATCCGGAATGATATCTAACTTAATTTATACAGCACCGAGGTGGAAAAATATTGTGGAACACAGTTACTCTCAGAATCTATTCTTTGATTTACTGTAATGAAGTTTTTTTTTAAAAAAAATTACGCGCAGAAACATACTTAAATTTTGTTGAAGTAATCAAAAAACAAAATATGCCCGTACAAATGTACATATGTCGCAAGAAAGTGAGAAAATTAGGAATTTCCTCAAATTCCTAAAGATGATAACTTGACGGGATATATTAAAATAACGTTTCTTCAAGGTCATTTCCCTGATAAAAGTAAGGGATTTGAACAAGTCCCTGATCTGTTTCAGTGAAATGATGAAATAATTGTGTTAAGAGTTTAGAAGTGTTTATTTAACAAATATTGTGCATTATTAAACGTAAAAGTAAGTAATACAACAATAGTTAATGAAATACAAATTATTTATTCGAAACCAATTAACAAATAATTAGAAAATTAGGTTGGTATTTTTTGACGTGTAACATCTTTCCTCTCGGTTGCTTACACACCAAAATATCAATCCCTATGTTAATCCTATGGAGCCATTTTTTTAAAGATATGGAGTTGATATTTAGGGAATCGATAGTACTACCTATATGGTTAGGAAGTGCAAGGACTCGATCCCCTAGGTGTCTCTCCCCACCCCTGGGCAGCATTTTGTCAATGCAAATTGTGACTAGTTCATTTCACTGAAACAGTTCAGGGATTTGATAAAATCACTGACTTTCATCAGGGAAATGACCTTGAAGAGACGTTATTTTAACGTCTATATAGCGTCAATTTATCATATTCCTTCAGGATTTGATGAAATTCCTAATTTCGTCATTACCCTGTGACCCATACACATGCAATGAACAACTTTCTGCCTTTTAAATCTACAAAAAAAAGTCGCCAAATTTCGCGAATCTTACGAGTCCATTAGAGCGGTGGTCCCAACCCCCAGGCCGCGGACCGGTCCGTGGATCAAATATTGCCGGGGCGCACAAGGAACATGACTTACTTCCATTTAATTTATTTTGATAATTTCTCTCGGGTTTATGCGACTTTTTATGGAAATCCCTCTATATTCATGTTTTCGTGTTACTCTATTTTATTCTGAAGGCATATATTTAGATACAATTAAATAAAAAGTTCTAAATCAAAACAGTCTAAAATATAAGCAATAACGCCCCCCCCCTCAGCGAGCCGCGGTAAAATTATTAAACGTTGACCAGTCCACGGCGATAAAAAGGTTGGAAAGCCACTGCATTAGAGCACTCCATTTCCTCTATTTTGAGCCATACGCATGAAAATTACCATCTAAAAGTCGTTCGATTTCGCCAGTCATTAACTCCATTGAAACATTAACATTTTTTTTTCTAATTCGTGTTAAATCCAAATCTTGTTTTAAACAAAAATGGGTGTATAATAATTTTTGAAAATAAAGTAAAAATATAGGTAGCCCGGTGACTGAGTGGTAGTGTATCGCGCTTCCACGCCACAGGTTCGGGGTTTTATCCAAGGTCGACTTAGCCTTTCATCCCTTCAGTGGGTCAATAAATGAATATAATTTAAAATATTTATCTTTAATGAATATCCTTCAAAGTAAGCAAGGAAAATTAAAACATAAAACCCCATAAAAGTTGTAAAAATTACTATAAAACTACTTACTAAATACTACATTTATAATAAATCAATGAATTACAATACAAAATTACAACAGTTAATATATCCTGACCTTTAAATTTAAGTGATTAAATGACAAGATTTAGTTGAGTTAAAATGTTAAACGAAAAACTGGGATTGTAGGATTAGTCAATTGAGGTTCAGTGGCCGAGTGGTAACGTATCGCGCTTGCACACCACATGTTTAGGGCTCTATCCCTTGGGCTGGGTAAGGTCGACTCAGCCTTTCATCCTATCGGTGGGTCGATAAATGAGTAAGTACCAAGCTTACTTGGGGACTAAACACTGGGGTTTTGCTTAAGACTGACCTCCAGATCGGGACATCTGCTCATGCACCTCAGAGCCCAATTGTCACGTATACTGGGATGGGCACAGTAGGTCCTGGCCCTCATGGGCTGTTGCGTCACTGAGTTTAGTTTATGCAAACTATCTTTTAATTTTAATGATTTGTTAAAAATAAAAACATAAATCTATCGTTTAATTCTTACAAAAATGTAGTGGGCTTCAATCTATATATATTACCTCCAAGTGCAAAAATCAGTTAATCTGCTCATTAACTAAGGTTATCCGTTAAAGTGTGGAAACTGTTTCATTTCTCAAGTGTAGTTAATTATGCCACCTGATTGACAGAAATATCAGATCAAAGCCCATGAAATTCATCGTGGCAAGGGGCTACATTTACTCCTGTCCATAGCCGTAGCTTTAAGCATCATAAAGGTGACAATGCTATTTGGCTTGATTCCATCCCGATTTTGAGGGAGAATATCTCGGGGGGAGGTCAAGGGTTTCCCTCCTCTCTTCCCCGTCCATCAACCTCAAGAGAAAACTGGTGGGTCGACGGCTATTTAGAGTATCCCCATGCCACGAAGACACTATTCATTTATATCATGCCTTCTCCGGTATTCGAACCCATGCCATATGGCACAGCAGTCAGCATCACCAACCAGTATACCTGATGGGTGGCCATTTCTCCATTTCTCAACTTACATAGCTAATCTGAAAAACATAGATAGTCTGCACATTACCTTCTTGGAACTTGTATTTCTTTGGTGGAACAACAGAAACGTTTCTAGATGCTTTGTAACGTACTCAAGACAAATTCTGAAGCGCTAGGTGGCAACGAGTCTTACCCGAGATACTTCGACTGCTCGAGTGCCACACCAGGGTAATCTGTGATTGAATCTCGAAGGAAGACGTTGGTGAGCTTACCCAGCGAGCTTTGTGTGAAGATTTTGTATCTGGCTGAAGGCAGATGTGTTGGATGCCATCCTGGCCCATATTTTTGCTTTTCTCTAAAAGTATCAACAACTCAAGATATCCATTATTTACCTAAAACGTGTACATAATGTATGTAATTTTGTGTGTGTGTGCGTGAGTAGTCCTACGTGTTTGTAAGTCAATAAACCTCTAAAGCATAATTGGAAATACTACATCACTACAACTTAAATTATGATGTTTGATTCTTTATAGGTATGAAACATAAGTAAATTAATATGAACGAACAATCAACACACTATTTGATAGAATCAATTATCAGCAACTGAAAAATTTCAATACGAAGATCAAACGGTTTAAAATATCATTACAATTAAGGATATTGACATAATGTTCTTTATTTATTTTTCGATATCTAAAGAGAGGGAATTACGTTAATACAATCAAGCAAACAAATTAGTTGATAGAATCAATCATCAATCAATAGAAAAACTATAATACAAAGAATATTTGCATTATTTGAACTTTAAACATTTTTTCCCAAAAGACACTCGTCATGGCAATTAAATTTATTATAAATGTGGGGGGAGACAACAAGGGGTCCAATACGTTGGTCAATCTTCTATTTTATTTTAACATTAAACAAAATTAATTAAAAGGTAGATAAGTTTTTACAGATAAGTTTGACGATGATATTCAGAAGGTAACGCCTGCTCGCGCACCTCTCGCGTTCTCCTTTCTCTCTCATTCTGCTCTAATGTCCAAAAGTTTTTTGTTTCACTTTCACTAGTTCAAAAGTTTCCACAGTTTCAGTTCTCATTAGCTGCGCCTGCGCGCGAAGACTGTGTTTTGCTTTTGGCTGCATGCCACAACGGCCATTCTGACCGTACGCTGTCCGCAGCGGTATTTCCATGGAGACCAGAGGAGAATCTGAAACATACAAAAAAAAAACGGAACAGACAAGGACTAAACGACAAATATATAGAGATTAAACATATCATAATTTTTCTGAACTAGACAGTTTCTCCATCATGTGAAGGCATCTCTTCGACATCCGGAAGGTTCCACAGGAAAAACATTGTGTTTCACCGGCATAAGAACGTCTTTTTAACAAGTTGATTTTTGGTTGAACGCATCGATATTTTCCTCTCTAGAGTTCTGGACGTCTGTTCAAAACGATTTCTCTTTTTCCTTCGTTTCCACTGCCAGGGCTGAAAAATTTTCCGGAGCAACACAAACCGTCGATGTTCACTCTTCATAGGTAAAGGGTTAGGTGAGCGGGAGATAAATTCCACGGAACTCGTTATCATGGCACCATTGGCTTTCTTACACAATACTATATCAGAACATTTTTCTCTTACAATACTCAATTTTAACTTAGTACTCTTAATTTTATTACATTTATAATCCTTAATTAGAGAACTCGAATCATTTCTAGTATTAAAGTTCTTAACATATGGCAAATCAAAACTAGAGTTTTCTATCACATTTGAAACAGAAACATTTGGAAAAGAAATAGCACTAGAATAAGCATAAGCATGAGCACCTAAATCTGCACTCAAAGAGGATCCACTTTCACTCAATAAAACATCGCTCTTTGCGTGGCCTAGTTTCTCTATTTCAGAATATACACTGGGATGTATAATAAATTCTTCGGTCAAGGTCGGTGATATTGCCGTTCCAACACTTAAGCTAGGAGAGTGTTGATTAAGAGAAATATTTATGGGTTTAACTTCTACCATACGCTGTTCGCCAAAACATGAACTTAATGTTATGATTTCTTCGGAAGGTGTTTGCACTCTAATTAGTGAGGAATTTAAAACTGGGATCTGGCAACCTGAATCAATCAATGCTGTTACGGGCTGATTTTCCACAAAAATGTTTACGTATTGAAGATTTGCGCATTCATCGCTATTTTGTTTTTCGCTCTCGACTTTCAAAGTATTCACGTTTATTTTATTACGGATGTGGCTGTTAGACTCTTTAGATTTAAAACGCTTCTTACAGTCTCTTGCGTAATGAGATGAATCACCGTATATAGCAATTTTTATTTTCTCTTTCAAGATATTGGGGATAGTTCTCTTTTAATCTTTGGTTTAAAGTTTTGTGATCTATTTTTAAAGGGGTCTTGGGTATATCCATAAGTAATAGGAATTTCTTTTATGTGATCCGCTTCTAGATGAAATATAAATATCACACTCTTTAGCTAAATCAATAGGCCTATTTTCTGCTTCTCGAATGCCAATATGAGTTGCAGTTTCCTTATTTAAAGTTTCAAATAATTTATCAGAAATTATAAGATCACATAGAATTCAAATTAACTTTTCTTAACGAACAATAATATTGGAAGTTTGCCGTCAATCTTGCAGCAAATTGGATGTATGTCTCGCCTGATGATTTTACAGCATTTTTAAATGAGTTTAAACACTCTTAATTGATTCTCTGAGTACTATAGATTTTAGTTTTTCATAGTCATTTAATTCCTCTTCTTTAATATACAGTAAGACGTTATGAGCTCTTTCGCCCAGAAGATTTATTAAAATTTCAGATTTATATTCGTCATTTATTTTCTTGGTTAAAAATGCGCGTTCTAATGATTGGAAGAACAGATTAAAATTTTCAATCTGGTGGGAACAGGAAGAGATAAAGTTTTTATACTTTTATCATATTTTCTATGTTAGTTTCGAACTGTTTTTCTTCGACTTTAGCCAGGATTTAAACTTAATGCTTTATTTTTAGCTATACTTTTCTAATTTTGCCAACTGAAGTTTCGCGAGCTCAATTTTTTTGTTCTGAAGTTACCTCTCTTTCGTTTTGCGATACTCTTTCATCTATACAGTTTTGAATTAAAGTTTTAACGAAATCTGGATCACTTTCAAATGTACTACTGTTCTCAATTTTAGTCTTTAGTTTAACTATAGTGTCAGTACTCTCTACAGAACCGTCTAGCTCCTCAACAACTCTTATGAGATCCTCTTTAAGAGCGTTTTTATACATTTTTAGAAAATTTAGAAAGATCCTACCTTTTTTTTTCTGGCTCCCTTGTTGCTCGCACGTACGATGTATCCAATAAAAACGTTGATTCCACTGATTTCACCTCTTCGCAGGTAATATAGTTGAAATTGTGGTTCCGGCCTCTACACAGGCGGATTATTCACACTGAGTTAGTTCAACCTCTACACAGGCGGGATTTTGAGGGGTTCGTTGAAAAATACACCTCTACACAGGTTATTTTGTTATTTGTTTCCGACCTCTACACAGGCGGAATATTTGTCGATGGTTCGTTGAAAAATACACCTCTAAATTTTGTTATTTGTTCCGACACACAGGCGGAATGAAGTTGAAAAATTCAACCTCTACACAGGTTGAACGAAGTTTCCGTAAAATGGCGGAGCGTCTCCTTCACGGACGCTGTTGTTCATTGTCGACTTTGGTTCAAAATCGAAATTTTATCTATCCCGGCCGAGCCCCATAATTTGTGGGAGACAACAAGGGGTCCAATACGTTGGTCAATCTTCTATTTTATTTTAACATTAAACAAAAATTAATTAAAAAGGTAGATAAGTTTTTACAGATAAGTTTGACGATGATATTCAGAAGGTAACGCCTGCTCGCGCACCTCTCGCGTTCTCCTTTCTCTCTCTTTCTCTGCTCTACACTTTCACTAGTTCAAAAGTTTCCACAGTTTCAGTTCTCATTAGCTGCGCCTGCGCGCGAATGTGTTTTGCTTTTGGCTGCATGCCATATAAAGGATTTTTATCGAATACAGTTACTGTCTCTGCCACTCCGTTTCTGAATGCTTGGGATATATTATTCTGGGATGAGTCATAGTTTCCAATCAAAATTCCTGGTGGTGGGCGTAATCCCCATCTTATCTAGGGAAACTAGGCCAGAGCCATGAGCCCATAAATCTGTACAAAGTCTAAGAACAGCAGGGGGGGGGAAGCAACAGCCTCCTCACAGGAAAACCGCAAACATTGCAGAATGTGCTGAGGAGAAAAAGGACTGAGAGATGCTACATTTGGTGCAAATTGAGAAGCTTTTTTTTGCCACCTTCAAAATTAATGCATCTCAGGTGAAAAGGCGAAAATCACGAGAATGCCGTCTGATATAAAAGATTCTGTAATAACTTCTCATATATTTTCTAAGCTACTACTCAGATCAATAAATTCAAATATCATTATCTTGACTAAACACAATTCTCTTGATTATCCCTACAATCAAATAACTACTATCCACACATCGTATTAAAACACTCCCAAGACTCCCTCTTTATAATACCAGAATCACGCCTGTGCGTCGATCTCACCGAAGGAATTCAATTTCCTTCACTCCAAAACAGCTCAGCGCTGCGCTTTTCCAAAACAAGGGCCTCTTTTTTTCTGACGGACTCACTTGTGGTCAAAAACCCTTCTCCCTTCAAAACACAGCAAACCCACCGAAACCGCGCCGATTCGCGCCAATAGTAGCCATTCTCCTCCGCCAACAGTAGTTTCAGACACTACAGATACCATCAAAATTCCTAATATAAAGGAAAAGAGAAAAACAAACTTTAACCATACGGGAATCACTTTTGTGAAGATTACCTAGTTAAAACACCGAAAACTCTTGATTCTGCACTTAAATGGAGCCAATCAGTTAATCTGCAGAATAGCTAGGTAATCTGTACTTGAACGGCTATCGAGATTTAACGTAACATATATATATATATATTTGAGAGGGGGTAGTATCTAGGTCAGTGATGGCGAACCTATGACACGTGGGTCAGCCACTGACCCACGTAAGCGTTTTAACTGACCCACGATTGCTAGGCAACCACTTGTTTGCTTACGCGGGTGGTGTGTGGATTATTTATATTCTATTTGAATTTTTTCAAGCACATTGACACAAAAGCAATTTATAAATGCTGTCTATAACCTTCAGTTTGATCATTATAGTTCCAAAGTCAAACGCAAATGGCAACAAATGTATATGAAAGTATGTAGAATTTGAAGTAAAGCTAAAGTGTTTGCAAACTATCAAATAATAAAGTGTATGATTTTACTCACATTTTGTTTGTTGGAAAAAAAATCGAAAACGAAAGCTAATAATCACGTCAAGTGTTTTCTTCAGATAAAATACACTTTTGTAGGGTTGCGCTCAGTTATGTTTGTAGAAAGAGACTTTTTTTTAACCCTTATTTTGTTTTAAAAATACTCAGCTAAATTTTTTTTAAACTTAACTCTAGGGCTAATGGGCATAAATGACCCATACGCTAGTACTGAAAGAAGTATGAACGAAATTTGACCCACGTCTCAAAAAGGTTCGCTATCCCTGATCTAGGCGAATAATTAATTTCCTTAGAATCACAATAATAGTGAAAATATTTAGCTCTAATTCTCGATTCAAGACCCTCCCTTTATAAACATCTTTATCTACAATCGTCTGCCGACGCCTTCCCCTCTTTCCCACGTGCTAATCAATGACGCGATTTCGCGTCCTCCCCTTCCACCTGAGTCATCTGCCTTAAGTGGGTCAGCGACAAATTGGACAGGTTACTATAATTATAAGAGGATGCCTGTTAGAAATGGGGACGACGAGTGACAGAAATCGTCTGTTCCGGTGAGACCCGTTCCCGCGCCGGACTCCCAACGTGCCCCTGGGCCTGCCTTCCGTTTACCGATTAACTGGATTTTTACATACATATGTATATTTAAGCACAGGAGGGTGAAATAACTGAGTGGTCTCCAAGCTGGGTTCCACGAGTCGCAACAAAAAAAATCGAGGAGAATTAAATCTGTATGCGAATTTGATTTACGCTCTCTATGAAGTTTGTGTAGTTACAAGTATTTAAAGCTCATCTTATTCATTAAAACTGAAAATTTTATTTATATACGAGTCGCTTAGAAGCCAATGTGGTTAAGTCCATTTTTTAATATTTTCTGATTCTTGTAAATTTTGATAAAATAAATAATATTCTTCTTAGTTATTAAGGCTGCCTTCGGCTAATGTTAAAGAATAGGAGCCAAATTCGGAATATTTTTTCAGTTAAAAAAAGTACTCAAACATAAATGTTATATTTTGGCTTCACTATCCTGTAGAGAATCGTTTGTTTTATCACACTACTCCTTTTTATTAAAGTTGATACATTTTTTCTTTTATAAATGTGTTTCGCACTTTTTCTCCTATACCGTAATGCTAAATGAGCTATTCCTTTACATGTTAAAAGGAAAAACGGATAATTTATGAAATATTTTGAAATTTTAAAAACTCTGTATTATAAACAAATGCATGAGTTCCAATGTCACAAATTTTTACAAAAAATTAGGCATTTTTTCTGTCCAAAAATGTGCTCCGCGTTAAGTCCACACTGTCTTACATATGGCGAAAACAGCCTTAAAGGATTCACTCGTTGCTTCCTTTTTTCTAGGTCATGGAAAAAATATCGAAAAATGGACTTAACCGCATTGGCTTCTGAGTAACTCGTATAATAACTTTATTATGCGACACTTTTTCTAAACTTGTATAATAATATAATGAAATAATATTAAAACGCTTTATCTTTATATCTATACTTCCTACATGATTGTGAATATTTTGTTTACTATCTCGGGTTCTGTGAGATAGTTTTATACTCGTTAGTTAACACAATGCCTTGCCAAACTAATTAGTTTGCTAATAGAAAATGCATCTTTTTGCATTGAGGAAAAAACACCTATAATGAAGGAAAGGGATCAACGTGTCAACAGAGATGATGTTAAAATCTAAATTTAAACAAGAACAGCTTCTAAATTTTTGGTTGCAAATTCATACAAAATACACGGGATTTCTCACACAGCTATAAACATTTTAATCCGTTCAGAACATTGTATTTAAGTGAAATATATTTCTCAACGTAAGTAGTTACAGAAACAAAGTATAAAAACAAATTAAAAGTTGCGATTGCATTTAATCTCAATAGACCTATATATAAACTTCGACAGCTTATGTAAGAAATACTAGCATATATCCCAATTCCTAAATATAATGTAAAGGTAAGTGACACTTGAATCACAAATTAATATTATTAATGAGCAAATTACATTTAAAAAATTAGAGTTTTTTAATAATAAATACAATAATCTTTTTAAATTGCATTTACATAAAGTGCCTATAACATGTTGATCTACTTTAAATATTGTTTTGAAATATATTCTTCGAAGTATGTATATGGAATGGTGTTCCACGAAAACACTTTCTAGTTCTAGGGGCTCCACGAAAACACCTTCAAGTTCTAGGGGTTCCGTGAGTTGAAAAGTTTGAAGACCGCTGCTCTAGTGTAATACTGATTAAGCAAATCATTACACTCTAAGAAAAGTTGTTAATTACCGGGTGAGCCAGAAGTTTTTGATTCTTCAAATTTGAAAATTCATAAAAAGGAAGAAATAATGATAAGGAAATGCAGTTTGCAAGATAATGTTCACGGATTTTTTTTATGGATAAATATTTTTTTTAGTTAGAGATGCAACTGATAGAGGGCGTTGAGACAATCCTAAACACAATGACAGTAAGCTCCATCCATTTATCCATTTATTTTTGCAATAACAATTGTTCAACATGACTTCCAGACATTCGCGTAATGTATATCTCCGCCGCAATCCCCGCATCACGAGGGCCCTAGGATTCTAGTGCCCCAAAGCCTGACTGACGCCAAATACATACCTTTGCAAGATCTGACTTGGGGCCCCAAACCTGACCTTGCACAGGAGGGTCCTAATATTCTCAGTTACACCCATGCTTCCAGAACATTGTCCGACTCAACTAAGGTGGCTCACTGTACCCGTTACAGCCTGAGTGCATATCGGAATGAATGGCCTAAACCTCACACGACAGATAGAATCTTTGAGTTCAACCAATGTTGACGAGGATAAATGGTACACAAGTGATTTCAAACAGCCCCATAACCGGTGCCGGTTTATCCATTGAGCGCTTGGGGTGGGCTACCAGGGTCCCAGAGAAGTCCAGAAGGGCTAGAATAAGCTGAACTTAACAAGATTTTCTGCTTATAAATTTCGATCATCCAATGCCAAAGGAGGCCTGTAGATCTTCTGTGCCCAGGGCCCGAAATGAGCTTAAATCACCACTATCCACATCAAAAATCGACCGGAGTGAAGTTGATTGAACATGACTGTTACGCAGTTTTGCAGCCTCGACCTATCACTCTGTCCTCGCCAAAGGTGGTCAATAGGAATCGTTTAACTGGATTAGCGTAGTACGGAGAAGCGTCATTCCGCATGAATTTTATTACAGATAACACAGCTCTGATTTTAAGCGGGTGCAACTAAAAAAGTTTTTGCTGCTAAAAAAAAGAGACTTCCTTACGCGAGACCTTTCCTGTAAACTGCACTTCATCATTTCTTCCTTTTTTATGAATTTTTAATGCACAAACGAACTTTTGGTTCACCTGTGGTATTTCAATTCAAATAATGAATCTGAATCTCCCGAAGTTTGTATTTCAAAGCTATTTTGGTAGTAAGCACATACCATTGGCGTCCTTTGACGAATTTTAGGTTGAAAAAAAATGTAGCCACACAGCTAACCATAAGCTCAAATTGAAATAGCTTGGCGCTATTGGAAAAATATTTGTGGATTAACCTCTAGCATTCAGTGAACCTTTGGCAATAAATCGCTGGAATGAAGTTCTTACGAAAGTACCTTTATTTTTCATATGCGATATTATAGGCAAAAGAAAGAGGCTGTTCAAAAATTAGGGTCAACATTTCCTGAAAGAGTTTATGGTAAGATTTTGGCAAGTGATATTTTCCGAAAACCTTTGTTTATATTAATTTTTCTCTCAATTTACACGAAAAATATCAGTTTGCCAAGTCCAGTTAAGTTTAGAGCCGGTGACCTTCAATGGAATCAAAAACCTTGCATGCTAAAACATGAAAGTATTCCTCGTTTTATATATAAATGATTCAAATTTGCGAAATTCGTCTCCAATTCCTTCCGTTACCGTAAAGTTACATGCAACCTACCAGTTAGTATTAAATTCACTCAATGACAATAAATTTAATTGGGAACAACTAAAAGGCAGATATATAACAGTAGAATTAATTATTTTATTTCGGTACTTAAGTATATTTTACCGTAGACTAATTTCGCCAAATCCAAATTGTTTCACCGATTCAAAAAATGCCGCCAAATGCTACCGTCGTTAATTAGTATTGTTTTCGAACATAAGTGGGAACAGTTTTTCACTATTGGCTGTATATTGCAGCATTTGGTGACATCTTTTGATATGACAATTGATCGATGGGATAATACGTATAAGTACCTTTACTTCTATAATTATTTTACTAATATTGTAATTATTATGTCCCTATTATAATTGTTATTCTTATTACTATTGATTCTTATTTTAATTATTAAAATTCAAAATAAATTAAAATTATACATAAATCGTTTTAAATTATTACATCACTTTAAAATAAATAAAGCTTAAAGAATATAAAAATAGATTTTATTTTCTTTAAACTAATATTTTTCTCAACTCGTGTCTGTGCGCATATATAAAAAAGTATAATTTTTTTTCTATCATATGAAGAAAATTAAATAAAAAATAAATTTTTGATTATTTTTGTATTTTCTCAAAATTGTGTTTTTCCGTGTTCGAAAACTCCTCTTTTCCACTTATATTAAAACCAACTTTATCTTTGATTTTACGAGTTAAGTTTCAGATCTTTAAATCGGTAAAGCGAAAGAAAATTTGAGTGTTTAAAAAAAAGTTGTGTGTGTGTGGAAGAGTTTGGGAGTTTGAAAAATACGAGTAATTTAACTCTTCAAAATTGGCATTTTATTCATAAAGTTTATTATTTAGATGTTTTTCTCCTTTTTAAAAAATATTTGGATATTGTTAAGAAAAGTAAAAATATTTAAAGATTTATTTTATTTTTATTATGTGATGCAAACTATATTTATGGAAAATTATTTTGATACGTGTAATTCTATTGTGTTTATGATACAGACGATTTTTGCTAAAAATAAAAACTATTATATTATTACTTTTAATTTTGAATTGAAACAAAAAAATTCGTTTGGTTTCGAATGTATCACATTTATTTTAATTCTTTTTTGAAAAATAAAATTAGACTTAAGGAATGGGGAAAACGATGCTAAAATATTCTACACATAATAAAGTATTTAATATTTTTTGTAAATCTATTTTGTAGTTACGATTTTTATTTAAGTATGTAAATCATTTTAAGTTTTTTTGATTAAAAAATTATTTAATTGGATTTGAAGTTTGAAGATATTGATTTAATGGGGCTTATTTATGTTTTTTTAAATGATAAAAAATTTGGTGATTTTTTTTTTTCTTCTTTTTAACGCATAATTTTCAACTGCCTTGATAGAAACGAATAGAACTTCATGAATTATTTCTACCATCACTTAATTGATTAATTTATATTTGTGTGTGTGTGTATTTGCTTTATTCATTTCTTCATATAAAGAAATAAAAAAAAATTAAATGTACATTCAGTAAAATTTAATATGAGGATTCATAGTGAGGTACCAAAAAGGAGATTTTTATCGAAAATGGCAATTGAAATTATTCTATTTAGTGCCAACTAAATTCAAGAAGAACAATCTGAATATAATTTCGATAAAACTAGTTTTCTAAATTTTTTACCTAAAAAAATATCTAGTTTTTAATAATAATTTGTGATTTCTTTTACATGATTGTATTAGGTTTTTTTGTGACTGACACTTAAACTCTTCGACAAGTTATATAAATATACTGAAATTTCTCCCGATGTTTTTCCAGTAGCCGCGGTAGCCGAGTGGTATAGGTATCGGATCGTGGCTTGCCTTGTCACGAGTTCGAACCCAGTACCACTAAAGACCCGCCGTGTAGGGCAGCGATGCATGCTAAATCTGTCGACAGCTGAAACGTCCTTCCCGTGGTGTGGTAGTTAGGAGAGGGGAGTGCCAGCTCAGGTGTCGTCCACGTCACTTGACCGTGGTTCAAAATTACGTGGTCCGTCGCCAAAAGCCCTCGTGTAGCTAAACAGTGCGACGTTAATATTCAATCAATCAATCAATCGATAAAAAAAAAAGACCGCTACTTGTTTTGAAAATGTTGTGGTAAAAGGTTACAAGCGGGAGAATATTCTGTTTGGCATTGGTTGTATTATTTTTGACGACTTCATCGCTTACACCGGCGAAACGGAAAAGTTCCCTGTAATTCTTTAATTTTAATGTTTTGCTACTTACGTATAATCACAACCGTATTGGCTACATTATATGAAACGAAGCATGTGGTTATTTCAGTGCGTACGAGACATGAGAAATCGGGTTTGCCAACATGGCGAGTTATCTTGAACATCGGCATTGTTGCAATAGTACGCAAATAACGATATATTTAAAAACTTTAAGTTTATCAAAAATCAGTTGCTTTGGTAACCTCTAAATATGTTTTATTCTGTGAACACGGAATATTTTGATATAATGGATAACAAACCTAAAATTTTAAAAATGTTTTTAACTTTAATTTTAACCTTTATTTGAATTCTAATGCCTTTTTTATGCATTTGTTTTAAATTTTTTGTGTCACACATTTTATGCTTAAATCAATCATATTTCAAAATTTAACCCGTCTAGCTTTACGCCGTGGGTGGTTAAAACTTGTAATAAGAAATCAAATAAAACCCCTGGTTAGTTTTTAGGAGGAGCACCTGGTGAAATAGCCCATTACAATAGCTGTGTTCACTTTTATTTTAGTAAAAAAATTCCACACAGATCCCTGGTTAATTTTTAAAACTTTAAAAATATTTAGATTATTAGATTTCGTAAAGAATATTTAATGTCAAATAAGCTAACTATTATAATTTTACACCAAAAACTTCGCATGAATAATATAC
This sequence comes from Trichonephila clavipes, assembly GCA_019973935.1. NCBI lineage: Eukaryota > Metazoa > Arthropoda > Arachnida > Araneae > Nephilidae > Trichonephila > Trichonephila clavipes. The sequence goes on along the minus strand of BMAU01001456.1, from coordinate 1,213,831 downwards.
ATTAAAGAATAGTTTAATGATTTTTCTCTCAATAAATTAAAAGAGATCTATTGTAGAAAAAATAAAATTAAAATGTCTAAAAAAAACCAGGATTATATTTCTGGAATTACAGGATTTATACAGGCATAGGTCAAAGACTGTTTTTAGAACTGACCCAACACTTGATTACATTCAATAAATTATATCTCCGGGGGAAAAAAACAATGATAACGAATACCCCTTTTTAATAATATCAAATACAAGCAACAATTATTTCCCCTACTTGAATTCCACATTACAAGTTGTGAGCAAAATAGTTCTATTTTGAGCAACGAACCAATTGCATAGGTTTTACAAAAAAACCTTAAAGAGCTTAAAAATTTTCATTAATTTTCCTTATTTATTCAAGAGATAAGGGTACAAAAAAGAATTTCTGATCTATTATATTGCAGCCCGACATCAACATTATCAAAGGAACCTTGAGCCAAAACATAGATTCGATTCGTGACAAAGTGACGTCATTTCGGTTCTGAAACAGGTGCAGACCAATGAACCTGAGTCAATACCACCTGAATCAATAGAGGGCGCTAGTAGTTTCCAGACGCTTTTGTTCGAAAGCGGAATGTTTTGAGTTTATAAGTCAGAAAAATATATATAATATTTAGAACTTTTTCTTTTTATATCAATAATAAGAGGCGATATAAGATTTTTTCTTTAGGGACACAAAAATGGATGTGATTTATTTTGTTTTTGTAGATCTTTTCGAAATCTTTTTTTTTAAGAAATTTTCGTTTGGATATTTTTTGTTGGAATGATCGATTTGAATACGGTTAATATTTTTTAATATTTATTTATATCAGCAGTTTTTGTATGTAGTTACTAATAACAATTTATAAAAATAGAAAATTGATCAAATGTATTAATATACAGTATTGCTTTTTTTTATTGCAAGTTTTAGTGACAGAAAAAGAATCGCGTATTTTTCAAAGAAGCTGTTTTTTTAAATTTTATTTTTTTATGTATTTCCGAGAAATGAGTTGCTTTTTTTAGAATTTCTAAGAACTTAGAATTAAATAACAAAATAAAATAATTGATATAAATTAAAAAAATTAACTCTTAAAGAATTGCCCTTTTTTCCCCTACAATTGTATTTTGAATCATTTTCCACAGATATCCACCCTTGTGATCACTCTTTGTGGCCATTGTAGCCAAGTGGTCATAGCATAGCCAAATCGTTGGTTCGAGTCCTCGTGCCACTGAAGACCCAGCGTGTAGGTGGCCGCGGCAACCTAGTGGTCATGGTCATGCACTCATGGCTGGCGTGTTATGAAGTCGAACCTAGTACTGCTGAAGACCCGCCGACTAGAAAGGCTGATGCGAGTTAGGTTTGTCGAGGCTCAAAGTCCTCCGCTAATGTGGTAGGAAAATTCGGAGAAAGGGTTACAACTCAAGTGACGTCCTCATCGTTTGATCAAAGCTCAAAATTTTAAAGCCCGTCGCCAATAACCCTTGTGCAACTTCAAAGTGTTATATTAATGAACACTCAGTCAGGTATTTAAACCTGCAGTGTTAGAGAGGCTGATATAAATTAAAGTTGTCGAGGCTCAAAGTTCTCCCGTTGGTGTGGTGTACAAGTTAAAAGAGAGGGTAGGGGAGTTCTTGTGTCTTTCTCTTCATATTACGTCCGTCACCAATAACCCTCATGTTGCTGTAAGTGCAACATAAATAAATGCCTACTCATTCAACCGGTCGTGATTTTTGTCCAGACGTGGGTTTTGTTCCTGGTGTCATTCAAGACCTATCGTACCTATGCGGATGCACGTTAAACCAGTCTCTATTCAAAGTCCTTCCATTGATGTGCTGTGGTACTTTGGAGAAGGGGTGCAAGTTCAGGTGTCATCTTTATCACTTGATTATGGTTCAAGACTAAGAGACGGACTTCGTAATTCTGAACAAATGATGAGGCTGGCCCCGATCTGGCACCCCTCCCCCTTTCCATACTTTTATATCACACCAACGTGAGGACTTCGAACCACGGCAGATTTAATGCGCATCAGTTCCTCTGCACGGCTGGTCTTCATTGTCACTAGGACTTGAGTCCACGACTCGACAATGCCAAGACCACTAGACACAAGGGTCTAGACAAATTGGATCAGGGATGATTTTCCAAAGCAGACATTCTAAATCAGTTGCCAGAATCAGAACTCTGGATACTTTCTTAGTTGCAGTAAGACAGCGTTTCTCAAACTGTGGGGGGCATCCCTTAGGGGGCGGGATAACTTTACGAGAGGGGCGCGAGCATATTAAAAAGTCGAAAACAAAAGATTATTTTTAAAAAGTACTTATACTTACTGAAAGTGAACAAAATACAGATTTACCTGAGTCTTTTTTTTATGATGATACATTTATAATACACTTATAAATGCATCAACACCACGCAATGCGTTCTACAATTTATTTAACAATATTAAGGGTGTTAAGAACAAGTTTTATAATTGCCAGTGACCCATGGGCTTGCCAAATTAACACTTATCTTGATAATTCGTACGGTGTATATAATCAATCCCTTAACTGCCGATTAAAAGGTACGTGATTCTCTCCCCAATGCTACCGTTTTCCACGAAGGAGTGCGTATGTTATGTATTGGGGGAGGGGGGGAAGAAGAGGAATAAATAAGCAAATTCTCTGAAATAAGTAAATTCTTCGGAAACACTGTCAAGGTCCTTTCATTGCATTCCAAAGCCTTCGTAATTTTTTTATGGATAGCAGGGCACAGAAAAGATCTTACTTCGGAAAGACGTATATATACGTCCGGGGCAATTAACGCTTTGACTGAGTGAGACGTTTATATACGCTGGTGACACTTAAGAGGATGAAAGTCATATTGTAGCTTTTGCTTCAAAGTATAGTAACATTGAATTCAATACATTGTTATTGTATGGAAGAGGGGGTGATGAAAACTCTGATTGAATATTGGGTCGAAAGCGTAGAAAGATTGAGAAGCACTGTAGTAAGCCCCCGACTGGTAGATTCAATTGCCACGATCTTTCCACTATCAACAACTACCCCACGCACTTTACTTTATGCATTTGATCTCATTAACATATCACGTTTCTTTTGTAAAACGGTGGCAGTTAAGACTGGCAATGACATTAAAGAAAACTCCAGGTTAGTTTTAAGAAAGAAACTTAAGATAACCTGTAACACACTTACCTGCGATAGATTGGACTTTGAATTTTAAGTATGTTTGCAACTGATAACTGAGGTAGAAGTAACTTTTTTTTTCTGTATAACTATTCATTTTTTTTTTATATTATTCCAATTGTCAGCTACTACAAATATATAATATACCCAAACTAAGTTAACATACTTTTAACTATAAATCGAGGCGTTCACAAGGTTATAAACATTGTGTTTACGTCTGCGCTGAAGAATAAGTAGGCGTATAAGAAATAGAAAATAAATATATGATTTGATAACCGAGAATACGGGCGTTTCTCTGGCATTTGTAGGAAAAGTTGCATCATTTTTATCTTCAGAACAGAGCATATTTTGAATTTTAGTTTTGTGTAAGGAGTAAATGATATTTCTTAATGTTAAAAACACACTTGGCTACAATGAGTTTTTCGCTAATGTTAAATATCCCATTTACATGGGATGAGTTGTAAATGCTGTAATGATTCTATTTTATATTACTAGTTCTTTTTGTTTAATGTGAGGGTGGAGGAGGGTTTGGATTAAAGATTTGATTTAAATCAAGGTCCATCCAAGGTATAAATGGTGAAGTTCTCCCAAGAAGATTGAAAATTAAAGAATTTTTTTTAATTAAAAAAAAATGCTTTACTAACTTTGCGTGGTATAACAAGAACAAAAATTCCTGCTTAGAAGAAATAATAAAAACGAAAAATAAGTGTGAAAGAAGTTAAAAAACGGATTAGAATAAAATAAAGGGTTAATGCCATATTAACAATTTCTTTTTTTTTTTGGAAAACCATTTTTTTTCCTTTTATAATCCTTACGATACTAGTTATTTTCGTAGCATTTAGAGAAATTTGGACATCTATTTAAAAAATCACAATTATTTTACTGCAAATCTCTCCATTTTATACTTCATTACCCCATTAATCTATGAACTGATAATCAAATCCTAATTCAGATTATGCATGCCGAGTTCAAGATTGAAAGGCCCGCGCGTCGCCAATAGCCCTCGCGCTGCTTGATAGTTGAACACCCACTCTCAAATTTGGCATGTTCTAATTAAAACATCAGTAGGTAAATGGAAAATGCAATTATATCTTCTATTCACAGTAGCTGGAATTAAACCTATCTTTCTTTCATATCTTCTACTGGTAGCTGAGTGGCAGGGACGAACATTAAGTCGAACGCGATAGCCGAAGGGACCACCAAGACATTTTGGGGTGACCGCCTTTGCTAAGACCTAAGAAGCTCATACTAAAGCAAACATTTATGGAACGCCGACTCCAATTAGACTGGAGATTCGGCCTCTAATTTCTCAATCGATGCGTCTGTGTTTACTTAAGCCAATGATTCGAAAAATTAGACGTCACATATATGTACCTTCAATGGAAGTGAACAATGGTGCTTAGCCGCACTTTCACCACACGCCGACTGAAAGGGAGAATAAACGTTGAAGATCAGCTCTTCCCGCAATAGCCCGGGATTGGCTATTGAGACATCCCCCACCTCGCGCTTTCACGCTATTGAGTTCTCGTGCTGATGTCCTATGGCGCGGGACTCGGCAATGAACAAATTATGTCACGCGCGTCGGTTTCAGATTGATCGGATCACGTATGTTCTCTGCTCGTTGCATTCAATAAGTCCACAGTCTAGCAGTCACTCATGTGGCCGCGGTAGCCGAGTGGTATAGGTATCGGACCGTGGCTTGCCTTGTCACGAGTTCGAGCCCAGTACCACAAAAGAACCGCCGTGTAGGGCAGCGATGCACGTTAAATCTGTCGAGAGCTGAAACGTCCTCCCGTTGGGGTGGGGTGGTAGTTAGGAGAGGGGGGTGCCAGCTCAGGCGTCGTCCACGTCACTTGACCATGGGTCAAAATTACGTGGTCCGTCTCCAAAAGCCCTCGTGTAGCTGAGCAGTGCGACGTTAATATTCAATCAATCTAGCAGTCACTCATAGTTGCTCAAGTATCCAACTTGACAATTTTATGTTGCTTGTGTTTTAGTAATAAAAATAGTAATCTGTCTTATTTTAAAAGAGGGGTACAATGTCAAAAACAAGTGTTAAGAAAAACCACACTTACGCCACTGAGTGGATTCTTTTAACAAGTGTTTGGCGCAGCTTGGCCAAAGTTGGCCCTTGCGCCACTAAACCCCACATTCACTTCACTTCACTACGCCACTGAGTGGACCGCAACACCTTAAAACATTTGAAGTAGCCCGTACCGTAAAAAATGTCCACCCCTATCTTAAGGCATGGCCCAACTGGGCCCGGACTCAAGACTTCGACCTCAAACAGGTTTCGTTTACGATTCGGGCTCAATAAGATCATGATCTGAATGTTTTTAATCATCAATTCCTGGACATACTCTCCAAAAAACTGAGAATTTCGAATTAATAACTGTTAAAAGTGGCAAAACTGCATTATGTCTCGCCTTTGGTCCGCGTCTAGGTCTACCACCCAACAACATCATTACTCATTTAGTCGAAAGGTGGCAGTCATTCGAGTTGGTTGTATCTAGACTTGTGTGTGTGTGAGATTGTGAGTCACGCAAATCTATTTGTTGCGAGTTACCGTTTATATGAGTATTTGGCAACGTACATGACAATGCTTTTCGACTTTTTATAAAAAAGTCGCAAGTGAGGCCTACTTTTGAACCCAGAGCCTCGAGAGATCTTAAAACGTCAATGCCGAGGGGTCACAGTCACGAACTTCTGTTCGGCGTTGTTTCTGTCAAATCTTAATTTCGAATCCTTTGCCTCTGAAGACCCGTTGTTAGAATTTCTACTTCCACTTCTCTTTTTGGCGGGCGAAACCGTGAACTGAACTGTAACTTTCATGAAAAGGAATTAAGTGTGTACTTTTCCCATTCAGAATGTAATCGAAACCCAGAAGCAACCACTCTCAATGAATATTTCCCGCAGTAATTTTTATAAATCCCTATATTTTTATTATGTAATCCTAATATGTAACTTAAAAAATTATTACATTTCATACAGGGTGGTCCCGAATTCATGGTACAAACTTTAAGGCTGTCTTCGGTAAAAGTACAAGAGCTTGAACTAAACGCGAAGCACATTTTCAGACAGAAAAATGACCCAATTTCTATGGAAATTTGCAATATTATAACTCGTACCTCTGTTAACGGTATAGTGTTTTTAAAAATTTCAAAATATTCCGTGAATACTTTCTTTTTTGGTTTTAGTACGTGAAGGCAAAGCCTATTTAACATTATGGTATAGGATAAAAAATGCGAAACACGTTTTATACCAGAAAAAATTAATAAACTCGGTTGAAAATGGGGAAGTATGATTAAAAATGCTGCTGTCTAAAGGATAGTGAAGCCACAATATCATTAATTTTTCATTTCTTTTATACCTGAAAAAATGTTCCAAATTCGGGTCCTATTCTTTAACATTAACCAGCCTTAAGGGTAGATACAGGACATTGTGTGTGCTGTAGACCCAAGTCAAGTATAAAAGATGTTGTTCGTCATGTAAGTGTGAGTCACGAGACCGTTTGTAGACTGTTAAATGAAAATCGCTTACACCTTTCCATTTTCAGCGAGTACAAGCTTTGAATCCGGTAGACCAGTACTCCGCAACCTTTTTATCGCTGTGGACCGGTCAACGTTTGATAATTTTACCGTGGCCCGCTGAGGATGGGACACGTTGATTGTTTATATTTTAGATTGTTTTGATTTAACAATTTTAATTTAGTTACATCTAAATATGCCTTCAGAATAAAATATAGTTACAGCAAAAATGAATAAAAGTGATTTAACGTGGAATATAAAGCGATTTCCATGGAAAGTTGCGCAAATCCGAGAGAAATGTACCTCTTTAAATAAAATGGCAATAGTTTAATGTTCTTTAGACGGCCCGGCACCATTTGATCCACGGACCGGTATCGGTCCGTGGACAGGGGTTGCGGATCACTGCGGTGGACTACCTCTGCGCCTGAACTTATGCTAGTGGGTGGTACAGCAATGTGCTCTGCAGTTGGACTTCAGAGCTCATGTGCTGAACAGTTATTGTAAACATTACACTTGTCAACGACACTTTCAATAAACACTTTGTCCTTCCTTTCGTCTCTTATTTTTTATGTTTGTGCCTCATCACGTCATACAATTCCTATGCAATAAGTGATTGTCAAAATGTCCTGTACACAACCTTAAAGTTTGTACCATCAATTTGGGATCAACCAGTATATTTATAAGAGAGATTGATTATGAAATAGCGTTTCAAAATCCTCACATTGGCGTAGTGTGGAAGGCCTTGAAAACGGTTTTCAGCTCGGATATTGTCATAGGGCTGCGACAGCCCATTGGTCAAGGTATCGGATCATGACAGGCATATCATGAGTTCGAGTCCAGTACCACTAAAGACCCGCCGTGTAGGGCAGCGATGCACGTTTAATCTGTCGAGAGCTGAAACGTCCCCCCGTTGGTGGGGTAATTAGGAGAGAGGGTGCCAGCTCAAGTGTCGTCCTCGTCACTTTACCATGGTTCAAAATTACGAGGTCCGTCGCCAAAAGCCCTCGTGTAGCTGAACAATGCAACGTTAATATTCACTTACTCATTCACTCAGGTGTTGTCTTTTTTCCTTGATCATGGTTCAGAATTACGAGTTTCTTCTCTGATATCCCTCTTCTAGCTTCTGAGTTCGCTGTTAACAAACAATCAATCAAATTATCTGCTTATTTGTATTAGCATCGTAAAGTGATTTAAAAATTAGTAAATTCATTGAACATCAAGTTGGAAACATGTTATGGTGGTTATAAAAAATCTTTTATAACATTTTTAAGGTTAATATAAAGAACATGGCACAAATTGTCAATTTTGATGATTTTTTTTACATTGGCAGTTTTGGCGGTTGTTTGCTATTTATAAAAATACTTTAAGAATTACTAAAAGTCAAATATTGTAAAAAGCCATCAAAATTAAAAGTTTTCTTAAATGCAATCTTCGTGGAACCGAAAAAAGTTCGCCAAATTTGGCACACATCCTATAATTCAATTTAAGTGACTTGTCAAATATTAATTTCAAATTCGTTTTTATCTATTTCTTCCTACGAAAAATTTAAAATGCAAATAAAGCCAAATTTGGTTCCCACACGAGAAAAATATGCAATTCTTTTTAATAAATACTTCATAAAAGTTATTTATTAAATTGAATTGAAACATGGAATGAGATTTCTTAAAGTAATTCAGAACTTCCTGCTTCCTACCTTTCTTCCGCATGTCTCTCTTGGATGGCTCCTCCAAAACCAACTTCGCCAGGAAGGAATGAATTGAGGGACAAACAATAACAAAAACAAAAAGAAACTCTAGTGAGGAAGAAAAAATAAATAAATAAGAGCAGGGAGAGAGAAAGAAATGCCGCAGAAACATTCCAGTATGACGTCAGGCATGTTCTCCCTTAGTATTTGTAGACGCCATATGCTCTGCCTCCTCCATCCCTTAACTGAACCCCCACCTCCCACCCCTTTGACTTTTTCTAAATTGGTGCGCCTCCTCGCAGTTGGAGAGAACGCAACTGAAGTGGGAATAGAAAGGTCGATGATACACGGATTGTTCCAAATAGTTTCCGTATTTTGAAATTAGAAGTTAAAAGAATAGTTATTTTTGAGAGAGAGTGCAAAATTAGTTCAATGGCTGAAAACAATATACAGTTAAAATCATTTAACACGGAATTGAGGGGACTTAAATATTTTTTCGTGTTAAAGGATATTGCACACACAAAATCCTACTTTAACAAAATTGCATTTATTAGAGTACATTTTAAGGCCCAGTCGTCGAGTGGTAGCGTATCGCGCTTCCACACCGCAGGTCCGGGTTCCATTCCCAGGCTGGGCAAGGTCGACTGAGCCTTTCATCCCTACTGCAGTGGGTTGATAAATGAATACCAAAAAAAAAAGCTTGCTTGGGGACTTAAACACTGGGATGTCTCGCTTCAGACTGACCACCAGTTCAATACATCTGCTCATGCACCTCAGCGCCCAATGGTCACGTATACTGGGATGTGCACTGATGGGCTGTTGCGCCACTGAGTTTGTGAGAGTATATTTTATTTTATATATATAATGTTCATATATTCAATAAATATCAATGAAACAAAAACATTCACAAGACCTTAATAAAATTTGATACAAAATTTTCGTGGTTTTTGAATAACAAAACATTTATTGAGTTTTTGGGGAATAACCTGAAATTTTTTCCTTTGCATTGTCTTTTTCAGCATCAAATTGTCAGCGAATTCTTTGATGTAGTTCTGTTATTCGTTTCACCATTGGAATGTGCTTCTAAATATCTAAACATACTTTTCATAATGTTCCTCATTTCGGATGACATGGAAACAGGAACTGCATTATTCTTTTCATTTTCGTCTTCGGATCTGCCTAAATGATATGCTTTGAGCTTTGAACAAACTCCAAAATGTTTTTGTCTGCCATAACTGGAACGGTACGCACTCTATCATCATCTACTGCCGGGGTGAACATTACGTCGATCGCGGTCGACCGGTGGACCGCTAAGACATTTGGGGGTGGGGGATTGTCTGAAGATTTTAGCAGTTAGCAATTTTATACCGAAAATTCAAGATTGGCTGACAGTTTGCAAACTCTTCTACTGACTATAACAAAGAAAACTAACTTCAGATAATGTTTTATTTTTTAATGTATTTTGAATTGTTCATCATAAATACATCATTTGATATAATTATATTTGCGGCTATTATTATTATGTTTGTGGCTATTATTTCTATGTTTGTATCTTGCGTTTTGGTTTAAACGTGGTTTTAAAAGTGTTGCTATAAAAGGTAAGTACATATTTCGTATTTATTATTAAGGTAAAAAAAATCTCTTTTCCTTACATCACCACACCTACGATATTGGGCAGTGGCACACACAAGGATTTTTCAAGAAGGGGGAGGGCGAAGGTCTACCATTCTCGTACCATACCAAATACATAGCCAAACTTGTATATATGTATATTGATATTGTCGATAGTCGGGAACAAAAAACAGCAAAAAATAAATTACTGAATAAATACAGTAAGACCGCGCTTAACGCTGCTTCGGTTTAACCCTCTTTTAGTTGAATTGTGGGATTCCCCGAAATATAGCACGCGGCGTTAGGCTTCCAAACATCCGAAGCAGTTTATCTGGGTTTCTTCTTTCCGGCGGTATTATACGAAAGTATTTTTATCGTTTGAAACATTTGTTGACGTTATTGTAAGTATAAATTTATTATTATAACGATTGCTATAGTGACAAATATTATGATTTTTAGTTTTTATCATGGGTGATAATAAAAAACACGAAAATAAAGCATAAAGAAAGCATTTCACTAGAAACAATAATGCAAGTGATTAGAAGATTAGATACTGGTGAACGTCAATCTCAAATTGGTGCTGCATTGAATTTTGCAACTTCAACTATAAGGACCATTCTTGAGAATAAAGAAAAAAATACTGTCATCGCGCGGTAACTGCAACTACGACAAGCTCTGCAACTAGAATTTCCCGTTCTAGAAATAATAAAATAGAGGAAATGAAAAAATGACTTTCTATGTGGAATGACGACGAAATTGAGCGCAAAATGCCATTAAGTCAATCTACCTTCTTGATAAAATGGCAGAAAATTGGAAATACAGAAGAGAGACTGAATGATCTGAAATGTAAACATACCGACTTAGAATTTTATTTATTTTTATATGCATATTCGTTTATTATGTTTCTATATTTGTAAGAAATAAATTTTTGTTTATTGTTATAAAAACATAATAAATTTAATGGTAAAATACCTGACCAATTTTCTACCCATCTTCCCCTAACCCCATTATTTACATGAGATACCCTCGCTTAACGTTGTTTCATATTACGCTCTACTTTGATGGAACGTATACCCCGCGTTAAGCGGGGTTTTATTGTAATAAACATTAATTAATAAAAAAATACTAACAAATACTACGTTCTTTTTACGTGGGATAATTATTAATCAGGGGAAATAAATGAAGGGCTATGAGGGAGGGTCCGGACCCGTGGACCCCTTATCCCCCCCTTGCGTGCACCACTAATACTGGGTGGACCACAACACCTAGAAAAAATTTGAAGTAGCCCGTACCTTGCCCACCCCTGATCTACTGCAATGAATTCTTCCGATGATACAGTAGGACAGTCTAATAATACAGCTTAAGGGACGACGTTGGCACAAAATTACGATCTCCGTCGCCAACAGTTTCGTGTTTCTTCTGGTTTGAAGTTAATTTAAGGTATCCGACTACGTTCGGAACCATAATTTTAAAAAAGCTAAAAAGTGGATAATTTTCATGATATTTAGTGTCACTTAGATTAGAATACATGTATAAAATTGTTTTAAGGACATTTTGATAAAAAAAATTATTTGAATACAATAGTTTGGCAAAACCTTTTTTCCCAAATGTTCTCCTTTTATAAGAAATGCTTCTAAAATAATATTTTGCTTATGTAAAGTATTTTCCAAAGAGTCTAAACTATTTTTTTAAAAAAAATTCACATTATTTTCAGACTTACCACCCATGGAAATAATTATCGGCGTTTTTTTCTTAAAATTGCTCCCTCTGTTGTCGTAAAATATGGATAAATCCACTTCTAAGTTATATACTATTTCAAAAATTCGAGTTGAGCCTCTGTAGAGAGGTCTGAGCTATATACAGGCAAAATATTATTATAATAGAAGCATTTTTCACAAAAGGAGAATATTTTGAAAATGGGTCATTTTATGTTCATTTTTTATCAAAATATTGTAGTTAAATAATTTTTTACTGTAATAATATTAAAACAATTTTATATAAATTTTTAATGTGACACTAAATATCATAAATATTATCCATTTATACGCTGTTGCAAAATCATGGTTCCGAACGTAGTCGGATACCTTAAAGCAACTAATCAACTATTATCTAATTAATTGCTCATTAACACGTTGCTAATTAATTGCTAATAACTACCCGGACTAACATTCCATCCTCGGAACAAAGCTTGCGTGAAGACTTGAGCCTTGAGAGAGTGAGTGAATATTGCACTGTTCAGCTACTCGAGGGCTTTGGGCGACAGACCTCGTAATTTTGAACGATGGTCAAGTGACGAGAACAGCACTTGAGCTGGCACCCCCTCTCCTACCACACTGCACCAACGGGGGAACGTAGACACCCCACTGTGATGGAAATACTTTTGCTTCTGTGAAAATTAGAAAGGGTTTTGATATAATTTTTTCCTGGGCAGCTGGACACGTGGGTATACTTGGTAATGAACAGGCTGATAACGGTGCACGATATCCATGTCTGATCACATGCAGCAGCCTGTCTGTTACCAAGATTTAAAAACTCCTATACTGCACTCTATCCATCATATATGGCAAGAGACTTAGGATCAATAGGTCACATCAACAAGCTACATAGCATTCATCCTTCCACTGCTCATTGAGCAGCGGTACCAGTACGAAGACATGATGTCCGCTTGACTCGACTTCGTATCGGACACACCCGTCTAACGCATAGACATGTCCCCCAGTATGCGACTTTTGTCAATGTGACCTTTCCAGTTTACACATTTTAATAGAATGTCCAAAGTATTCATCTAAAAGAAACATCTTTTTTAAAACCAATCTTTTAACTTTGACTGATTTGGTTGGGGAAACTGCCCACCCAAACCTTTTTGCATTTTTACGCTCAATTGATGTTTTACATGAAATATAATTTCTTTAAAGATTATATTGTATTATTAGACTTTTTAAAAAAGACATATCTATAAAATTCTACATTTCTGCATTTTTAAATACTTGTTTTATAATAATATTTATCTGACAATTTAAATTACATTTTTATATGCGCACAATAAATATATATTTAAATATATTTTTTTAACATTTTACTATATTAACGAATGTGTGTCCCCAGTATAGCCAAACTTGGCTCTTGCGCCAAAAAAATCAACACTCAACTTATCCCATCGATGGGATGTTTGAGCTCTCGACAGATCAAACGAGCATCGCTCCCCTACATGTCGGCTCTACAGCGGTACTAGGCTCAAACTCATGGCACACCTGCCACGACTCCGTTGCCTTGACCACTAGGCTACCACGGCCACAAACCTCGAGAGAGATTTGTTGTTGTTACTTATGCCATCAGATCGACAGTAACAGCAGATTAAGATTCACGAAATTCATCTTTGCGAAGATCTAGATTCTTACGCCTGTTGTTAGCCATAGCTTTGAGCACCAGGCAGATGACAGAACAATTTTACTCGGTTCCATCCCCATTTTGAGAGGGAATACCCTGGGGATTGTCAGGGGCTTCCCACCTTTCTTTCTCTTCCACCAACCTCATGAGAAGACTTGCGGTTCGATGGCTATTTAGAGTACCCACATGCCACGGTACATTTACAAACATGCATGCCTTCTCCGGGATTCGAAGCCAGGTTCTACGGCATCGCACTCAGCGTCACTAACTACTGCACCGGATGGGTGGCTCAAGAGAGATTTAATGTACATGAGTCCTTCTTCACGGTGGTTCTTTAGTGGTACCCGGACTCATGACTCGACAGAAATAACGCTGGATGCAAGTTCCCAATCCTGACCGCGGCCGTGGTAGCCGAGTGGTATAGGTATCGGATCGTGGC